>CM053626.1:222793978-222803978 GCA_028646595.1 Phalanger gymnotis | reverse complement strand
CCCAATACTTAGCACAGTGTGCAATACATTATAAACACTTAAATGTTTGTTGACTGATTTACTAACTCTTTTTTTTATTTACTAACTCTTTACCAGGAATTTTTTACACAGATGAAAACACAGGCTTGGACAAAAAAAAATCCAACAATTTTTCAAATATTGAGTCACCACAAAGACTGGTGTCTTTAAGTTTATTGATCACTATGTTACTACAGTGTATTTGATAGTTTTTGGTTCTTGTTTGCCTCATTAACTTCTATAGATCAACTTTTCTATTTTTTAACTGGTACCACACTGTTCAGATGATTACTATTTTATAGTATAGTTTGAAATCTGGTTCAATTGGGCCCCCTCCCTTCTTAATTTTTTTCTTTATTTTAAATTCTTTGCCTTTTGTTTCTCTAAATCAATTTTGTTATTATTTTGATAAGTTCTATAAAGCAACCTTTTAGTTGTTTGATTGGTATGACACTGAATCTACAGATTATTTTAGATCAAATTATTATTTTTATTATATTAGCATGGCCCAACTATGAGTAATTAATATTTCTCTCTTATTAAAGTTTTCCTTTATGTATCTATATATGCACACATATATATGTGTATGTACATTCATTTATATATCCTTCTGACTATATCTTGATAGATAGACTTCCAGTCTATGAATTCTTTTTCTATCTCTTCCTGCTGGTTTTTTTTTTGTGTTATATAGAAAAGTCAATGATTTTGTGGGCTTATCATATATCCTACTACTTTTCATCAGTTAAAATTATTTCAATGAATTTTAATTGAATCTCTAGGGTTCTCCGAGAAAAATCATCATCTGTAGAAAGTAATAACTTGCTTTTCTCTTTGCTTATGCTAATTCCTTATTTTTTTGTTGTCTTATTGCAATAAGTGGAATTCCTTGAAGTATATAAAATAATAATAACAACAATGGACATCCTTGCTTTACTTTCTAATCTTATTGGAAAGACCTTTACTGTTTACTCACTATAGATAATGTTAGCTCTTGGTTTTCAATATGTATTGTTTACTTTTTATGCATTTTAGTGTTTTTTAAATAGATGTGTATTATATTGTCAAAAGCTTCTTCTGCATCTATTGACATATCATGTGCTTTTCTGTTTGTGTTGTTTATATAGTCTATTGTATTTATAGTTTTTGCAATGTTGAATCTACCCCCTTTCCTGGTATCATTCCAATTTGATCATAGTGTATAATATCTAGGGATTTTTAAAGGTAATATATTAAGAGCTAATATTAAGAAAAGTAAACTGAACAATTTTAATCTTGAAAATTAATGGCATATACTTGCCCATAAAATGGAGGAAACTTACCAACTAGATGAGAAAATAGAACGCAATGATTTTCTGCATATAAGAAGCATATTTATAATACAAAGATGAATAAGAACATTTATTTATCACCTACCATGTGGTAGGCATTGTGGTAAGTGCTTTAATAAATGCACTCTTAATAAATGCGCTTTTGGTAAATGTGGATATTTGATCCTCACAATGACACTGTGATGTAGGTACTATTGTTATACTCATCTTATAGATGAGGAAACTGAGGCAAAGGTTAAGTGACTTCCACAGGGTTACACAGCTAGTAAGAGTCTAAGAACTCATCTTCCTAACTCCAAGTCCAACATTCTACTCACTGCATTACCTAGCTAAGACAAATAGAGAGTTAAAGTAAGGGGCCTGAAACAGATATATAATGCTTAGCTGAATACAAAAAAAGCAGGAGTTGCAAGAACAGATTTGTATGGTGCAACAATAAAAAGAGCTGCTATCAAAAAGGACAAACATGGAAATTACATTATACTTAAAAGTATCACATACTATGAAACAATATCAATAGTAAACATGCAAGTACTGAATGGCATAGTATCTAAGTACCTAAAAGAAAAGCCATTTGGAATAAAAAAAAAAATCCTAAATTGTAAGAAAATAACTATAAGATATTTTTAAAACTTAAAAAATTTAATAGAAACAAAAATAAGAATAAAGTTAAAGATCTAAATAATAAATAAATATTTAAAGATCTAAATCATGTTGGTGAAATTAGATATGATAGATCTATAGCAATTATTGAATGGTAATATAAAAGAGAATTTTTTCAGGATCATATGGTACTATTACAAAAATTTGTCACACGGGAAATAAAGTACTCATAAATTCATGAAGGAAGAAATATGAAACATATTTTGTACACTATGTTTCATCTTACTGATCGAATACTGTAATGATTCAAATCACAAGATTGCAACCCATTAATACCTTCTAATCCTAAATTGCTCTTCATAACCATCCTCATATTCTATACTGGCAGAGTAGTTCTACCAAATGTTCTAGGAATCTTTCTCTACATCGCTTACAGATCATAACTCATATTATAATTACCAAAAAATATATGAACAAAAGGTAAAGACCTCAAGAAGGACTAAATCATGGTATTCTAAAAAGAAGTGGATAAATTAATTGGAAAGATGAAGAAAAACTTAGGAAAGAAATGAATGAATGAAAAATTATATTCATACAAAACAAGAGTTCAAAGTTATTTCCTAAAAATCATTTTTAAATGTAAAATCAATGGGTACATTCTAAATCTTGATGTATCCATAATTTTACTAATATAGATCCTCCGTATTATAGGACCCCTCAGTCAGTAAAGGTCACAACTCTTCCATGACCTATCCTTTTTAATTCTTGTCCATGTTTTTGGCAGATAAAGAACACAACCCACATATGTTCTTCCTTTGGTCCTTTCAGAATCTTCACCATTAAATAAAACCATGTGCTATTCATTTGCCTGTTGCTCATATTCCATTAGGAAAGATAGCTAGAGGACAGGCTGAACCAACTTCCATCTGGCCCAAAGTGACTTCCTCGTGTGCCCAAAGACTTCCATTTCCTGATTCATCTGCCTGATCTCAAGAATGCTGCTAGAGACTGGCAGAGTAACTTCCATCTGTGCTAGCACAAGACAACGTCCACCTCCTGTTGCCATTCTGATCTCCTACCCTTCATGAAAACCTCTGCTGCAAAGAGGAACAATCTTCCCTTTGACTTCAGGTCTTCCATCTCCTACCATCCATAGCAGGAAGAGGAAAGTTGGTGGGGAATAGAATTTCCATCTCCTTCTATATAGGTTCAACTTCCATTTACTGATGTGCCATTTCTGCTGACTCTCTAGCATCCAGAAGGAAAAAGAACAGTGAAATTATGCATCTTATCCAGCCATCTGACCATGCGCCTTCTATCTCATGCTGTACTTATCTCCAGGCTAATCTCCATCCTGATTTCCAGGCTCTTCTGGAAAGAAGAGTAGTGCCTTCCACCTGGCAATGAATATTCCCGTACCTGGTCATACTCTAAACATCCCAGTGATTCTGAACCTCTGTTTATCATCTAAACCCCATCCCCCATCTCCTACCACCTTATTCCTTATTCCCATTCCCCTATACCCTTCCACTATAAAGTTCAAACCAAATGCTACTCACTCCTTCCATTGTGCCTTCTAGAATTCCTATTCCAGAGGGAACAAAATTCCCTTCATCCTTAATCTTTTCCTCTCCCACTCTTTCCATTTTCTGGCTGTCACTGAAATGTCCCCTTGTGACACAGCCACCCTGGCCACTCTTTCTAGTTCTGACCGCTCCCTCACCTATTCCCCTTGGCTTGTTGGTCAAGATGGAAGAGATGGAATATTCCTTGCTTCCCATTGCCACTTCCAGGTTCTCCTCCTACCTCCATTACTCAGTAACTTCTCTTCCTTTGAGGTTTATGCAACTCATATCTACTACTCAATTAAATTCTGGTAGCTGTTGTCTACAATCCTCCAGGTCGCTACCCTTTCTTCCTCAATAAGTTCGGTACATCGCTCACAATTTTTCTCTCCTCCTCAACTCCTGCCCTCATACTGGGGCACTTTAAAATACACATTGACTCTCCCTCAAACCTTCTAACAACTAAGTTCCTCAATCTACTCACTTACCATGACCTACTCCTCCACCCCACGTCAGCCACAAACAAAAATGGTCATACCCTTGATACTGAGATCACCCACAAAAGTATCATCTCAAGTTAAAAATTTCTGAAAGCTCCCTATCTGAACAAACCTATTGGCTTCCCACCTCTTCTTCTGCCTTCCCTTATCAAACTCTCTTCATCTATACCATGACTTCCAATCCCTTGATCCCTCAGTTCTCTCCCAGGCCATCTCCCCTGCAATTGCCACTCTTTCCTCTTATCCATATCTTGACCCCTTGGTGAACCAATTCAACTCTATACTGTGCTCTTCTCTTGAGTCCCCAGCCCCATTATTGTTTCACCTATTGCACCCTTCCAAGCCTCAGCCTTGGATCACTCCCATCATCTACAGCCCTACAATGCCCTGGTGAACAAATGTGAAGAAAATCACACAACCATTCTGACTAGGTCCACTACAAATATATGTTACATAACTTCAATTAGGTCCTCATTGCTGCTAGGCAATCCTATCGTACCTTCCATATCAACTTACTATTCCTCATAGTGCCTTTTCCAAACCTTTTTATCTCCTCTTAAACCTCTCGTGGCTCTCCTTCCTCCCCTCTCCACAATTTCTCAGTTAAGAACCTTATTTCATATTTTATAGAAAAAAAATTGAAGCTATCATCCATGCGTGTGCTCTCACTTCTTTCCTTTTCCTCCTCTCATATCACTTATAAGCTTTCTGCCACTATCTAATGTGATGAAGTGACCTCTCTCCTTGCCAAAGCTAACCCTTCTACCCAGACAAGTGATCCCATTCCATCGCTTTTCTTCCAACAGACTGTCCTGCATAATCCCTACTTTACCACGTCTTTCAGTCTCTTCCTGTTTACTGGCTCATTTCCTGCTGCCTACAAATATGCGCATTTCTACCCTCTTCCAAAAACCTTCTCTTGATCCTTCCATCCCCACTTTAATCCTATATTTCTTCTGCCCTTTGTCCCTAAACTTGAAAAGGCCGTCGATAATAGGTGCATCTACTTTCTCTCCTCTCACTCTCTTCTTAACTCCTTAAAATCAGGCTATCAACTTCATCATTCTACTCTATCTCTAAATCAAGAAATCCAATGGCCTTTCTCAATCCTCATTCTTCTTGACCTCTGTGCACCTTTTGACACTGTTGATCCCTCTTCTGCTTGATACTCTCTTCCCTCTAGGTTTTCAAGACACCTCTCTCACTTCATCCCTCTCCAACCTATCAGACCACTTCTTCTCAGTCTCCTTTGCTTGATTTTCATCCAGATCACACATTCTAACCAAGATATCCCACAATGTTCTCTCTTGGGCATTCATTTCTTCTCCCTCTTTACTATTTCATTTGATGATCTCATCAATTTCCATGTATTTTTTTTACCAACTCTGTGCTGACAATTCTCAAATCTATGTTGCCTCATCTTCTCTGCTGACCTCTAACCTTTCAGATATCTCAAACAGCATATTCAGGAGGCATATTAAACTCAGCATGTCCAAAACAGAACTCATTATCTTTCCCCCTAAACCCTCCCCTTCTTTACCCCCTCCTAACTTTTCTATTATTGTAAAAGGCAACACCATCCTCCTCAAGCTTAAAACCTAGGTATCTTCTTTGATTCCTCCCCAACTTCCTTCCCCCCATATCCAATCTGTTGCCAGGGCTGGCCTGTTGATTTTTCCTTTATAACATCTCTCCCATATGCTCCCTTCTCTCCTCTGACACTGTCATCATTCTGGTACAAGCCCTCCTCATTTCACACTTGGACTATTGCAACAGCCTGCTGGTGAGTCTGTCTGCCTCAAGTCTCTCCCCACTCCAATCCATCCTCTCTACAGCCACCAAAATGATTTTTCTAAAGCACAGGTCCAACTGTGTCACCATTCTCCCCCCCCCCAACACACACACACACACACACATATTCAATAAATTCTAGTGGCTTTCTATTGCCTCCAGGATCAAATATAAAATCCTCTGGTATTCAAAGAGCTCCATAACCTAGCCCTCTACCTACTTTCTTACATCTTACTTTCTACCACGTACTCTTTGATCCAATGACACTGGCCTCCTCATTATTTCAGGAATAAGACACTATCTCTTGGTTCTATGCATTTTCTTTGACTGACTCTCATGCTTGGAATGCTCTCTCTCCTCATCTCTGCCTACTAGTTTTTTCCCCTGGCTTTAACTAAATCTTATTCTCTACAGGAAGCTTTTCCCAACTCCTCTCAATGCTGGTGCTTTCCCTCTCTTTTATTTTCTATCTGTCTTATATTTAGCTTATTCGAACATCTTTGTTCACTTGCTCCCTTTCCCATTAGATTATGAGCTCCTTAAGGGGAGAAACTGTTTTTGCCTGTTTTTGTATCCCCCAGTGCTTAGCACAGTACCTGGCACAGTGCTAAATAAATGTTTATTGATTGACCAATTTTTACCATTCAGTCTTCATTAGCAGCTAGATTATAAATTCCTCTCAACTCCTATATAGCAGTATAGTTGTAAAAGTACTGGCAGTTTTTACTACATCATGGGCACTCTATTCATATTCTGGGGTGCATATAATCATTCACACACACACACGCATAT
Organism: Phalanger gymnotis; assembly: GCA_028646595.1. Taxonomy (NCBI): domain Eukaryota; kingdom Metazoa; phylum Chordata; class Mammalia; order Diprotodontia; family Phalangeridae; genus Phalanger; species Phalanger gymnotis. Next base: position 222,797,378 of record CM053626.1, on the reverse strand, counting down.
ATATATATGTATATATATATATATATATATATATATATATTTTCCAATAAGAATTTCAGATGAAAGTGAAGGAAAGGTATGTTAGGTTTATAAAAAAATAACAATAGCTCATATGTATTTATCACTTTATATTTATAAAGCAATTTACGATCCCAATCTCAAGAGGGCCAGGCAATCCATTTGGCAATTCAGGCCTTATGTTAGGCAGGAAAAGAACTATAGCTATCCAGTTATGAGACAGGAGTATTTGAATGGGCCTGTGGTGGCTAATAGCCCTGACTAAAGGAGTTTTCATGCTAATGGAGGAAAGCAACCCATAAACGGGAGCTAGAAAGTGGGGGAGGGAGTTGGCATGACTAGAGATGTCAAGGGAGTTCTGTAGAGGGCTGGAACTGAGCAAGACAAGAACAAAGCTGTTGTCTCAAAGGTCAGAGAGGTTCTGGGACTAGAATCCAATTTTATTATGGGGAAGGAGTAGAAGTGATGAGCAGAGTAGAGAAAGCATGGAGGCGTTCAGAGATTCTTACCCTGAATATCTACACTAAGCATGTATGCTTGATTCTGACCTATCTGCCCAGTGTTACAAAAGAAATAGATATTGCTAAGCATTAGGACTTCATTTGGTTTGGTTTAGTTTTAAGGAGGAAGTTCCAGTTTGAATGAGGCCCTGGAGATTATAGGTAATTAATTCTTCAAGTACAGCCAGTGGTATCACAGCTCACAGAGTGGACCCTGAACTATGTTATATTTGATTTGTGGGATGCTGGTGGTATAGAATGACAGAATGTGGAATGCTGAGGAGAAACCAGAGTGAAAAGTCAAAACAAATGTAAGGGAAGGGGGTGGCAGGGTGGGGAAGAGAAGACAACAAGCATCTTTAAGTTGCGGTGTTTAAAAAGGTTCAAGAGACATAATTTCTGTGTAATTTAATAATTTTATTAATAATGCCAGCATGTTTATTAATAAAAGGTTGGTCTTTTGGCCATCTCTTAAACCAAAGATAAGCATGGTGACAGGCCACAGCTTATGAACCCATTGGAAGAGGGGTGTTTCTGAGGGGGGCAATCAACTCCAATTGGCTAACAATTAATGAGAGAATGAATATTACAATGAGGGACTGGACCTGAACTTTGATTATGTTATTTATTTCCAAGTTACCCCCAGCTTTGGGCAATCTATTCAAAGAATTTATCTCCACCCAAACCTCAATAGAGCACAGTGGCTTCCCAACCTCTGTGGGGTCTGGATAGAGGAGAAGGTTAGTGCAACTTTCAGAGGCTGAGGTCTTGAAATGAGGATAAAAGAAAAAGGGGGAAATTTGATTCTCCCCAAATCATTGATTATTAATAACCATTTCTCTCAAAGTGTCTACTATGCACTTTAAGTATCTACTATGTGCCAGGCATTTTGCTAAGCACTTCTTACAATTATTGTCTCATTTGATCTCCACAACAACCCAGGGAGGTGGGTGCTATTATCATCTCCATTTTACAGTCGATGAAACTGAGGCAAACAGGGTTGAAACAACTTGCTCCAAGGTCCCACAGCTACTAAGTGGCTGAGACTAGATTTGTACTAGTCCTCACTCGGGGCCCAATGCTCTATCTACTCTGACATCAGCTGCTGCTACAAAACAGGAAGAAGCTTCTTCCTCTAACTTTGTTTGCAAATACTGAGGATCTTTTTGTTCTTTCCTAGGTGCTAAGAGACTGGGGATGCAGTTTGAGCTGGGGACAGCAGGGTAGAAGGGTGTTTATGAGATCCCTTTCCACCGCTGAGTTGAGAATAAAACCCCGGAGTTTCAGAGATCATTTGGTATATGAATCCCAGCCACACACCCTCCAGTTTGTGGTTGTCAGATTCCCTAGGAAATTCTGTGAGTGACTATAAGATTATCCTCACTTTTGTGGCACTAAGAGACAGAAGGTTTATGTGAAGCCAGTGAATTTTCTTCATTGTAGGAAGTGGGAGGTGAGAACTGAGATTTTTGTGCCTGTTATTGCTGATACTGCCATCATTTCTTGAATTAAACTGTTTTTATTTATAACTATAGTATCAGCTTGCCCTGTGACTTACACATACATGCCCAGACCACCAAACATGGAAGCACCATGCTATCCCGGGTTCCCCTACTAATGTGGGTAGCAATGTTATTTAGTTGGTTTTCAGTCATGTCTGACTCTTTGTGACCCCACTTGGGGTTTTCTTGGCAGAAATACAAGAGTTTGCCATTTCCTTCTCCAGCTCATTTTACAGATGAGGAAACTGAGGCAAACAGGGTTAAGTGGCTTGCCCAGGATGCCACAGCTAATAAGTGTCTGAGGCTGAATTTGAATTCAGATTTTCCTGACTCCAGGCCCAGCATTCTATCCGTATGCCACCTAGATGCCTCGTAGCCTCATTTGGCTTCACAGATGGAACAGCTTGAATTTTTTAAACTAGCCAGACTGAGATAGTCACCATCTTAGGTGAGTGTCATAGTCTACGCACAGTACCTATGGGCACCATGAACTGAACCAGGAAAGGGGATACCTTCCTCCACCACCCCCCATCTATTACTTGAGATCCAAGAAATGAGCAGGGAGAGGGCAGCAGTTGCTTCTGCCTGTGCCATTTATGCTTCTCAGTTTTAGGTACTGGCAATAATTCCCACCAAAATGAGAGTTGGAACCATGGCGACCTTGGAGCCAGAATTGCAGGCAGGATGTTGCAGCTAGCCTAGAAGCAAAAGCCCAAGAAGTCAGGGTGATGGGACTGGACCCCAAGTAGGGAGGAAGGACTTGGAACTGCTAGTGTTTCCAGAGGAAGTTCTCAAGCTCTAAGAGCTATTTGTAATATTTGTTATTATACCCTTTTTTTACACCAAAGGATTTATATTTATTTAATTTTGTAGTTTTCAGCATTAATTTTCACAAGAGTTTGAATTACAAATTTTCTCCCTATTTCTACCCTCCCGCCCATTCCAAGATGGCATATATTCTGATTGCCCCGTTCCGCAGTCAGCCCTCCCTTCTGTCACCCCACTCCCCTCCATCCCCTTTTCCCTTACTTTCATGTAGGGCAAGATAGATGTTTATGTCCCATTGCCTGTATATCTCATTTCCTAGTTGCATGCAAAAACCATTTTTTGAACATCTTCTTTTAAAACTTTGAGTTCCAAATTCTCTCCCCTCTTCCCTCCCCACCCACCCTCCCTAAGAATGCAAGCAATTCAACATAGGCCACATGTGTATCATTATGCAAAACCCTTCCACAATATTCATGTTGTGAAAGACTATATTTTGCTCCTTCCTATCCTATTCCCTCTTATCCAGTTTTCTCCCTTGACCTTGTCCCTTTTCAAAAGTATTTACTTTTGATTACCTCCTCCCCCTATCTGCCCTCCCTTCTGTTGTCCCCC
>CM053626.1:222767057-222793478 GCA_028646595.1 Phalanger gymnotis | reverse complement strand
ACATAACAGTTCAACTTTAGTAAGTCCCTTATGAATTCTCTTTCTTGTTTACCTTTTCATGCTTCTCTTGATTCCTGTGTTTGAAAGTCAAATTTTCTGTTCAGCTCTGGTCTTTTCACTGAAAAAGCTTGAAAGTCCTCTATTTTATTGAAAATCCATATTTTTCCTTGGAGTATGATGCTCAGTTTTGCTGGGTAGGTGATTCTTGGTTTTAATCCTAGCTCCATTGACCTCTGGAATATCATATTCCAAGCCCTTCGATCCCTTAATGTAGAAGCTGCTAGATCTTGGGTTATTCTGATTGTATTTCCATAATACTCAAATTGTTTCTTTCTGGCTGCTTGCAGTATTTTCTCCTTGATCAGGGAGCTCTGGAATTTGGTGACAATGTTCTAGGAGTTTTCTTTTTGGAATCTTTTTCAGGAGGTGATCAGTGAATTCTTTCAATTTATATTTTACCCTCTGGCTCTAGAATATCAAGGCAGTTCTCCTTGGTAATTTCTGGAAAGATGATATCTAGGCTCTTTTTTTGATCATGGCTTTCAGGTAGTCCAATCATTTTTAAATTCTCTCTCCTGGATCTATTTTCCAAGTCAGTGGTTTTACCAATGAGATATTTCACATTGTCTTTCATTTTTTCATCCCTTTGGTTCTGTTTGATAATATCTTGATTTCTCATCAAGTCACTAGCTTCCACTCGCTCCAATCTAATTTTTAAGGTAGTATTTTCTTCAGTGGTCTTTTGGATCTCCTTTTCCATTTAGCTAATTCTGCCTTTCAAGGCATTCTTCTCCTCACTGGCTTTTTGGAGCTATTTGAGTTAGTCTATTTTTTAAGGTGTTATTTTCTTCAGTATTTTTCGGGGTCTCCTTTAGCCAGTCATTGACTTGTTTTTCATGGTTTTCTTGCATCACTCTCATTTCTCTTCCCCATTTTTCCTCTATTTCTCTAGCTTGCTTTTCCAAATCCTTTTTGAGCTACTTCATGCCTGAGACCAGTTCATGTTTTTCTTGGAGGCTTCGATGTAGGCTCTTTGACTTTGTTGACTTCTTCTGACTGTATGTTTTGGTCTTCTTTGTCACCAAAGAAAGATTATAAAGTCTGAGTCTGTTTTCGCTGCCTGTTCATGTTCCTAGCCAACTACTTGACCCTTGAGTTTTTCACTGGGGTATGACTGCTTGTAGAGTAGAGAGTACTTTGTTCCGAGCTTGAGGGGATGTGCTGTTGTTTTCAGAGCTATTTCTATACAGCAAGCTCTGCCACACCAGCACTCCTCCTTCCCCAAGAACCACCAACCCGGACCAGACTCAGATCTTAAGCAGGCTCTGCATTCCTGCTCTGATCAGCCACTTAATTCCTCCCACCAGGTAGGCCTGGGGCCAGAAGCAACTGCGGCTGTAGTTCTGCAGCTTCACCACTCCCACTGCCCCTGGGGGTGGTGGCTGAACCATGAACTCCTTTCACTCTGTCCGCCACACCTTTTCCTGCTAACCTTTTCTGTTGTCTTTGGTGTTTGTGGGTTGAGAAGTCTGGTAACTGCCACAGCTCACTGATTCAGGATGCTAGGGCCTGTTCTGCCCAGCTCCTGGTCCGGTTGGTCTGGGTGCAGCCCACGCTGGGCTCTGCTCCCCTCCGCTCCCAGCTCCATGCATGATAGACTTTACCCAGCGACCATCCAAGCTGTCCTGGGCTGGAGCCCTGCTTCCCTTTGCTATTTCATGGGTTCTGCAGTTCTAGAACTTGTTCAGAGCCATTTTCTTCCATGTTTGGAGAGTCCTGGGGAGAGAGCCCTACGCAAGTCCGTACTTTCCAGCTGCCATCTTGGCTCTGCCTGTTATTATACCTTTTGAAGTAAATATTGCTTAGTAAAAGCTTAGCTAATAGTGATTAAATAGAACTGGAATGTAAAAAAATACCTATACACCATCAGTGGGACCAGAGCCATTGACAGAGAACTTAGACAAGCCCAGTTCCCTTTAAAGATACTGGAGAACCCTGGGGGAAAGAGAGAAATGAAACATACTTGGCATTCAGACATTGGGAGCCAGAGTAGTAAGAGTAAGTGTTATACTGTGCTGAGAGGTGGCACTGTTGTTGTTGTTGTTTTAATGCCTGAATCTAAGAAGATGGAAGGAATTTTCAGTATGTTCAGTCATTTTTCAGTCATGTCTGACTCTTTGTGACCTCATTTGGGGTTTTCTTGGCAAAGATACTGAAGTGGTTTGCCATTTCCTTCTCCAGCTCATTTTAAAGATGAAGAAAGTGAGGCAAACAGAGTTAAGTTACTTACCCAAAATTATACAGCTAATAAGTATCTGAAGCTGGATTTGAACTCAAGAAGATGAGCCTTCCTGACTCCAGATCTGGATGCTTAATCCATTACACCACCTAGGTAGCTGCCCTTCAATGGATAGGAACAAAGCTAAGGAACATATCTTGAATCCAAGAGGAAGGGTAAAGGGGAGACTAAGCATAAACCTCAAGAAACTGTTACCAAAACTTAGTTTTTACCATTTCACAGTTCCCACTTGCAAACAGGTGTAGTAAACTCAGTTTTTTTTCTATAGTTATAAAGGTGATAAAATAAGAAATGATCTCAACCTTAAATAACATTTAGTGAGGCAAGGAAGACATTTTTAAAACAACTTGAATTTTGAAAGTTCACATTTTTGGCTTCACTCAAAGTTTAGTTTTAGCTTCACTTCAGAAACATTTCTAAGATAGTTCTGAAATATGGATGTATTAGAAAAAGTGCTGGTCTTCAACTTAGGAGACCTGAATGTAAATATTGGTTTTTGTCACATATCAGCAACATAATCCTAGGCAATTCACTTAACTTCTCTGAATCTCAGTTTTCCTCAACAGAAAAGTAAGAGTAATAATGATTGTATCACATATTTCATAGGGTTACTATAAGGAAAGCAGTTTTTAAATCTTAAAAATATGTTTCAAAATAGAATCAGACTCTTTTTTAAGAGCTGGAAGGTACCTTCTAAATTATATAACTTGACTCCCTTGTTTTATTGGGATCCCAGTCGCAGAACTAGACAAAGAATATAGTTTCTCTGATTCCCACATCAGTACACCTCCTACTACAACAAATGAAGTTGAAAAGAGTTTACAAATCCACTTTTCCACAAGCATAAAAGTACAATTTCCAAGGGTTTTGTTAGATAAAACTACTTCCTTAATGCTGAACTTTCATAAATATTAGTAATTTTACAAAATTTTATCTTTATTCCTAATAAATTATACATACGTATATATATACTATTACCTTCCTCCACTGAAACCTGAAATCTTAGTATTACTTCATTGGAATTTTCACATTATAATAATACAATATGCTTCAATTTCAGGTTATTAATAATAATAACACAAAATAGATTAGAGACTGTCATTCTTGAGTCATTCAAAAATGGGAAGTTTGGGTTTTTTCTTAGTCAATTTTAAATTCTGAGGGTGTAAAAGAAAAATTTTCTATTATTAAAAAATTGCTATTTGCTTTTTCTGTAGTCATCTAACTCAGAAACAGCTGAAGTGGCAAATTGTTCATTTGGCAGAATTGTAGATGTCTTTGAGGAAGGGGGAAAAAATCAAGCCAGATTTGAAGACTTTCCATTTAGAATTGCAAATTACTAAACATCCAAATGTTGTATATAAGCAATAGAAAATTAAGCTTTTCTTCATGGTATGTGCTCTAGTCACTTCAGAAAATGTCAGGTAAAATACTTGGGGAAGTCATTTTTGCAAAACTTCTCTCAATTAATATCCTATAAATCAAGAAAGTTATGGCTTCTGGTGATTCTACTGCAAGTAGCACCAGCTTGCTGTAAAATTAGGTCTGGAAAGAGCTCAAGAATCTTGCATCTAGCGGCCCATCCCTTGCTCTTTCAGGAAGATATATTGCTCTTCAATTGTATAATCTTCAGAAAAGGCAATTTTATAAGATCTTTATAGGATCGTTGGATACAGATGTGAGGCTACCAAGGTCCTTAGAGGTCATGAGGAAACTAAGGCTCAGAGATGAATTAACTTGTTCGAAGTCACATAGGTAGTAGGTAGCAAAGCAATGATTTTTTTCCTCATTCCAATATTTAGCAGTCAACCTTTCATTGAAATTAATATGTAATTATCTTGTAATATTCCAATTCTGTTACATAAGCAGTGTGATCTAAACAGCAGATCAAAGCTGTCTTTCCACCACTCTGTTGATAATGGTACCCCAGAGTCTCAGAGATCATCTGGTTTAAGAATCCCTCCCCACACACCCCAGTTTGTGGTTGCCAACTTAACCAGGAAATTCTGTGAGTGAGTGACTAAAATTATCTTCCCTTCTGTGGTGCTGGAAGCAGGAGGTTTAGGTCATGAACTTCTTTCACTCTAGAGGAGGTGAGAGTTGAGATTTACTGTGCCTGTTATCAGTGATATTACCATCGTTTCACTAATTAAATTGTACAACTATAAGAGGTTGAGGTGATGTTTTTTAATGGCTGAATCTTAGAGAAAGGAGGGAATTCTCAGAGGGTGGAGGCAGAGTTGATGCCATGTTACCGCTGCATCACCCCTCACACATACTATGAGAATTCTACCCAATGGACAATCTCAGATGCGGGTCTATCACCCTTGCCCCCCCCCAATATTCCCTTTTTCATAATTATAGCTATCCCTTCCACCTTGTGACTTTCCCTATCACTGTTTCGCTATATCATAGGCTGACATAAGAAATTAAATGGGAATTATTTTAAAATATTTTTTATTAAATTAACATTTTCTCTATCACTTTCTTAAGTCTAGATAATGAACAAAACAATAACTCAAGCCCAATTTATAGTATTTGCTGATTTCCAAGGTTTAAAAGCTTACATTGAAAATTTAACAATTACCTCTCAAAGACTCCCTGGAGCATAGTCTAAGAACTGGGCCTTTATTGGCCAATCCCTCTCACTCCCAATTGCATAGATGATGTATACAAAGCATTTTGCAAACCTTAAGTGCTATATTCATGTCAGGTATTATCATCCCAGCTCTATTAACTTTTCTTAGCATGTATCATATTGCTATGCAATCCAATAATGTATTAGAATTTTTTGACCAGTAAAGTTAGAGAAGACTATGTTGTTTGATGGGATTATTTTGTCTCCAAGCAGCTGACTGAAGAAAAAAATATAGTTTCATATCATTGCAGAATAATTATGGAGGCATAAAACCTCGGGGAAATTTTACATTGACTTTTGCCATACATTCTTCTTTCTAGTTTTCTTTTAAATTCCTCTCATTATCTAATTGAAGCTCCTAAAAGTGATACTGGTCTGACATTTTCTAGTATTTTTCTATTCATTCTTAACCTGCAGACATCCTACTTGATTATATAGATTACATATTAAGTTATACAGATGAAAACATACCAGATAATACACAGAGTGCATGAGCTCTCCTAGTGGGAGTGAGGAATCTTAGCTCAATAAAGAGAAAAAGTCCCTGATCTCACTCAAAGAAAAAATTCCCCAAGTCTATAGTGTGGTAGGTTACATAGGGACATGATCATGGTACTGATTCCTCTATTTGCTGAAGTCTTCCCAGAGTCTTTCTCTCCCTCCAGGGACCTCTTCCTGAAGAAAACTGTGAACCTTGTGTATCTTCTCTTGAAGCTACATGTAAATTCAAGAAAGTCAGATCTCTCCTAAGTTCTCAACAACCCTGCCCCTCTCACAGGCATGGAATATCAAGTAATCATTCTCCACCAATAAGTAGTTGTTATTCTGCCATTTTCAGTCATGTCAGACTCTTCTTGACCACGCATGGGATTTTCTTGGCAAAGATACTGAAGTGGTTTTGCTACTTCCTTCTCTAGCTCATTTTACAGATGAGGAAATAGGGTTAAGTGACTTGCCCAGGATCACATAGCTAGTAGTAAATCACAGAGGTCAGATTTGAACTGAGGAAGATGAGTCATCCCGACTCCAGGTCTGATGCTCTATCCATTGCTCAACGAGATAAGTCTTATGCAAAAGACCTTGAGCCCCAGGGCACATAAACATAGAACTATAACTTCTTTGTTCACCCACACTTAGTAGGGAACATAAAACCAAGACAAAAAACAAACAGCCTCTGACCTAGAATCAAGTATCAAACCTGGTTACTTAGCATGGCTCCTGTTAGGAAACTCAGGACCCTGGAGATGGAGGGGATCTCAGAGCTCATCTAGTCCAACCTGCAACAAAAAAGGAATCCCAATCTATCTCTATAATACAATATCGCCAATCAAGAGCCCTCCAATCTCCATTGGAAAAGGTTCAGTAACAGTAAACTGGCTACCTCCTGAGGTAGTTCCTTCTAATTTAAGCAGCAATAATAGATGTTTTTCCTTACTTGGAGCTAAAATTTGCCTCTCTGCAGTTTCTATCCGTGGTTCTTCGTTCTTCCTTTCCAGAACAAGCTAAGCAAGTCTAGTGCCTCTTCCATATAAGAGCCCTTCGGATACTTGAAAATAACTATCTCCTAAGTCATCTCTTTCCCAAGCTCAACATCCACGCTCTGACCTTTGTATGCTACAATCCCCAGTCTTTTTACTTTCCTGGTCACCTTCCAGACTGAATATAGATGTAGTCTAACTAGGGAAAAGCACAGTAGAATGATGCTTTCCTTCATTTTAGACACTTCTATTTTTAATAATATTTTATTCCCCCCCCCAATTACATGTAAAAACAGTTTTTAACATTCTTTTTTTAAATTTTGAGTTCCTGTCACTCTCTCCCCCTCCTTCCTTTCCCCCCTCCCTTACACAGTAAGCAATCTGATCTAGGTTATACATGTGCAATCATGTAAAACATTTTTTGGGTACTCGTATTAAATTAATGAAATTAGCTTTTGGGCTGTTCTAGCACACTAATGTTTGGGATCTTTTTCATACAAAATGTCGTCTAGCCATCTCTCCTCAGTCTTGTTCTTCTGCCAGTTTAGAACTTTGGATTCTAGATTTTTACTTTGAACTTATATTTACCTTTACTAAATTTCATTTTTTATTAGATTTAGTTTAACATTGCAACAAGTTGAGATCCTTTTAGCTCCTATCTGTCAGCTTATTAGCTCTCCCTCCTGAAATTTGGAAAATTCAAGTGAGGATGCCTTCATCTAAGTGACAGAGAAATTTTGAACAGAACAAAGTCAAGGAATGGTCCATTGGGGCATTTCATAATGGGCCTCCATCTAGGCTAATATTATTATTTTAATCTGGTCATCAGGCCAGGTTTGAGTCTACCTATTGCTACTATTATCTGGCCTATATTTCTCCATCTTTTCAATCAAGATATCATTATTAGATTTTGGGTTGTCTATGATTATACATATTGAGTGAAATGGTCTGTCACCACCAGAATGTTATTTATATTTTTGCCATCTCCTTCCATTTGTCAAACGCTTTTCTGAAAATCAGGCAATATATTACTACAGTGTTTTCTTTCTCTACCAACCAGAAATCCTTTGAAAACAGAAAATGAGCTTAGTCTAACATTACTTGTTCTTGTTGAGCCTATGCTTGTCCTAGTGTAGACACTTACCTTTTGAAGTGTCCACAAATCATTCCAAAGAGTGCCCTCTTCCCCTTCTTCTAGTCTTTACTCTTTTCTCCTGGCTCAGGGTTTCTCAGGACTTATCCTGGTCATTGGGGTAAAGGGAAGCTCTACAACCTGATGTTACTCTCCCTGCCTTCACTTTGCTCCTTCCCTGAGCCCCAGGAACCCAGAAACGATCTGGGCTCTTTGACAGTTTATCCTGCTTGGATGAGATGGGGATCACAAATTCCCATTCTTTTAGTGAAGCAGAAGACCACCAGAACTTACTATCCGCCTTACCTATATATACTCCAGACCCCAGTACTGACATCTGCCCAGCTGCTGTACCCTTAGGACTCTGAACCTTTCCATCTTTCCTACAGTTGAACTTTTATATGGTTTTTTTTTCTCTAATTAGAATTTGAGCTTCTTGAGAGAAGAGACTATCTCACTTTTTCATTTTGTATTCTCATTGTTTGGTACAGTGCCTAGTAAATAGAGCATTTGATAAATGCCTTTTCATTCATTCATTCTTTTACTCATATTTTCTAGAATTTTGCCAGAAATTGATGTTAAGTTCACTAGTCAATAAACTTTCTTTCCTTTTTTGGAAACCATGATGTTCTTCCATCTCTAGGTATGTGGTACTTCTGCCACTCTTCATGATTTTTCAGTAATCACCAATAGTGACTCTGAGACTGATTTCATTAGTTCTTCTGTACTTTGGGTTGTAGTTCATCAGGATGTAGAGACCTGAATGACTGAAGGCTAAATGTTTGCTTGCCTTCTACTCACTTGCTCTTCCTTGTTTTGTTTTGGTTTTTTGCCTCATTTTAGCATTCATCTGTTCCCCTCCCTGACTTTCATGTTTTCCCTAGTGCTTCTTAAACTATGGATTGTGTATGGAGTCGTGAAAAATTTGGCAACAGTAAAAGGTTTATAAACGCAAGACAACCAAAAATTAGTTAAAAATAGAACACATAATAAATCTGAGGTGTTTCTGGCAGCACTTGCTGTGTTTCACTGCACAACTTCACTTTGCACTGCACATGCTTCCAATGCCAAAGAATGCTGCTAAAACCTGAAAAGGTGTTGTGAATGGGAAAAGTTTAAGAAGCCCTGCCCTAGACCTAGTCTCAGCTCATGTGTCTGCACTTATGGTACCTGCCTGGCTCTCCCTATCTTCATCTGTCTTCTCATCTCCAGACCATTTTACACCTGGCACTCACTGGCTTCCTACTATACTATGCCTTTAGACCTCCTGGCCTTCACCTGTTGCCTGCAGAGATTTGTGCTATCTCCTTAAAGCCTTCCTGTTTAATCCTAGTTGTTGTTTCTTTTGTTCTGTACTAGACCATTGCTACCATACTTTAACTACAGCTTTTCTTCCCATGTCCATGGTCTTAACTATGACTTACAAGTGCCTTCCAAAACTTTATGGACACTGGCTTTATAAGGACAGTACAGTATTCCTACACATAATTCCTACACAATTCCTACACATGGGCAGCTAGGTAGCACAGTGGATAGACTGCCAGGCCTAGAATCAAGAAGACTTATCTTCCTGAGTTCAAATCTGGCCTCTGACATTTGCTAGCTGTGTGACCCTGGGCAAGTCACTTAACCCTGTTTGCCTCATTTTTCTCATCTGTAAAATTAGCTTAAGAAGGAAATGGTAACCACTCCAGTATCTTTGCCAAGAAAACCCCAAATGAGTCACAAGGAGTCAGACATGCCTGAAAAGACTAAACAACATTCATAATCATAGGCTTATAGGATCATAGCTAGAAAGAACCTTTAGGGATTCTCTAATCCAACTTCTTGCTTTATTACATGAGGCTGAGAGGAGTAAAGCGATCTGCTCAGGACCATGATGTTAATTAGCAGGAGAGAACATAGATCTCCTAGCTATTGGTTGTATACTCTGTCCATTGTATCACTTTGTTTTTCATTGTGTATTCATACCTGGCTTAGCTCTATTGTGATGACCCCTTGAAGTAGCTGTATGCTTTACACACTCATACTCACACACACACACACACACACACACACACACACACACACACACACACACACACCTGTATCCTACCCCATAAAGGATGAGAGACAGTCTACCTTTGGATTTCATGACTATTCAGCTCTACCAATGGCCACATGGCCATTCTGATTGTTCTCAGCATGTTTATTAAGATCAATTTTGTCCTGGCCCAAGACTTCCTGGCTTTTACTCTCTGAAGCTTTTTTTTTTGGAAATATATTTTTTATTTGTGTGTTTTTAAAGTCTCCCCCATGACATCCTATTGGATCAGGGTCCTTCAGTTGCCCACCTGTTCTGAAGAGTCCTCTTGGAACACTCAGATGTCAGTCAGCCTTTGTCCATCTATAACCTATTCCTCTCTCAGATAAGTAGGAAAATAGAGGTGAGCCAGATATGTGAGTAGTACCTCAGGTATTTCTTGAGATACCAGCAGAATTGTTCTCCCCTTTAGACTTGATAAAATTTGCAGATAGCATTTCACTTTCTAAACACAATACACGCTCTTCACAAAATCATAGCATGTAGTCATGCACTTTGCCCATTTCCTCCCTAAACTTGCAGTATCTGTCAGACACCTAATCAACATGACAATATCATTCCGAGCAGAATAAAAATCCCTGCTGAAGAGAGGGGTGATAGACTCAAGATGCAGAGTGAGACATATGTTTTTGGACATGGCCAAAGTGGGGATCTGTTTTACTTGGCTATGCATATTTATTACAAGGATTTTGTTTTTCTTTTTTTCATTCTCAGTGGATATGCGGACTGGGAGGAAGAGGAAATAAATGCTTGTTGATTGAAAAAATTTTCATTTGAAATTAATATTACATATCTTTCAAAGAAAGATAACATCTATTACCTTTCAATTTATCAGATTTGTCATTCTGTCAGAGGAACAGATCATTTTAGTATGATAGTACTCTTGCCTCTGACATCTATTGGTTTATGACTCTAAGCAAATCACTTCACTGCCCAGTACCTCGACTCCATAAAATTCTAAATTGTAGGGCAGGCACTAATCTGTTTGAGCCAGGTAGGTGGTTTAGAAGCTGGGGTTCTGGAAATGGAGTCAGGAAAATCTGCATGCAAATCTTGATTCAAACATTTACTAGCTTTCCTAGCTGAATGACTCTGAGCTCCTATCAGAGCATATGAGATGCAAGTTCCTTCCCCTTCCTACAAAAAGGAAGAATTGGTCATTTAGTACTTCAGAATAGAAAGAATTAGCAATTGGATCCATTTAACTTATATAAATGCTCTTTTACTTTCTACTGAAGCAGCTAGGGGGGCACAGTGACAGGCATCTGACATTCTTTAAAAATAACTGTGTTATATACTGTTAATCAAAGCTAATTCCCCATTTATCTATCATGCATACTACCTACCTTCAGAGAGTTCCCTGGAGAGTCTCATTGGCTCTCAGAGAACTATCTCTCCCATTAGCCCTACTCCTTTGTAGTCTAGAATCTGTATGTGTGGATGACCTAATCACATCTTAAGACTTTTGTTCTTAGCCTTCAGAACAAAGGTTCATCTCCTCATATTTGTAGTGGGAATTTTTTTTTTAATTTTTGACTTCCTTTTGCTCCTCTTGCAACTTCTGGTTAACTGAAAGCCTATATTCTGTTAACATTAACCTTACCTGACCAAAACCTGTCCCATGGGATATGAAATTTTACTTAAAACCTTAAACATTCTTTAGATAAAAAGACAGAAGAAGAATTTCAACTGGTCCCTTCATCCTTGGAATAATAATAGCTAACATTTAATATAGCACTTACCATGTGCCAGGCACTGTGCTAAACACTTTACAATTATTACTGCATTTGATCTTCACAATAGTTCTGGGAGATAGGTGCTATTGTTATCCCTATTCTACAGATGAGGACACTGAGGCAAACAAGGGTTAAGTGACTTGCTCAGGGTCCAGTGGCTAGTCAGGTCTTCCTGACTCCAGGCTTAGCACCCTATCTACCTTGCCACCTAGCTATTCTTGGAAACGTAATTCTTCCCCTTCAATTAGCCTATTTGTTAACCCTTCAAATTTAGTTTAATCTGTAACTTGAGCTAGTTTACCTATAGTCTTTAACTAGGTTTGTTTATGAGTGACATTATGACTATTTAACTAAGTTTTTCCAACTTTTATGACACTGAAGGAAGCATGGAATTACAGACATATCTGCTCTCTAACTTTTGTGGTCCAAGGGAAATGTATAGGATTGCAATATATAAACTACTTATTTTTCTGTCGTTCTGGTACAATTTTGCCTACAAGAGAACTTGTTAGAATCCTAATGGCTATTCAGGCTTATTGTTTTCTCTGAGGCCTAAAACCTATGCTTGAGCATATTAAGAAAACCTCGGTTTTTGCCGCTAGAATTTCTGCATTGTGAAAAACATATTTTGGCAGCATTGCCTACCACATGAACTCAGAGAGGAGCTATTTCTCCTATAACAAATTTCACTTTCACTTTTATGAGGACCACAATATCCTTGGGTTCATATGGCCCTACATGATTTGGGTCCTTTGTAAATGTCTCTATTAGAATGATTGGAATATGATTGTCATTTTCAGGATACAACTTGAGCCCAAATTCTAGGTCTGTCACTTACTACTTGCATGACCAAGTTATTTCATTTTTCTGGGTTTCAGATTTGGCATTTGTAAAATAAGAGGATTGGACTAGAATTCAGTGATGTCAAACTCAAATAGAAACAGATCTCTGCAAACCACATATTGACTCAGAAAACCACAAATTAACATTATCTATGTTGTATTGTATTTTTTTATTTTGTTAAACATTTCCCAAGTATATTTTAATCTGGTTCAGGCACCCCTTAAGACTCAAGTTTGACACATCTGGACCAGATAACCTCTAAGTCTCTGAGCAGTGAAGTTGATCTATTAACCCAGAACTTCATTGGGATAGCCTGATAGTGTCAGTTTCTTCTGGCTTCACTGTTCCTTTGGCTAAGAACCTCTGGAGCAATCCACCCACACACTACAATAGGAATGTGTTGAGAGACTGCAATTTCACTGCCTACTTGCTTCTCTTGACTTTGCAAACATTCCAGCTGGGTAACAACAGGATACTCAGTTTGGGGGCTGTAAAGATCAGATGCTGATACCTTTAGACTCTCTATCAGTCTCCTCAATTTCCACACTTCATTCACCTATCAATGTGTAATATCTAAGTGGCATGTCCTATCTAGGACTTGAATGGTTTTTCTCCAGATGAGCACAACATCTCCCTTGAGAAGGACCATAAATTGTCATAGTGGAGTCATTGCACTGGCTTGTATTCAGCTTGTTCTCCATCTCCAGAAGTTAATTCTCTCCCTTATATATGCCATGGCATCTTTATGAAAAAAAAATCTTTTTATTGTGAACTTAATGGTCATCAGCAAACACAAATATTTTAAACTACAAAGATGAACAAGGAAGAGGATTTTATAAGAAACTGAACTTTTATATACCTTTTTAATGAAATAAATATATCAAGTTGACCACAAAATGGCTCTATTTGTATATCCTTATATACTTTTTTCTCTTCTATATCCTTTAAAAAATCTCTTTATTGAACCCCCAGCCATTAAAGTAGAAATTCTGCCTTGTAACAAGTAAAGTCCAGCAATGCAAATGAACACATTGGTGACATCTGGAAATTTTGTCATATTCTGCATCTCTTATCTATCACCTTTCTGCCAAGGAGGGAAAGGGCATGTTTTATCTTCAGTCTTTTGAAATTATTATTAGACCCTGCTTTGGTCAGAGTCCTAATGTCTTTCAAATATGTTGTTGTTGTTTTCCACTTACATTATTGGGGTGATTGTGTAAAATATATTCTGCTGGTTCTGTCCATTTCTCTACATAGGTTCATACAAGTCTTTTCATATATCTCTGAATCCAGAAAAATAGTCTTCATTTCTTATGGTACAATAAAATTCCATAACATTCATATAACACATGTTCAGTCAATCTCCAATTGATGGACACTTATGCTGTGTCCAATCCTTTGCTACAAAACAAACAAAAAAGATTTGCTATCAATATTACTGCACAAATAGATCCTGTCCCCCTGGTTTTAACTTCCTTGAGATACGTATATAGTAATAGTATCAGTAATATGCATAGATTAGGGATATTTTGCATATAATTCCATATTGCTTTCAGTAATGATTAAACAAATTCACAGCTCCACTGATAGCGCATTGGTGTGTTTTGGTTTTCTCCTTTTAAAAAAAAAAATCAAAATAGCTAATTATGCTTGTCTGTTTTATTAGCCTTTTTTTTTAAATCAGCCACCAGTTGTCATTATTTTTTCTCAATTTTATTTCTTCTTTTGTTTTCAGAATTTCTACTTTTACATTTATTTAGGTTTTTCATGTTTCGCCTTTATAGCTTTTTTTTAGTTGTATAAGAGCAATTCGCTGGTTTCTTCCTTTCTTTTGCTAATGAGGTATAAATTTTCCTTTAAAGATTACTTTGGCTGCATACCATGAGTTTTGGCATGCTGTCTCATGGTCATTTCCTTTGATTAAAAATTATCTATTTTTTCTATGATTTGTTCTTTGATTTACATATTTGAAGGAAAATATTGTTTAATCTTTATTTCAGTCAGAATTTTTTCTTTCAAATAACTTATTGCATATATTTTTATTACACTGCAGTCAATAAAGGTTGTTTATTTCTGCTTCCTGAATTCTATTTACAAGTTTTTTGTGACCTAGTAAATTGTCAGTTTTTGTAAAGGTGCTATTCAAATCTTAAAATATGCCTACTCTTTATCACTCCTATTCAGCAGTCACCAGAAGTCTATTATATCTAATGATTCTAAAATTCCATTTAAAGCTTTAATTATATTATGGTTTTTGTTTTTAAAAAAAAATTGTCTACATCTGAAAGGAATAAACTAAGGTTCCCCAAAATTATTGTTTTTCAGTTTATCTCTCTTAGTAGTTCAATTAGGTTTTTCTTTAGGTATTGAAATGCTATATCATTTAATATATGTGTGTGTGTGTATATATATATATGTATCTAAACATATATGTAATACAAATATATTGTATATGTTTATATATAATTGATATTATTTTATTATCTATGGTATCTTTAAGCATGAGGTAGTCTTCCTATTTGTTCCTTTTAACCATATCTATTTTTACTATAAGCTTCTCTGAGATCATAATCGCCAACTCTGTTCTTTTTTTCTTTTCATTAATTCACCAAAGGCATAATAGACTCTATTCCAGTTGTGGTATTTCATAGGATCACAGATCTAAGGTTAAAAGTGACATCATAAGCCATCTAGCCCAATGCCCTTATAATTTTCACCTTGCCGTCTGATTGTAATAGCTCTTGGTTTCTAGAAATATGCTCTCCAGAGTTTTTGTTTGGTCAGAGTTTTCAGGTTATGCAGTGATTATTAAATTATCTCCCCTCATTGTTTTCCAGTTCACCTTTATATTTCATGTGTAGTTTCTGTAAATATAGTGTTGAATTCTGCTTTCTAATACATCTGACATCTTCTATTTTATGGGTTAGTGTATCCCACTAACATTCACAGGTATGATGAGTTAGGTATAGGTTTCCCTCTGTTTTATACTACTTTAAGGTTTCTTCTCTTTGTTTCACATCTCTTTCTTTTTAACAAACAAGGTAATGAAAGTGAATGTAATCAACTTTAGTAATCTAAAATTGTAATGATCTTAGCCACTCCTTTACTCTTTTATTTACCTAACCCAGACAGAAGTTGTTGGGCCTTACCCCTTATTTGTCCCTTTTGAATTCTTCCCTTGTAATCTTCCATAGCTGAAGCTTATTTTCCTTATGACCATTTTCTTCCTTAGTACACTTTCTCTTAAATATCTCTCTTACCTCTCCCTGTCCTGACTATTTTTCTGTTGATTTTAATGTATTCCTGTACTAACATCTATTCATGTGTTTACATTTCTTTCTTCCAGTTGGGATAAGTATGAGATTCATGACACGTTCTCTCCAATCCCTGTACTTCTATGTTTGTATATTCTTCTGATTTGCCTCAATTTTGAGAAATAGTAGGTTTCTCCCTCTTCTTCCTAATTTCTTCCCTATAGCACTCCTTTTCCCCTCTCTTTGCTTCACTCTTAAATCAAAACACCGCAAAACCTAGACCTTGAATTTGTCTTTCTTTGCTCCCCCTTTGAAGAAGGTTTTAAAGGCAAAATGAATCTGTTCCCTTTCTATTATATGTAAGCCTTGATTACAATTTGGCCCCTCCAGATTTGAAGTATCTCTTGTTTCCCATGTTTGCATTTCAAGGATTCTATCCAAGCCTGCTTTTCTCATCAAGAATGCTTGAAGTCCTCTAGTCTTTTAAAAGTTTATTTTTTTTCTTCCTATAGAATTATATTTAGTTTTGCAGGATTTTATTCTTAGTAGGAAGCCTTTTGCTTTTGCATTTTGTTATGTCATATTCCAAAATTTCCTCTCCTTTAAAGTAGTTGCTGTTCTTTTTGTGCGTATGATCCTGACAGTGGTTCCTTAATATTTGACCTTTCTTCTTGGTTTCTTGCAGTACATTTTTCTTTGTACTAAGAACTCTGAATTTTGATTATTACATTTCTGGTTGTGTTTAACATAGGCTTTCATTGAAGAGGGGAAAATTCATTCTTTCTATTTTCACTTTGCCCTCTGGCTGTTCTAGCTCTTAACAGTTTTGTGATTTCTGGAAATATAGCATCCAGGATTTTTGTTTCATAGTTTGGGGGGAACCCAGAGATTATTAAATTATCTCCCCTCATTATTCTCCAGGATAGTTGTTTTTGGTAGTAGATATCTCATTTGTCCTAATTTTTCAGTCTTTTGACCTTGTTTGAACATTTCTAGTTGTATCATTGAATCACTGAGTTGTCTGTTCAATTCTATTTATTCAGATTATCTACTATTTCCACTTTCTGTTCAATTGTTAATTTTTTTCTGAGTGTTCTTTTCCATTTTTCATTTTTTGTCCAACAACTTGTGTATGTGGAACAGACAATACTGATGGACAATGAGTTGGGTCCAAAATTGAAAAGGAAAAGAAAAGTCTGAAAAGTTTCAGAAAACTACAAAGCCCTTTTACTGATTCCAAGATTCCCATAAAAGCAAAGCCCTATCTTTTCAATGCTAACATTTTAGCAGTGTTGTTATATGGCAGCAAGACATGGAACACCATTGTCTCTGAAAAACTAGAGATGAGAATCACACAAAGGGCAATAGAGAGCTGCATGGTGGGTGTGAGCAGGCTGTCAAATATAACCAGCAAGAAACACTGAAGAATAGGACTAAAGAAATTCATCAAGGAGTTGGAAGATAGGAAGAGAAAATGGGCTGGTCACATGGTAAGAAGAGGAGTTAGTAGGCGGATAGCCAGAATGCTTCACCGGTATCCTCTCCATGTCAGAATAAAGTCATGAAGGGCTCCAGCACACCGGGTAGATTCACAGTGGGAAACATTTGGGAGGACATAGACAAGTATTGCACAGGATGAGCAGACATAGATGGGTTTTGTATCCTTGGAGAAAAAATCCAAATTGATGAGATCATAGATATATTTGAGTATCTTGTTTCAAATCTTCCTTCATTTCTTCCATTTGTTCTTAGAGTTCTTCCAGCTAATCTACTCTTTCTTTCCTCTGAGATTCTGCTTATGGTTACTTCAGAGTTATTTCTTTCCTCTGTGATTTTATCTTCAAAATTTTAAAACCCCAGTGTTTCTTCATTGTAATAGGAATTGTTTGTTTTCACTTGCTCATGTCCACAACTTCTGTCCTTAGATTCAGACTTTGTGGACGGGCTAGAATCTTCACCTTCCTACACATTTAGATGGGGCGTCTAGATCCAGGATAGGACAAAGTATCAAGACTAGATCCTATCACTACAAAAGTATTAAAACTAATCCTTCATTAGGAGGCTGCCTGGGTGTAGGCCAGACTCCTATTGTTCTTCAACAGGCCTGGCCCTGGAATCATAGTTCTAGCCTAGGGTTGGGAGTTGGAAGCAGTGTTGGTACCAAACCCTGTCCATTGCCACAGTCTGCAGCTCCCCTCTACCTTCTGGGGTTTTCCCCAACCTTGGTTACTCTGGTCTTATCTGTTTCCTTGTGTAACAATCTACCAAGGATTTGAACCTTAAGATCTCAGCCCCTAGAAAAGACCAACCCAGATCCCGCTGACTTCAGTGTGGTGTCCTAGGCTATTCCAGACCTCTGGTCATGCTGTTGTTGGCTTGTTTCCTTGTGCAGTTACCAACCCAAAGTTCTGTGACTTCATACTTGAGCCTTAGGCCTCAGTTCTTCAAATCTCTGCCCCTCTCCCCAAGGAATGATGTTTCATGCTAAAGCTTCTTCAGAACTCCAGTCAGGAGGGCCTTTAGTCTGGTTTCCTTGTGTTCTTTCCTGCCAGGAGGTCTTCATCCTTAGCACGGCTCTTCCTTCAGAGCTTGTCTCTATGTGCCATCCATTATGGGAAAGGGAGGCTCAGAAATGTTTTGCTTTGGTTCTTTTGTTTTATGTGACAATCTTCTTCAATATTAACAGATATTCATTCTTCAGTGGAACTGGTTGTGACTGAAAATTTTTGTATCATCATCTCAGCCAGAAGGTGACATGTCATAACAATTCCAAGCAAGCCTGTCCTTTGAAGTTTTGACCTTTATTTTTATCTTTCTTTCCTTGGTGGCAAGGGATGAGGCGGGGGGGGAGGCGGGAAATCTAATGACGAATTTCTAAATAGTCTTCTCAATTTTCATTTCTCTAGAGATGTTGGAATGTTTCACTGATTCAGCCAATTTACAGACACAAATGGACTCTGTCTGTCTCCTTGTAATCTTTAATAAATAT
Source organism: Phalanger gymnotis (assembly GCA_028646595.1). Classification (NCBI taxonomy): domain Eukaryota; kingdom Metazoa; phylum Chordata; class Mammalia; order Diprotodontia; family Phalangeridae; genus Phalanger; species Phalanger gymnotis. The sequence goes on along the minus strand of CM053626.1, from coordinate 222,775,026 downwards.
TTCACATCCCCCTAACCTCCCAATCAATAGTTCCAGTGTAATGAAACATATCCTCAGAGTTGTGTCTTCATGGCCAGGAGGTATCCCCAACACCAAAAATTCCTCATAGGAATTATTCTGAAATCTTGTATTAATACTCCAAAGACTTAAAATCTTTTCTGCTTAGTTCAGCTTGAATAATAATCACAATGTACACAGCAATGCAATAAATATCTCAAGCATACAACCATACAAAGTAATAAACAAGACCACACAGCTGCAGCATCAAATTAGATGCACAGAGAAGCACAGCAGTTTTGTTCAGAATGGAACTTTCAGTAGGAACAACACCACCAAAAAACACAAACAAAAAAAACTTTTTAAAAAAATCAAAATTCCAGGAAATCCATAGGCTGCTCTAAGCAGACTCACAAAATCCCTATGTCACATATGCCATCCAACAATACAGGGTATTTTGGGAAACTGCCAAACTCTCTCTGGTTCTTATGGAGCTGGCTACCTTTAGTTCAATTCATTTTGAGGTATTATTTTCTTGTCTTGGTGATCTAAAGTTGGTACCACATCAGATCTTATGACTCTAGCACCCATCCTACCGGCCTCTCTTTTATTATTTTACTGACTATGTGCTTCATTGATTCATTTACAAAACTTTTACATTTTAAATCATAATATTAGGACTGAATGAAGTCAATAACATCAATGAGCCCAGAGAGAACATTCTCCGTACCCCTCTGATTCTCTCCTCCCCTCCCACCCAACTTGCACTAGAAGACCACAAGCTAGAAAGTCAGTTCCCTCAGGTCCCTCCTAGAGGAGAGTAAGCAAGGACATTTGCTCTGAGCTTTCCACTCATAACAATAACAAACTTTTTGGGATGACTTTAATGTCTATCCATTGGTATCTTAAAAGAATTTGGTGGGCTTTTGCTTGTATCAGGTCTAGGTGTCTATTCTTGGGACCATAGAATCATAGAGCATAGACTTAGAATCAAACAGGACCTGTAGAAGCCATCTAGTCCAACTCCATCATTTTACAGATGAGGAAAATGATTTGGACAGAGTATTAAAGTGACTTGCCCAAGGTTACACACTAGTAAGTGGCAGAAGAAGGTTTTGAACCCAGGTCCTCTGATTCCAAACTAGTGTTCTTTGCACTGGACCATTCTGCCTCCCCAATTGGCATTTCAGGTGCAAATATTTAATTTGCCTGTTTGTCCCTTACACATGGGGCACACATATGCCTAGATATCACAGCCCAAATACCTGGAGAGAAAATATGCACAGTCTTCCCTAGCAGAGAACCTTTCCCCCACTCTCTTTCTTCATGCTCAACTCAGCCCTTCTTTCTAATTGTCTGACCCCAGAACTTTGCGGGAATGGCACAGGCATTATATGCTTCCTCCAGCTTGATTCCTATCCATAATCAAATCCAATAACTGTGAGGACACTTAGTCACTTTGGCAAGGCTGGAAGGTAGACAGGCAAGTAGGTGCTACCATCTGAATCAAGAAGGGAGAGTTCCTTCTGTGGTTTCCATCACTGTGGGAGCAGCTTGGTTGTGCTGACATTTCTGTGGGGATATTTAGAGGTGCCAGGCTTATACTTATACAGACTTAAAAGCTGCTTATATAGAAGTAGAGGCAGAGGCCACATGTTATTTAGGGAACTGAGAGTTTGCATCAGAAAGTACATTATTTGGTCTGAGAAAGGTTTTCAGAAAAATCAGTAGATATTGGGTAAGAAGTGAGGAGTATGGGGGTGGTATCAGTACGGGCTGGAAAAAATAGTTTTAGCCATTTGTGTTATCATGGTAGTGTGTATATGATGCCTATCAGAATTGGAGTCTTGGTTGTGTGTTGTGTTGACACTGAACTCTCATAAAAGAAATACAATAATATCAAAATTAAGCAAACATGAAACTATATGCAGTCTAGCATTGCCAACCTGAACTATATCAGGTGAACTTATTCCTAGATCCCCAATCCTACGACTAGGTATTACCAGTGGTAATAGCATTGGACACTCATAACTTTGGAAGTCTAACAGTGACACTAGTTCCTGCATTAAAAAAAAAAAGATGAAAAATGCATTAAAAGTCTCTGCCCTTTTAGCATCACATAATTCTGCCTAATAAGGAGGAAATGCCTTCATTTTTATACTTTTTATTTTTGAAACATTTGATGTTTTTCTACCATGTCTCATTTCTTGCTTTGACACTTCTGACTTCCCTCCCAAATACCATCAATATTTCTTAGTCCTTATCCATGGTCATTTCCTCTGGATTTCATGGGTTTTTTTTTTCCTACAGCACTCTTTTTCTTTCTTTTCCTATGTAATTTTTTCTTAACCAACTAAATTCCCAACTCCACGTAACTTGTGTGCTGTTCAACTATGAATTTGAAAGAGTTAGATTCAACCTATGGGGTATTTGAAGAATTATTTTCTCATCAGGTTCAAGTTTCCATCCCAGTTTGGAACTAGAAACATCTAAAGTCAAACTCAGGTCCAGGTTTCCAGTTTATTATTACACTAACATGGGCAGCTAGGTGGCACGGTGGATAGAGTGCCAGGGCTGGAGTCATCTCCCTGAGTTCAAACCTGGCCTCGCTTACCAGCTGTGTGACCCTGGGCAAGCCACTTAATGCTGTTTTCTCATTTGTCAAATAAGCTGGAGAAGGAAATGGCAAACCACTTCAGTATCATTGCCAAGAAAACCCCCAAGTGAACAACAGTAAACTAAATTAATGGAATATGGAGATGGGATACATTGTAATAGTAAAGATTTAAATCAACATAAAATTGCTTCAGTGGCACAGCAGATGTTGGAACTGGAGACAGAAAGACCTATGCTCAAATCAAGCCTCAGAGACTTATTAGCTGTGTGATCCTGGGCAAGTCACTTAACCTCTTTATGCCTCTATTTTCTCATCTCTAAACTAGGGATAACTTACATCCCAGGATTAGTGAAGATCAAAGAAGATAATTGATGTAAAATACTTTGCAAACTCTAAAGCACCTCATAAATGCTAGCTATTATTATTATCCTTATTACTAATTTTAACCAAAACAGAAGGTCATTAGGAGTTGTAAGAAGTAAAAAAAAAAACTGCAAAGACATTGAAATGTAAAAGGGAAAGTCTTTCTACCATCCATACCTTAGGATGGGTCTGAGGCTTGAATAGGTCAAGTGCATATCAAGAGGCCAGCAAAGACAATGACTTGCCTCTAAGGCCCTGGCAGTAGTCCTACTTTTGTCCCTAGCCACTCAACTGTAGAAGACCCCAAAAGGAGTCTGGGAAGTATAAATAATTGAGTGAACTGGGACCTATCACCAAAAACCCAGGACTACTTAGCACATGCAAGTGGCAGCACCCCGTGGCAGAAAATTTTGTCCTGCCCAGTCCAGCCCAGCCCTGCAGCAGCTTCCTAGTGGCAGAGCAGCTGGTCAGGTCTAGTCCAGCAGTAATTGCTTGGTGACAGAGAGGCCTGCTCAACTTAGGTCAAAGCTACCCACTGACAGAACAACCTTCCAGGAGCAGGCCAAATGCAGGTTTGCCCATTGGTCAAACAATCCCCCAGACTACCTAGGAGACAGCATTGCTTAGCAAGGATCCAGTGAAGCAGCTGAGCAACATACATGACTGAGCCCAGCAGCAGACTGACTTGATCAACTATAACCCTGTACCCTATAAGGAGTAAACCCAGCAGTGGAGATATTGTGTGCTGTGAAGAAACAGCCCAGGTCAACAGAGGAGGAGTGCATCTATCATCAAAATCGTACAGTGGACTTAAAGAGGACCCTCTAGATTGGGGAAGTCAAACAGGTAAGCCTTACAGTTCCATGTAGCCCAAAGCTCTCTGGACCAAACTGATTCAGTTGGGGGTTGCTGGGAATCCCAAAATGTCAGGGTAGGGGGTGGGGTCTGCCTGGAAAGAATTCAAGTGTTCAAACCTTCTTGCAGTCAATGTGACAAGGTTTATTGTAATGCCAATAGGAGCAGGCTAGAATCCTAGTGAATCTGTGCCTTGATGGGGGTGAGATTGATACTAATATTAAAAAAAAAAGACAGTAAGAAGATCTGGATGGGATTAAGGAGTGATAAATAGCCTGGGGTGGCCTAGGTGAGACAGTGAAAGGAAATTAGTGGTCTGAGGTGGGTCAAGAGGACTGTGAAAGGGGAATTAAGTGGTCTATGGTGGTCTGACAGCCACTGTGAAAGGACTATTAAGTATGTATGTAGGCTGGGATGGGCCAGATGCCTCGGGGCAGACACCAGTGATCTGGGCTGCTGAAATAGATGGGAAAATTCAGAGATTGGGTTGCTTTGGAAGACATGGTCTTTTCCTTTTAGGGATCCAGGTCCTATCATCCCATCAAAACCAGATTAAAATATAATTAGGAAATATTTAACAAATTAAATAAAAATACAATAGACCATAGATAGTGATAATCTCTAGTTTTCTAAGTCAAAATATGGTTTTCAGGGATCTTTATGTAAGGGTCAGTGGCCAGTTTCTATTTTAGTTGAATACCACTGCTGCAGAAAAATAAAGGGTACTGAGAAAGAGGAGAGTGTAAAAGCTGGCTTAAAGTTTAACATAAAAAAACCTAAGATCTTGGCAACTGGTCCCATCACTTCCTGGCAAATAGAGAGGAAATGAAAGCAGTGTCAGATTTGATATTCTTGGGTTCAAAGTTCACTGCAGATGACTACTGAAGCCATGAAATTAAAAGATGCTTGCTCCTTGGAAAGACAGCTATGGCAAATCTGGACAGCATACTAAAAAGCAGAGATAATAGATCTGTACAAAGAACAAAGATCTGTAAAGTCAAAGCTATGATCTTTCCAGTAGCTATGGATGGCTGTAAGAGTTAGACTATAAGGAAAGCTGAGCACTGCAGAATTGATGTTTTTCAATTGTGGTGCTGGAGAAGACTTTTGAGAGTTCCTTGGATGGTAAGGAGATCAAATAAGTCAATACTTAAAGAAATTAATTCAGGCTAATCACTGGAAGGTCAAATTCTGAAACTGAAACTTAAATATTTTGGCCACATAATGAGAAAATAGGACTCGGAAAAGACCCTGATGTTGGGGAATATTGAAGGCAAAAAGAAAAGGGAATGGCAGAGAATAAGATGGATAGATAGCATCATGGAAACAATGAACATGAACTGAGACTTCTGAAGATAGTGGAGGAAAGAAGGGCCTGGTGTGCTATGGTCTATCAGGTCAGGTCCACCAGAGTTCCAGAGCTGTTAGTTCCCTTGGCCACATGTGTATACTACATGGAACCTTCACTGGCTCTTGCACTTAAAGTTTATGTCTATTCTCCAAATCTTCCTTTGCCCCTCCAGATTCTTTGTGCTCTGGTTTGAGAGGAAACATTTTGTATCTTAATATTCATACTATGCCCTAGACCCATCATATAGCCTCTCAAGTCTTCAGGCACTGTGCTAAGCAGGAAGGAATACAAAAACAGGCAAAAGCCCTTGAAGACTCCCTACGCTCAAGAAGTTTACAATCAAATGGGGCAGAAACTGGACTTTTCCAGTACATTCCACTCTGTATCTGCTGTTCTGCCTGGTTTCAGCCCCATGGAATGAGATATCCTCTGGCGTCTCCCCTTCTCCTTTCTCCAGCCTTCTTTTGTGTGCAGTCTCCCCTTATTACATTGTAAGCTACTTGAAGGCAGGGACTATTTTTCTTTTTATTAATTGAATCCCTAGTGCTTAGCCCAGAGCCTGGCACATAGTAGGCACTTACTAAATGTTTATTCAATTGTACTGGATTGGACAATAAGCAAACAAATACATACAAACTATACAGGATAAACAGCAAATAATTTAAAAGGAATGTACTAGAATTAAGAGAGGTAAGGAAAGGCTTATTGTAGAAAATAAGCTTTTAGTTGGGACATATAGGAAGCCAGAAGGGGACGTTGAGAGAGGAGAATATTCAAGGCATGGGGAGACAGCCAGAGTTAGTGACACAATGAATGTACAGCAAAGTGTAAGGGGTGGGGAGGTAGGTATGAAAGGCCTTGAATGCCAAATAGGATTTTATATTTGATCCTGGAGCCAATAGGGAGCCGCTGGGGTTTGTTTATTGACTATGAAGGTGACATGGTTGGACCTACACTTTAAGGAAAATCATTTTTGATGGCTGAATAGAGGGTGAATTGGAGTGGAGAGAGACTTGAGGCAGACAGATCCACTTGCAATTACCCAGGCATGAGGTAAAGAGAATCTGAGCTAAAGTAGTAGCAGTGTCAGAGGAGAGAATCAGGTATATGAGAAATGTTACAAAGGTGAAATCAACGGGCCTTGGCAACAGATTGGACATGGCTAAAGAGAATAGTGAGGAGTCAAGGAAGATACCTAGCTTGTCTGAGGGACTGGGAGGGTGGTTTTGCCCAGTTTAGAGGGAAAGATAACGAGCTCTATTTTGGACATATTGAATTTAAGCTATCTACTGAACATCCAGTTTGAGGCATCTGAAAAGCAGTTAAACATATGAGATCAGAGATCAGCCAAGAGGTTAGAGCAGGATAGCTCAATTTGAGAATCTTCAGCATAGAGATGATAATTAAATCTATGGGAGCTGATAAGATCACCAAGTAAAGTAGCCCAGAGGGCAGAATCCTTTGAGACACAGAAGAGTGGGATATGGATAGGATAAAGCAAAGGATACAGAGAAGGAGGAGTTAGATAGGTAGGAGGAGAGCTAGATGGGAGTAGTATCTGGAAAACCTAGAAGGAAGAGAAGATAGTGATCAATAATATCAAAGCCTACAGGAAGGTCAAAGAGATTGGGGATTGGGAAAAGGCCATTGGATTTGGCAACTAAAAGATCATTGGTAACTAGAGACAGTAGTTTCAGAAATGTATGTAATCAGTAATGATGAGGCCAGCGCCAAATTGTGTGAAGTTAAGAAGAGGAGGGGGCAGAGTCAAGATGGCGGCTGGAAAGCAGGGACTAGCCTGAGCTCCCCACCAAGTCCCTCCAAAAACCTGTAAAAAATGGCTTTGAACAAATTCTAGAACTGCAGAACCCACAGGGTAGCAGAGGGAAGCAGGGCTCTAGCCCAGGACAGCCCGGAAAGTCTCTGGGTAAGGTCTATCCCGCACAGAGCTGGGAGCACAGGGGAGCGGAGCTAAGCAGAGCAGAGTCCAGCATGAGCGGCGTGGACCAACGAGACTAGGAGGCGGGGGAAGTGTGCCCTAGAGCCCTGAATTAATGAGCTGCAGCAGTTACCAGACTTCTCAACCCACAAACGCCAAAGACAACAGAGTAGGTTAGTGGGAGAAGCTGCTGGGGACAGGGAGTTTGCAGTTTGGCCGCCACCCCATGGGCAGCGGAGGTGGGGCAGCTACAGAACTACAGCTGCAGTTGCTTCTGGCCCCAGGCCCACCTGGTGGGAGGAATTAAGTGGTGCATCAGAGCAGGAGTGAAGAGCCTGCAGAAGATCTAAGTCCAATCCAGGTTTGGGGTTCTTGGGGAAGGAGGAGTCCTGGTGAGGCAGAGCTGGCGCATGCCCCCACGCGTGGAACATAGAACTCTTCAGTCTACAAGCAGTTATACCCCGCTGAAAAACTCAAGGGTTAAGTAAGTTGTGTGGGAACATGGCCAGGCAGCGAAAACACACCCAGATTCAGTCTCAGACTCTGGAATCTTTCTTTGGTGACAAAGAAGACCAACACATAGAGCCAGAAGAAATCAACAAAGTCATAGAGCCTACAACAAAAGCCTCCAAGAAAAACATGAACTGGTCTCAGGCCATGGAAGAACTCAAAAAGGATTTGGAAAAGCAAGTTAGACAAGTAGAGGAAAAATTGGGAAGAGAAATGAGAAGGATGAGAGAAAACCATGAAAAACAAGTCAATGACTTGCTAAAGGAGACCCAAAAAAAAACTGAAAAATATACTGAAGAAAACAACACCTTAAAAAATAGACTAACTCAAATGGCAA
>CM053626.1:222746562-222766557 GCA_028646595.1 Phalanger gymnotis | reverse complement strand
CAGAATATATGCCATCTTGGAATGGGGGGAGGGTAGAAATGGAGAGAAAATTTGTAATTCAAAGTCCTGTGAAAATCAATGCTGAAAACTAAATATATTAAATAAAATTTATTAAAAAAAAAAAAAAGAAGAAGAAAGAGGAGAAATAGTAGACAGCCTTTTTGAAGGGTTTAGCCACAAAGGACCAGAAGAGAAACAGAATGAAAGTGGGGATAGAAGGATCAAGCGAAGGTTTTTGAGGATGGGGAGAGAGACATGGACACACACTAGGAAGAAGAAAGAACCAGTAGACAGAGATAGATTGAAAATAAATGATAGAGAGGGGATGGCAGAAGGGAAAATATATTGGAGGAGACATGGAATGAGATTGCTTGTACATGCAGAGAAGTTAGCCCTTACCTGCTTTTGGCACCTCGAGCATCTCCCTTTTTTCACTGTGAGTTCCATAGAGAAGCTACTCCATGTTCAAAGTATTCTGTGGATTGGACGCATATAGCTCATAAGTCCCCAATAATGGATTTCCTTTTATCAATTTGCCAGAGAACAGAATTAGTTAAAAGCAAAAGCATTTAATGTAATATTACATAGGGTTTTTTTTTTTTTAAGTAGCAATAGGAACAACAAATCTCGAGAAAACTCTCTCACAGATATGCATATCATTAGTGGAAGAAATGAACACATCCTGGTTTCAAGGACAAGAAGCATACATATTTATGAGGAACTCGTGAGGCCAGGGATCATGAATAGAAAGCAAGAAAAAGTAAGGCCAGGTCACATATGTGAAAGGTTACTCAAGCCTCTGACACTATAAGGATGCTAATTTTTTTCTAGTGATGTCATTCCCTATTTCCATTTATACTACTCTACTCATATGATTTATAGCTCCTGTAGAGTATTTTGTCTCTCTAAGGCTGATCTCTGCTGATCTCACTGTTAACTGCATTGCCCTGATGGACAAAGGGCTGTGGAACCTCTCTCTGCCTCTGGTCTTTGTCTTTCGCTGAAGTTCTAAGCTGATGTGCTCTCTCTTCTCCACACAAAGAAAAGTAGGCTCTTTTGTCTCTCTTTTAGTTTAAAACCCACAGGCTTAAGTATCATCAATTTTAGTGAAGGAGACTGTCCCTTCCACACCTAGTCTTCCAACCAGGAAAAATCACCTAACTCCCCAATAAGAGAGGAATCTGTCAGTTCCCAAAGTCTTAGCTATAGATGATTTTTCTCTTCAGAAGGAGAATCTTACTTTCACAGGTCATGCTTTTTTTATATTAATTTATTTATTTTTAGTTTTCCAACATTCAGTTCCATAAGATTTTGAATTCCAAGTATACTCCCCCCTTCTTGCCATCCCCCCATCCAAAGACAGTGTGCAATCTGACATAGACTCTACATATACATTCGTGTTAAACATATTTTCACATTAGTCATGTTGTAAAGAAGAATTAGAACCAATGAGAGCAACCACAAGAAAGCCATGCTTTTTTTTTGGAACACACACTAGGCAGACATAAGTATAGTCTAAGAGCATTTGATCTGTCTTTGAACCTTTCTCCTATTCATTAGAAACAACATCTCTCAATCTTATCTGACTTGGACTTAGAAACTTAAAAACTCCCTTTTTATTTCTAGTAATTCCTTATTACCAATCTGCATGCACCCTTCCAAAATAATTTTTCTAAACTTCCTTTCAACAGACTACCAAAGGATATTTGGGTCTGAAACCTCATAGTTTTTCTCAATGCCCAAAATTCCTTTGCTTTCCCACGGAAATGAAAGTTATTGGAGAAAGCAAGAAAAAAAAAAAACCTGAGTGGAGCTGAGGCATCACTCTCTCTCTCTCCACTTAATCATCTGTTCCACATCTCTGCTTATACAGTGTCCCAAAAGTCTTAGTGCAGCTTAAGTTTAAGACACCTTGCACCTTAATAAGCCTTCCAGACTTAGCTACCCTGCCAGTAAAATGGGGGATAATATCATTTGTGCCACCTCAAAAGGTTGTCATGAGGAAAGCTTTATAACCTGGAAGACAGAAACGTACGCTATTATCGTGTCTATTTTGGTGTTTCCCCATACTTTCTGGTCCTCAGAATTTGTAACATTGTCTTTGTGGAGTTTTTTTCCTGAATATTTCCTCTTCCTTATTTTCTATCTCTCCTCCATTATTTGACCAGTATGGGTTCCCAATCACCAGTAACAGATATGAAAATGTGTGAGACGCCTGCCAAGAAAGACAAATGTCTATGTATGAAAAAACACGCTACAAGAAAAGCTGCACTGGATTTAATACGAGGTGATGGCGAAATGGTGTCTGGGAGAAAGAGGAATGAGGTGTTTGATCCATGTCTGCTGAGTGGATGAATCACAGGTCTCAGGAGGGATGAGTCTGGAACAAGAGCAGATGAAGTCCATCCAAAAAAGAGCTCCTAAAAATCAAAAAACTAAAATAAAAAGTCTTGGACACAGGTGATTTGCAGGAAAAACAGCAGAGAGATACTGAGCAACTCTAGGAACTTGTAGAAATGTCAATTCAGGCACAGTCCAAGTAAGTCCCTCTGACCAATGTTATTTTATCGTGGCATTCTTGTAACCAAGTCCCACCCTAAAGCTGGAGATCCTCAGTCAGTCTCCAAAGATCAGCCCGACTAAGTCCTGACGATTTGGGCTGATAAATGTCATTAGGGGGCCGTTAAGCACTTCATACAAATAATTCATTGAAAAGCGGCCCCACTAACAACAAAAAAATTGTAATTTTCCACCCAGATGTTTCTGAAACAGGAAGAGAACAGGAGAAGCAACCTCTAGTTGTTTAAACTTTTACCCCAATTGCTTTAAGTGCAAAGTCACCTCTCTATCGGTAGCTCTGTAACAAAGTAGGATTTACGTAATACTTTAAGGTTTGCAAAGAGCTTTGGAGACACGATCTCATTTGATTCGTACAATAGCCTTCCCATTTTGCAAATGAAGTAACTGAGGCACGTTAAGTGATTTGCTTAGGGTCACTTAGTAATCTAAGGATTTGAGGAAGGATCTGGATTCTGACTCCAATTCAGATACTCTACCCACTGGGTGACTGACCTGCCTCTATACTCCTTTTCTTCTTGAAGAAAGTAGACAGAAGCATTAGGATCCTGAGTACAGAACCTGCCATAACCACGGCAGGGTGAGCAGGGTGCTGACAATACTTACCAACACTGTGTATTAGAACTATCATCTTCTTATACTGGACCTTATTATACCCCTTAATCTAGGTTGTGTGTAAGACAGCAGTGCCTTGTCACACTTTTGACTCATTCTGAGCTTGTGATCCATTAAAACCCCTAGATCTTTTTCACAGGAACTTTTATCTAGCCACAGCTGCTCCAATCTATGTTTGTAAAGTTGACGTTCAGGACCCAATATATTTATCTTTACTAGATTTCATCTTTTTTGAACTGGTCCATCATTTTAGCCTATTGAGATCCTGTCACTATCCTTATATTTTCCCTATGCCTCTCAGATTTGTCTCATTTGCAAATTTAATAAGCATGTCTTTTGTGGCTTTATCCAAGGCATTGATAAAAACGATCAACTACCCAAAGCCAAGCACAGATCCCCTGGGACACTCCGATAGAGATTTCTTTCCAAGCTGACATTTAATTCTTATCGACTATTCTTTGCTTCCAGATATTCAACCAGTTTCAAATACAGCTAACCATACTATTGTCTAGCCCACATCCCTCCATATTGCCCACAAGCATGAAGAGCTGTCAAATATTCTGCTGAAATCTAAATATATTATGTCTACAGCAATGCCTTTAATCTACCCTCCTAGTTAGTAAAAAAAAAATTTAATGAAATCAGTTTAGTTTAGCATGACCTAATTCTTGATAAAGCCATGCTTTCAGTTATTGCTCTTTTTTTTCTAAGTGTTCATAAATTATACTATTATTATCATGTTCTAGAATTTTCCTACAATTGAGTATAAAGACTGCACCTTCTGATCTTTTAAAAACATTGGAACAACATTTGCTGTGTAACACCACCTGGTCCGTCCTCCAACATTTTGTCTCTCTATGCCCAGCACTTACCACAGTGCCATGCATATAACAGGCACTTAATAAATGTTTGTTAACTGAACAGCTTTTAAAGATCACCACAATGGCTCAGCAATCGTATTTTCCAACTCTTTCAATATTCTAGCATGTAGTTTATCCATGCCTGATAATCTGAACTCATCGAAGGCAGCTAGATGCTACTGAACCTTCTCCTCACTTATTTTGGGTTTCTCCTCTTTGCTAAATATTGTTGTGTTAACTTTCTCAGTCCAAAGATCATTCACTTTGGAAGAGAAGATAGAAGCAGGGTTACAATGGAATACTCTGGCCTCATTACCATTGTCAATTATCTTCATCCCACATACCCTGAATAGCAATTATATTCTTTATTGATCCTCCTCTTACCACCAGCATAACTTTAAAAAAAAATTTTGTTGTCCTTTCAGTCCTGTCTGACTCTTTATGACTCCATTTGGGGTTTTCTTGGCAGATGCTAGAGTAGTTTGCCATTCTCAGCTCATTTTATAGATAAGGAACCTGAAGCAAACAGGGTTAACCCAGGGTCACACAGCTAGTCAGTGTCTAAAGCCAGATTTAAACCAATGAAGATAAGTCTTCCTGATTCCAAGGTCAGTGCTCTATCCACTACACCACCTAGCTGCCCTTTGGTTGTCCTTAGTATTCATCAACAACCTTTGTACTTCTGAGACAATTCTCAAAGGGCTATGCCATTTTCCTATATTCGTTCTCAGTTTTCTGTCCTTGATTCTTTCTAGATAGGTCTCTTACAATTCCAAGTTTGCCAAGTAACTTCCTATGCACATATATATCAGTTGACTGGACTCATTCCTACTTGTGGCTTTCATTCTTGAGGGCTTCCCAGCCCAACTGACTGAATTCACCTTCAAAATCTCAGGTCATTAGATCCTACCTATTCTTTCTTTCAACCCTTTCAAATTTTCTCTCTCAAAAAATCTACTATGCATCTCTAAATGTTCCCTGGTAACCTCTCCTCTATAGTGAATTCTCTGATGGAATGGTCACGTGTCCCCAAAGTTCTTACCATTTTTCCTGAAGCAACTAGTTAGTTCCACTTGAATCAGACCCAGAATAGCATTAGATACAGAATAGCAATTCCTTCTATTGTTTCCTCCAAATTTTGAAGTATAAAATTGTCATTAAGGAACATCATGTGTTTTTCAGTGGCTTTTATTTTGGTCTAAGTAGTTTTTTTTTTCAAAAAAAAAAGCATTTATTAAGCTTAGCAAATGTCCAGGTAAAAGAAGTTCTCCAACACAACAATGGCATGCTCCTGTGACAGATTGGTTATCAGTTTCCCAAGCTCCTTATCTGATTCTTCCTTCCATCCAGATGGTCTGTAGTATTTCATTTCTCTTTCTACCTCCATTAATTCTCACTCAAATGCTTTCCATTTTATTTCTTTCATCAAGTTCATGAGTTTTCTTATATGAATACATACATATATATACACACATACGTATTCATATATGTATATGATAAAATGCTCCCCACTTCCTTTTCATCTATTCTATTCCTTTTGAAAATGAGTTGAGAAGGAGCTTGCCTCTCAAATAGATAAGGGTGAAAGAGAATAGATTGTAAACATTCAGGATGCATGTGAAGTTATTTCCCTGCTTTGTTATTGATTTCAGTCCAGATGAAATATTTTCTATTTCCAAGCCTGGTCCTTGTGAATACAGTGCAAACTGAATTTAGTTGACGCTGGAAGTTCACAGGAAGTTAGATGGGGACAAAAAAGACAGAAGCAATAAATTATTCTCCAAAATACCCCCACATTGAAGCCTATGGATCCAGAGATGAGAGACAATCAGTTTATACTAATATTCCTTGGGGGTAAGGGGATACTAAAATGTAAAATACTGCACCACCCCCAAGCTTTCACATATGTACCGGAGATGCAAACTTCAGGCTTAATATAGGCAGATTCACTTGCACAAATCACTCTCTCTGCTTCTTCTAAACATACTTTGGGTAGGGAGGGATAGAATTTGGAACTCAAAACTTAAAAAAAGTTTTAAAAATGGTTTTAACATGTAATTGAAGAAAAAATAAGATGCTATAAAAATAATTTGCCTCTCTTTGACAAGCCCACTTGCTCTCACAAATTGATTCTACTTCCTTCAAATACTCTCAGGGCCTCTCATACTCTAAATCTTAGCACTAACTCTCCTATCATGAGTTCACACATTAACCTCTTTTTAAGTATCTCAGGGCCAGTTTATCTGACTTTGTCCAACACTAACATCAGTGATACACCCCAAAGCCAATGCCTCTTGAATAGTTCCTTCTAACTGTGGGCAGCTGTTTCTCAGCACAGGCTCTGGGGCATAACTATTCCCACTTTAAACCTCTGTTACCACCACAATCTAATACACAGTCAAGGCATCTGAGTTTGAATTTTCCCTGTGCTACTTGCTATTAACTTCTTTTGATTTCATTTTCCTAACCCTACTCTAAACACCATTAAAATATCAAAGAATCAAAAGTATTTTTAAGTACTAACCATTGTGCATCTTACAGAGGATTCAAAAACAAAGAACAAAATAATCTCTGCTCATGAGTTTACATTTTAATAGGAGAGAATATGTATGTGTGTATACATCTATGTGTGTATACACATATATTTTTATGCATATATATACATACTATTATACATAATATATGCAGCATGTTGTATATTATTATGTATATACATATATACAGTATGAAAATAAGGAGGATACAAGTAAATGCAAAGTAGCTAAGTACAAAGTAGCTTGGGAAGGAGACCACTAGCAATTGGGATCATGTAGAAGGTGTTATTTGAGATAAATCTTGAAGGAAGAGAGAGACTCTCAGAGGTAGAAGTAAAGAAGGAATGTATTCCAGGCATGAGGGACAGCCAGTGCAAAGGCCCAGAGATAGAAGATAGAACACAGAGAGCAAGGAACAGAGAAAAGGCCTATTTGACTGAAGTACAGATTGCAGGAAGAGTAATGTCCAATGAGACTTGAAAGGTATGTTGGGGCAGTTTTGAAAGGCTTCAAAAGCTAAACAGAGCAGTTGATATATTTGACCTTAGAGGCAATAGGGAGCTCCTAGAATTTATTGAATTGAGGAATGACATGGTCAGATCTGGGCATAACAAAAATCATCTTGGCAGTAATATGTAGAATAGACTGGCATGGACAGAGATGAGGCAGAGAGACCAATTGGGAAGCTGTTGGAAGAATTTAAGGGAGATACATACCCTTTGATCCAGCGATACCACTACTAGGTCTGTATCCCAAAGAGATGATAAAAAATGGAAAAGGATCCACATGTACAAAAGTATTTATAACAGCTCTTTTTGTGGTGGCCAAGAACTGGAAATTGAGGGGATGCCCAGCAACTGGGGAATGGCTGAACAAGTTATGGTAAGTGAATATAATGTAATACTATTGTTCCATAAGAGATGGTGAACAGGCAGACTTCAGAAAAACCTGGAAAGACTTATATGAACTGATGCTGAGTGAAGTGAGCAGAATGAGGAGAACACTGTACACGGTAACATTGTGAAATGACAGACTTTGTTAGACTTAGCTCTTCTGAGCAATGCCATGATCTAAGATAATTTCAAAAGATTCATGATGGAAAATGTTATCCATATCCAGAGAAAGAACTATGGAGTCTTAATGTGGATCAAAGCATACTGTTTTCTCTTTTTTCTGTTGTTTTTTGTTTTTTCGGTCTCGTAGTTTTTCCCTTTCATTCTGATTCTTTTTTTCATAATGTGGAAATATGTTCACTATGATCATACATGTATAGCCTGTATCAGCTAGCACACCATCTTGGGGAAGGGAGGGGAGGAAGGGAAAAAATTAGAACTCAAAATCTTATAAGAACAAATGTAGAAAACTAAAAATAAATTAATTAATTTTTTAAAAAATGAATTTAAAGGAGAGGTAATGAGTACCTAAATTAAGGTGCTAGCTGTGTGAGTAGAGAGAAGTGGCTGCATGGGAAAGATCTATTGGAGGTAGAAGTGGTAAGATTTGCATGAACATATGTAAAGCCATGACTATAGAACAGTTCACAGGGTAGAATAGTAGAATTAGCACTAAACTTGGAGTCATAAATCCTGGATTCATGTCAGTCTGTCAATAAACATTTATTAAACACCTACCACGTGCCATACACTGTGCCTTTTTTGGAGAAGTCGTCTGACTTAAGGAATGTCACAAAACTATTCCCTCTCCCTCTCACCTCAGTGTCTCCCAATACCCCCCCCAACAAAAAACCAAGATGTCTCAGTCCCTATAATCTGTTTTTCACTCCCTCCAAATTGTATACTAACTGCGTAGAAACCAAGTTTCTTGGCTGCCAATGAAGCTGATTTATTTCTGCAACCACATGCCTTGCTAAATAAATCATTTGTCTGGATGATGTTTGGTTTTTTTTATTTCATTGTAACCACTTCCTATGGGCAGCTAGGTGGTACAGTGGATAGAGAACTGGGCTTGGAATCAGGAAAGCTTATCTTCCTGAGTAGAAATCCAGCCTCAAATACTTACTAGCTATGTAACATTGGGCAAGTCACTTAACCTTGTTTGCCTCACTTTCCTCATTTGTAAAATCAACTGAAGAAAGAAATGGCAAACCACTCCAGTATCTTTGCCGAGAAAACCCCAAATGGGGTCATGAAGAGTTGGACACACTGAAATGACTGAACAGCAGCAGCAACAACCTGTTATCGGCCTTTAGATGAAGTGTTTTCTGCTCTCTGCCGTCATCTACTGAACCTCATCAGCTGATCTCTGCTAGCATCTGTTGGGATGTAGTTCCTAAGAAGCCTCTTCCCATTAAGGAGAAGGTTAAAGGGAGGAGGGAACAATCATTGAAGTGCCAACTATGGACCAAGAATTGTGCTAAGCTGTTTACAAATATTGTCTCATTTGATCCTTACAACAAGGCAAAGCCAAGACGGTGGAGTGAAAGCAGGGACTCACCTGAGTTCTCCCCCAAACTCCTTCAAATACCTCTAAAAAGTGAATCTGAACAAATTCTAAAGTGGAAGAACCCACAAAGAGACAGAGTGAGGCAGATTTCCAGCCCAAGACAACATTAAAGGTCGACAGGAAGGGTCTGTTGCACTGGGCTGGGAGAGGAGCGCAGTCTAGCGGGCAGTATGCACCAGTGCAGATCCAACCAAAGCAAAGTGGGAGCAGACCTGGGGGACTGAATCATTGGCAGCAGTGGCAATTCTCAGACCTCTCAGCGCAGGGGAGGAGGGTGGGAATCTGTCAGGACTGGATGAGAGAGAAGCACAGTCCTGCGCAGGGCCTGCAGCAGCTCCTGGGGATACCAGTCCACAGACTGAATATTTGAAAGTCACTTATTTAAACTTCCGGGAGCCAGGATGGCAGAGTAAGCAATAAGTGGATCTCATCCTCCCTTATAGACTTTGAAAAACCCAGAGAATATTGCCTCAGGAAAAATGCTGGAATAGTGGAGTCAGAAGAAAGACAGGGTACAGTAGTCTTTTAACTCAGGAGGCTAGGGCAATTAACAAGAAAGCTCTCTCTCGCTGTGGCTAAAGGGGACTGGTACAAGACAGGAGGCGTCCCAGCAGCCCCACCTCAGCAGACCAGCAGGAGATCCCGAGACCCAGGGTGGAAGAGCAGACAAGCACCAACACCAGATACACACCAGCCACCGCCAGTACCAGGTAAACTCCCAGACCACTACAACATCTAGCTGCCAGCCCCTGAGGCCCCAACACAGAAAACCAGTAACCAGGCCCCTAGCTCCCAGCAGGAAAAGTCTGGAACAGTGCCCCTTGGGCCCCCAGAAGCAGAGATCACATTTAAAAGCCAGAAAAAAAGGCAAACAACCTAAGCAAAAAGAATCAAAGAAAAACAATGACCATAAAGAAATAGCTTGGTGACAGGGAAGATTAAAATCCAAATTCAGGAGAGGACAATATGGTCAGTATACCTACATCCGAAAACTCAAAGGGGAATATGAACTGGACTCGAGCCCAAAAAGCCTTTTTGGAAGAGCTCAAGAAGGATTTTAAAAGTCAAATAAGAGAGGTAGAAGAAAAATTGAACAATTATTTTAAAAATACAATTGACAAAATGGGAAAAAGTACACTGAAGAAAACAACTCTTTAAAAAGTAGAATTGGCCAAATGGAAAAGGAGGTACAAAAACTCACTGAAGAAAACAATTCATTAAAAATTAGAATTGTGCAAGTGGAAGGTAATGACTCTACCATTATCATCAAGAATCAGTCACACAAAATGAAAAGAATGATCCTTACAACAGCCTTGTGAGGTAGGTGTTACTATTATTGCTATCATACAGTTGAGAAAACCGATGCAGGAAATGTTAAACGACTTTCCCAGAGTCACATGGCAAGT
The DNA here is from genome assembly GCA_028646595.1 of Phalanger gymnotis. NCBI lineage: Eukaryota > Metazoa > Chordata > Mammalia > Diprotodontia > Phalangeridae > Phalanger > Phalanger gymnotis. The sequence goes on along the minus strand of CM053626.1, from coordinate 222,756,102 downwards.
AAGTGTCTGAGGCTAGATTTGAACTCAGATGTTCATCTTTTGAACTCCCAGTTCATCTCTCTATTCACTGCCCATCTAGCTAGCTACCTCTTTAGGTCCTTTTGGGTAGTCAAGACCATGACAGATCATAGGCAGCCAAGAAGAGCTAGCAAAAAAAACACAGGCTAAGATTCAGTCTATTCTTTTGAGAACTTCTTTTGTTGCTCTGATTTCAAGGTTGCTACCTCAGAATTAGGAAATTCCTTTTAACTCCTGTCAAATCCTTGATTGTCATTCTATATTCAAAAATTGGAAGCTCTATCTCACAAAACCAGGCGTTGGAGTAAAGTGTCTCCACTTACTTCTCATAGTGTTTCAAGATGGCATGAACATAAACAAAAGGTATTCCCTATGTCTGCCTTCATTATGAATGCCCTCCTGCAACAAAATCACTGATCATTGTTGAGTATTTTGATGGACATGAAAATTTCTGGTCTCTCTGTATCATAATTACTAATTTTGTAAGAGAAGCCTCAGGAATTTATTTACCTCAGTGCTTTGGTCACCATATTAAATTATTTCTTTTTCCAAAATATCAAAAGCAAGGTTTCTAATATTTTGATTTTCTTATTTTGCTATTGACAAATTATCTGGAAATCGTGCAGATAAATTTTTATAAAAGTAGAAAAAGAAGCCCTTATTTAATTTTGTGATTTTTTTATTATCAACTTTATTATTAAGTGCCATTTTATTAGAAATTGATGAAATATCAACATCTATCATAAATGTGTTGCAGACTTGAAATTTACAGCTGACCCCATAAATTGATAATTTCCTAGACCTTTTGTTTCAAGATTTATTAATTGACAGATATGGCTACTTCCTAATTTTCGTCCTCAAAGTTTATATGACACTTCTTTTCCTCTTGAAATAAATTCAAATAAATGTATACTGGTGGTTTTAAAAAACTGCATTATGGACACTCCTTGAGTACTCTGGCTGTTTTGGTATGTCTCATTTCCAAAAGGGCCCACCTGCCAAAAAGGGAATTTCCTTCAGGCTGCAGGTATTTCAACACTTTAGTTTTTAAATTAAAACAATAGTAAAGTGCACTGACATTTTGTTCCTAGAGCATGTGGAGGAATATTTTTATGGTTACTCTGGCAACCAGAGAGTCATGGGAGGGAGAGGGAGTGGGCAGAAGTAAAGGAACAGAAGGAATGGCATCAGTTATTGGTAGGTTAAACAGGGCCTCTGTGTGATATGCTGGCTCTCATACTACCAAGATGTGGCCAACAATTTCAAATGATGTCACAGAGAAGGCAATGATCATTGCCTGAATAATCATCATATGGTTAGAGAAAAATCTAAAGCTTCTTTTTTATGGAAAAAGAATGACAAGTCAAGGACATTGAGATTACAAGAGAGTCTCAGGGAAAAAAAAGTTTTGTTTGGTCTAGGTTAAAAGGCTTTTCATTTGGAAATTCATTATGGGTCAAGTGACTTTAAATACTTATTATGTAAATGAATTCATTAGACTTTGACTACACAAAGTAAAGCAAACTTGGAGGAAATATTCCATTAATTCAGACCAAAACATCTGCTAGTAAGGAAAAAATGGTCTGATTTATCTACATGGGCTGTCTACTTTGATCCAATTCAGCAGAAAAAAAAAATCAGTTTTTCTTTTGGCTTTGAGGATAGATGCAATTTCAGAGGGTTAAGTACTGTTGTATGATTATTTAGTTTCCTCACTGCTGACTTCAAAGTTTCAAACTGGATATTCAAGATCTTCTATAATCTGGTTTCAATTGACCTTTCAAGTTTTGTCTATATTACTCCTCTATACACACCTTCCACTTCAATCCAAATGAATTTTTACTGCTTCCTGCATGTGCCCAGTTTTCTATCTTTTTACCTTTACTCAGTTTCCTCATCTATAAAATGATAATAATAATAGCATCTACAACCCAGAGTTGAAAGGATTAAATGAGATATTTGCAAACTGCTTAGCACAGCACCTACACATAGTAGATACTTAAATACCTGTTTCCTTCTTTCTTTCCCTAAATGCCATCTCCTTCATGAAGCCTTCCATGATTCCCCCTTATACCACCCAACTAAGATAGTATCTTTCACTCCTATGAAATCTTATGGCTTTTATAACACTTTAACTAGTACTGTAGTTATTTGGGTCCTTTTCCAATCTCCCCCAGTGGACTATAGGCTCCTTGAAGTCAGCAACCTTGCAATATTTCTGTATTCCACACAATGCCTTAAATGGAATAAATGCTTAATGCATATTTACTGAATAGAATAAATGTGGTGTCCTTTAAAGACCTTAGAGACTTTCCCTCTTGAACTGCACTTGGATTTCTTTTTGCATTCTAATGAACATATCATATAATATCATAGTATAATTATCTGGGTTGGTGTCTGATTCAACTAGTAGCTGTTCTATAAATCTTTGAGGACAGGGTTAGTATAATGTTCTGTAAACAGTCCTGTTAACGGTGTTTAATAACTATTTGTTGAATACTGAATGAATGATGAATTACTAGGGGTACTAGAATTCAATAACTAACATATACTGCCTGGAAAAAGCATACTTGATTTATAGCAATAATGGTTTGTATGGCATCAATCATAGTTGGCATACAAAATATTAAGGTTGGAGTGCTAGACTTGGAAAATAGTTATATAAGTGGTCGATGGACATTAGATGTGCCAGTATGGATAGTCATATTCTGAGGCAGGGCAAAGTTTTCTCCTTGCTGCTTGGAGGCAGGCTAATACCATGCTATGGAAGTCACAATCATGACCTAAAAGAACTTATAGTTTAATTAGGGAGTTTATACATGAGGTAAATAAAATAATGTTACTAGTGACTTCAAAATTTTGCCTTTAGTCTTCTGGCTTAATGGCCACAAGTGGACACTAGGTTTGTACAGTTTATAGATCTAACATCTCCATCTGGAATGAATAGGAGTATGTCTTGATATCCTTGGGTGCCATTTTCTAGAATGCAGCTGAAGTCACCTTGGGTAAATGAGATACAATTTTACCCTTCTGTTGGATTAGTCACCCAATTAAAAATATTTTAAAGTCAGTACTCTATTTATATACACACAAAGCTAAGTATGGAATAGTATGACTCTGCAAGTATTTAAAAATATTGCAGATAAGCTAAAAAGAGAATAGGTATTATAAAATAAAGCCTACCCAAATCACCTTAATTATTAAACCATCATGTTATGAAATTAGGATATGTTAACATCGAAGTATGTGTTTTTTTTAAATCAGATTTAAGTACCACAGGAAATACTTTTCTTTAGCAATTTTTTAAAAAGAGCACCACTGAAATTGGTGGTAGCATAAAGTGTTGGCGACTACCACTTTTAAAAAATATAATTAGTTTTATTGATTCCTGATTGTTTCTCTGTATCTACAAATATCTATGACACACTAACATACTGAAGGTACTTTCATAAACATTTGTTTATGAAATATTTGCTAATGAATGAATGAGTACTAATACTAACAATACTAATAAAATCAAATGGTTTTATTTAACATTCTGTGGTCACTTGTAATTCTGATTTTCTGTTACTGAACAGAATGGTTCCACTGTCTAGTCAAGAAACAAAAAATATTTAAAATATTCTGAAGCTCTAGAGAGGTGGATTGTAAATTCCTGCAATTTTCTACAATAAGAGTTAACATTATAATAGAAAAAAATGGAAATAGAATAGCAAATAATTAATAGAAAAATTAATTAGAATTAATTATATGGAAATAGAAATGATTAGTAGAAAAAGCCCGAGAGTAAAATTCCAGTCAGGAAAGGTTTCATGAAGAAAGTAGGAACTGAGCTAGGCCTTGAAGGGCCAGTAAGACTTTAACATGCAGACAGAAGTAAAGAGGCATTTCTAGGTGAAGCAAAGACACAGAGGTAGAATTCAGCATTGCATGTTCATGAGATAGTGAGGAAGCCAACTTGAATCCATGTTAGGAGGTTTTAGAAATAAAATGGAAAAGGTTCAGATGACTGAGGACCACAAAAACCAGGCAGAGAAAGTTAGACCTACTATAATACGGAATGGGAATCATTAAAGGTTTTGAACATGGAAATGACATAATGAAACCGGGTCTAAAAAAAATAAATAAATAAAAATGGCATCAGTGTGCAGGATGCATTGGAGAGCTGGAGGATGGAGCCACATTTAAACCAGAGAGGTGGCTAGTGTGCTAATCTGGGGGGAGGGAAAGAAGGCCTGTGCTACAATGGTAAAAGTAGCAAAGGAGATGGAGAAATCTTGAGGGGAAAAAAATCAAAAGCTAACTGGGAGACTAACCGAGCATAGAAAAGAAAAAATGAAGCAAAGATGACTCAAAGGTTTTTAAGCCTTGGTGAATGGGAAAATGGCAGTGCCATTGATAGAGACAGATAAGTTAGTAGGGGGGATATCTACATTGAGGAGAAAGATAATAAATTAAGTCTGAGGTGGCAACAAGATATCTCTTTATCCAGAGACAAAGAAGGGGAGATCGGATGTTATATATTGATACATGCATGTATGAATGTATGTGTGTGTCTGTATATAGGCAGCTACATGGCACAGCAGATAGAATGTTGGGCCTAGAATCAGGAAGACTTCTCTTCCTGAGTTCAAATCTGGCCTCAGACACTTACTAGCTGTGTGACTCTGGGCATGTCACTTAAAACTCTATTTGCCTCAGTAAAATGAGCTAAAGAAGGAAATGGCAAACCACTCCAGTATCTTTGCCAAGAAAACCCTAAATGGGGTCACAAAGAGTCAGACACAATTGAATATACATATTTACACAGAAGGAGGGAGGGAGGGAGAGAGGGAGAGAAACAGAGCAGTGGGGAGAGGGGAGAGGAGAGAACGGAAAACTGAGAATTTAACGTTGAGAATATCCCCAGTTAGGGCAGGAAGAGGAGGAAGAAACAGAGAAGATATGGTTGGAGAGAAGGAGAAAGTGTCCTGTCACAAGCCAAGAGAGAAATGATAGCACAGGGAGAATACAGAGCAGTTGGGTCACAGAGAGGGACTAGCTGTAGCCATGGACTCTTGGGAATCTAAGAGCCACTCCCATCTCAATAACATATATACACATTGGAGCTTCCTTCAGGTGGAATATTTACATAAGGAAAAGCAGGGACCTTACTGCTGGTCCTAAAAACAAATACTCATAACACTGCTTTTGGAGAATCATATAGTGTTTAGAAGTAGAGGAAGCCAGGTGGGATCTTCTTATACCAAAACAGCAGGTCTGGGAAGGTGGGGATCGGTGGGGAGACTGGTTGCTCCTAAATGTCTAAATGTCTTTCTCTTTGGTGTTTCTTTTGCCTTGTGAATATTCCCCTGGTGATGGGATGGGTCTTGTGTTCCTGCTCCTGTTGTTAAGGAGTCCAAAGTACAGGTAAGCATTGCACCAACTGGGGTATGAGTCCCTTCCTTTCTCACATATACTTGAGAAGCATTAGAAGCCTTATGGTGGTACATTTGGGGATCAAACAAGTTTCAAGGGCAGCGTATGCAATAAAGAAAAATGCAATGAAGAGATCAAAGAGGATAAAATGGATAAAATGCCATTGGATTTGACAATAGGGAAATTAATGGTGACCTCTACTGAAGCAGGGAGACATCATAGTGTAGTGGAAAAAGCAAGATGTGGAATATGTAGACAGATTCAAGTCTTAGCTCCAATATTTACTAGCTACAAGATCATAAGTTACTTTATACCTCTGAGAGTGAGTTCCCTTATCTGTAAAGCAAATATTTGGATGACCTACCTTATGAGGTCATAGTGAAGAAAAAGCTTTGTAAATCTTGAGATGTTATTTAAATTCAGTTTATTATTAACTTCTGTGATTATACCTTAGAATTGGAAAGATGACCCTGCTTGTGTAATATTAAATTACATAATATTGTGTAATATTAAATTAAATAAATTATTAATTGTGGAGAAACAAGACTGGAAGCAGAGAGAGCAGGTACAAAAGTCAAAGGAAATGAAAATCTTCCTGAAAATGATGTCAGTGGGAATGGCAAGAGGGAGGTAGATGCCAAGAGATATTGCCAAGCTCTTGGGACTTGAAAACTGATCGGATGTGAGGCCAGAAGGAGAGGTAGGAGTCAAAGATGACTCAGATTTTGAGCATGGGTGACTAGGGAAATGGTGCTATTAACAGAAATAGAGAAATCAGGAGAAGCATGTTGGGGGGAGGTGAGGGAAGAGAATGAATTCAATAGCTTGAGTTGTCTGTGGGGTATCTAAGTGGAAGCATCTCTCCAGAGAGAGCCTGACAAGAGGATATAAATTTGAGAGTCATCAACATAATGAGGCAATGGGCTGTAGTAGAAAGAGTAAGTCTGAGGACCTGAATTTGAATTCTGCCTTCGTGGTGTCTTACTTTTGTGATCTTTAGCAAGCTACAACTTCTCTGGGCCTTATTTTCTCCTTTGTGAAATGAAAACATATACCTAGATTATCTAAATGATCTCTAGCCCTAAATGTCTGATCTATGACAGTAGCGTGACATGGGTGTCCCTGAGACCCTTTCAGGGGATCCTTCCTGGTCAAAATTATTTCATAATAATACTGAAACATTTTAATTTCTAAAATATTGATAGATATATCAATCTACATAGATATATTGATAGATACCTATAACCCACAAAAACAAAAGTTCTTGTTAGGGAGGTCCTCAATAATTTTTAAGAGTATAAAGGGGTCCTGAGACCAAAAATTGGGGAAACCACTGATCTATGAGGTGATAACTGAAGCTACAAGAGTAGGGGAAGTGACTGAGAAAGACTATGGAAAGAGAAGAAAGTAGAGGGCGTAGCTTAATGAAATATCTACTTAAAGAAGAGGAAGAGAAGTTCATAAAGCAGATAGAGAGTGAAAGGTTAAAGAGACAGGAAAACCCAGAGAGAGTGGTGTCAGAAAAGCTAGAGGAATCAGTGAGTAAATCAGTCAACAAATGTTTATTAAGTTCCTAGCATGAGTTAGTCACTGTGCAAAGCACCAGGGATACAAAGAAAGGCAAAAGCTAGTGCCTGCTCTCAAGGAGTTCATAGTGTAATGGAGGAGACAACAGGCAAACAACTATGCACTAACAAGCCATATACAGGATAAATTGGAAATTATCCACAAAAGGAAGGTACTAGAATTAAGAGGAATCAGGAAAGACCTCTTATAGAAGGTAGGGTTTTAGTTAGGACTTAAAAGAAGCCAGGGAAGCCAGGAGGTGGAGATGAGGAGGGAAAGCATTGTCGGAATGGAAGACAGCCAGGGAAAATGCACAGGGTCCGGAGATGGGAGTGTTTTGTTTGTGGAATAACAAGGACAATGTCCCCGGGGGCAGCTAGATGACGCAGTGGATAGAGGGCAGGGCCTAGAATCAGGAAGACTTGAATTCAAATCCAGCCTCAGATACTTGCTAGCTATGTGACCCTGGACAAGTCACTCAATCCTGTCTGCCTCAGTTTCCCCATCTACAAAATGAGCTGGAGAAGGAAATGGCAAACCACTCCAGTATCTTTGCCAAGAAAACCCCAAATGGGTTCACAAAGAGTCATACACAACTGAAAGACAATCGAACAATTTCCCAGAATGTGGGGGGTGGGGAGAATGTATGGTTTAAGAGGACTGGAAAGGGGGCACCAGATTACAAAAGGCTTTGAATATCAAACAAAGGATTTTACATTTGATCCTGGAGGTGACAGGGAGCCAACGGAATTCATTAAAATAGAGCGGTAACATAGTCAGACCTAAGCTTCATAAAGATCACTTTGAGGACATACTGAAGTGAGGAGACAGACCAACCAGCAGGCTGATGTAATAGTCCAGGTGTGAAATGATGGGGGACTGTACCAGCGTGGTGGCAGTGTCAGAGGGGAGAAGAGATTAGGACGGATCTTGGTCTCAAGAAGGATTGAATGGTAATGATGTCAAACGTTACAGAAAAAGCAGCCTCTGACTGCTCTTCTGCATACAGGATGGCTTAGTGGAAAGATCACTGAATTTGGAGTTAGAAGATCTGGTATGAAATCCGGACTACTGTTGAACAACCCTTGTGACCCTGGGGTTCAGCTTCCTTATCAGTAAAACAAAGGGGTTGGACTAAATGCAAGGAACCTTCCTACAATCCTATGATAAAAAGATAATTTAGAAGGACAAGAAAAGAGAAGTCATTAGACCTGGTGACTAAGAAGGAAGTCATTGGTGACCTTTGAGAGAGCATTTTGAGTAAAGATGCAGAGCCAAGTTGCAGGAGGTTAAGTCATGATCCTTGAAGAGTAGATGTAGCAGGTGTAGACTACTCTATCTTGAAGAGATTTTCATGCTACTTACATGTAAAGAATGCCCTTTCTGTAGCCACATTCATTATGTATGTAGCCAATTTTTATTTGCAGCTTTATTGTATTGCCTCATATATTTCTCATCAGAATAAGAGCTCCCCTATCATTGACTAGAGCTAGTCAATTTTCTATTAGCATTGTAATGGTGGGCAAGCAATGAAGATCCAGTCTTCAGTGCATGTGCAATATTCTCTGTGTAGTGCATAACCCCATGAAGGCTTAGGGGGACAGCTTCTGGAAATTCAGGATGGAAGAGCCCTTTTTCTTCCCACTTTGAAGTAAGCAGAGGTATTCTCTATTTCCTGTAAACCTACTGCATGGTGATTTTTTTTTAAAAAAAAGCCTTTTAATTGTTTACTGAGCCAAGATGAGTATGAATATAAAAGGCTCAAATACTCTCTCTCTCTCTCCCTCTCTCTCTCTCTTTCTCTCTCTCTCTCTATGTATATGTGTGTGTGTGTGTGTGTGTGTGTGTGTGTGTGTATCTTCTCTCCTTTCTTCTCTTCTCTTCATCCCTCTCTCTTCACTGGTGATGATGAGATAAGAACTTCATTGAATCTCTAAGTAGAAGAAGAATATCAGGACTTCTTTCCCACGACCTCACCATGTGTCCATGAATGCATGATGCTCCTGTTTCTTCTGTCTCTGTTGTGTTTTTTATTTCCTGATCTTGGGTAAATGAGTATCAGAAAGAACAGACCAGGTTATGATCTTGTGAGCTTCTAAAAGTCAGAGGAACCATCAAAGGTGCTGTCAGCAACCAAAGCCAATACTCACAGTAGCCAGGTCTGGTGAGGAGCCAGTCCTAAGGAGAGAATTTGAATGACCCAGACCAGCAATGAATTAACACTGTGTCCTGCAAGCAAAGGAAGGCACTATGCCACACCCAGAAGTAAAATTGGTAAATTTTAAATGGATGCAAAATTAAATGTTTTGTAGCACACACTTTAAGTTTGCATCTATTCTCCTTTGGGACAGAGGTATGTAGAGGGGAGAGTGTGCTCCCAATTCGGAGGAATATTTTTGTACTTTGGTCCTTGTTATCCTATGTCAGTAAATATTCCTTTGTACAAGCTAATTGATGTTAATTGTTTGATATTGGGAAAATGCTAACTAGTCAAGTGACAGAGAGACACACAGCACGGGGGGGGGGGGGGGGGGGGGG
>CM053626.1:222732890-222746462 GCA_028646595.1 Phalanger gymnotis | reverse complement strand
CTGATATTGCATTTCACTGCATCGTAACAGTTTTTCTTCTGCCATGCTTACTTTTAAAAAAATTTTGACCAATGCTTTTTTTTCCATAGTCAGTTCCCACTATTCCCTGACACTACTAAATATTCACCTATAACAAAGGTAAATAGCTACGTGAAAATTAATCAGCAAAATAGCTGTGTCTGACCACATTGACAGTGTCAGCAACATTTTGAATTCCCCTTTCTATTCAGAGGAGGGAAGTGTGTTTCATCATTGGATCTTTAGGATCAAGATTAATCATTTCAGATATTTGGAGTTTAGCTATTAGCGCTGTTTTCATTTGCTTTATCATGATCATTGTGTCTATTTTTCTCTTGAATCTGTTTATTTTAATCTTCATCAGTTCAAACAAATCTTCCCATTTTTCTCTGATTTCCTCACATATGCCATTTCTTACTTTGCAGAACTATTCTGTTCTATTCACATTCCATAATTTGTTGGGCCACAAACTGGTTGTAGAAATGATTAAATGCAACCTTTGGAGTAAAAGGATTAATGACTTTTGCTAATCTAGAAGTGAAAAAGATGTATAAAATGAGTAAAAATGCTGAACTTTCCATTTTTGGTCAGAGGCAGTGCAGTAGATACTAAGGTCCTACTCTTCTCTTCTCTCTGAGCAAGGCTTTTGTTGAATCTAGTAGATAAAAGACTCAAGAAACTACTGAAGCTTCTTGTTTTGGCATTTCTAGTGTCCATCTATCTAAATATAGGAGTGATATACAATCCACATCTATTTCCATTGTCTGGATTGTTGATATAAATGGGGTCAATATTTCCTTAGTGTATATTCAAGATATATCTTTGTGTGTATGATTTATTGAGGTGCAAGCATCAAAACTATTGTCATTTATCTAGATATTCGAATTTCCAAAACTAAAAGCAATCCTATTAGAGAAAGAGCAAACAAATGCTATCCCATGATGCTTCGGGACCACTAAAAACTGGTAAGTTGCTCATTGTCCCTGCCCCCTCCTCTCAATTCAAAAGCAAGATGTGGTACCACTTTTATTTAAACTCTATTTCCTGTTCAGCTGTTTAAGTCTCTAGAAGGTAATTTTTGATCTATGAGTCACAACCCCTGCTGGTTATTGGGTGATAGCATTAAAACAGGAACACTATGGTTGAATTGGCACAATGGCCTCTTTCTCCTTTGTCCTTGTTTACCAAGTTCCCAGGTCATGATGTTTTGGAAAGGTCACCATGGGCACCCCAGACTCAAATAGGTTGTGAATCATTTCTTGAGGAAATGCTAACAATTTCAAGTCTTGAAATTAAGGGAGAAATCTGTAAAAGAGTGCTGCTTAGCTTTTAAGTTCACTATAAAATGTAAAATAGGCAGAAACAAAGATGTATTAGAGTTATAAGTTGGAAAAATATGTGTACTACCAAAAAAAATCTCTAAAAAGATTTTTTTTATTTCCTCTGGTGACAAATCAGTTAAGACATTGTTATAATTAAATCTTTTTATCTACAGTATTTTGCTCACTGGGATGTTTTTGAAGATAAGTAAGAAAAAATATTTTGTGTTCCTTAGAAAAGTGGCAAACTAATAAAACAATTATAAAATGATTAATGAATATAAGGTGTTACACATTAAATTGTAACATTCCTAACAATAATTACTGAATTACATAATTCTTAAATACATATAAAATATCTAAGCAATTTTTTCACACATTGCATAAATCATAATTGTTAAATTACTTTTAGGATTTCTTAATATCAAAAAAGAGAGATTTAAGAGTGCTAATTCTTCGTATATTCTAGCTCCACAGTCCATTATATTCCATGGAGGTTAACAAAGGCAGCTGTTGCTTGGGGTGCTCTCAAGTTGATGGGGGTCTGGGTGAATCTGGAGAGCTACACAGACCAAGGAATGGCCTGTGTTAAAACTCCAATTTGATCATTCAGCCTTCTCATGAGACACACTGAATCCATATTTAGTCTAGCTTGATTCCTTATCTATCAGCCAGCACAAAACTCCAGCTACCTGAAACCTAAACATTGCCTCCTGCCAAGCTCCTCTCTCAGAACTTTTTGCAGATTTCTGATTTTGACTCTGCTTCTGCCTCTGCTCATAAACCCTTTCCATTCTTACTTTAGAGATCTTTGATTTGCTTCCAGATAGTCGCTCCACATTCCTAATTTTCATTTGTGCTACAACTTCCCTACTTATCCTTTCCCCTATTTCCCAAGCAAGGGGATTCAACAAGCATCATTGACTCTGACCAACCATCTGTCCAGGGGCCAATATAAAAGCAGATAAAAATACTGTACAGGAATACAAGATCTCTCAATTGAACAATAGTTGGAATTTCTGGTGTAAGAATTCCTTTTACCAAGAAAGACTGCAGCCCACTTTAGTAGACCATAGGATCATAGAATAAAACATGAAGGGAGCTTAGAGGTAATTTTGTCTAATTCTGGGCAGCTAGGTGGTTCAGTGGATAGAGTGCCAAGCATGGAGTCAGGAAGATTTAGCTTCATGAGATCAAATCCAGCCTTAGACACTTACTAGCTATCTTACCCTGAGCAAGTTACTTAACCATCTTTGCCTCAATTCCTCATCTGTAAAAAATGAGCTGGAGAAGGAAATGGCAAATCACTCCAGCATCTTTGCCATGAAAACCCCAAACGGGGTCACAAAGAGCCAAACACAACTAAACAATAACAGTCTAATTCCCATGTTTTACAGATGAGGAAACTGAAGCTCAGAAAGATTACAGAGATTGACCTAAGGTCACACAAGTAGCAAATAACAAAGGCAGCATTTGAACCCAGGTCTTCAGATACAAAATCCAGCATTCTTTCCACTGCACCGTGCTGCCTTACTTAAGATTTTATGAATATAGAGTTGTATGTGAAGAAGAAAGGCCTTGCCTAAAGTTATATAGCCGGTTAAGCATCCAAGGAAATATTTGAACCCAGACCTTCCTGCCCCGGAGTCAAGCACTCTATCCATTCTACCACACACACTGCCTCTGCATAAGTACAGAGAACAACTCCTCCTCTTACATTTGCTTACCATCTTGCAGCTTTCAACAGACTTCCCATTTGTTTTCTCTTTTGACCTTTCCAATAACTCTGAAAGGCTGACAGGACGATTATTCTTGTCTTACAGCTGAGAAAATTGAGGGTCAGAAAGATCAAATAATGTGTCCAAGTTCACGTGACCGGTAAGTAGAAGAAGGAAGATTAGAATTCAGATTTGCTCCATTGAGTTTATGTTTATTTATCGGACTTGAAATTCTCCAACTACCCCGCTACTCCTCTTTTATCTTCCTCATAAAGCTTCAAATACTCACATGGTATAAAAATTGAGAATCAAATAAAACTCAAAATCAATTTAGAAATGGAGTCAGTCTTACAAGGGGGTGGGAAGAAATGTAATTTACAGCATTGCACACTTTTATTTCAGGAAAGAAAGGGAAGCTATCAATAGCTAAATGGTTCAACAGATTGAAGTTCTCCAGATAGAACACTGTTTGGTGATAAACTGAGGAGTGGTAGAGAAAATAGGCTAGTCTGCCTATTCTAGACTTTCAAATGAGCTCAAACAGCTAAGCCTCACAGTTTCTTCTCGGGGCATATTTCTAGTCTGTGACTGTTTCTGTTGAATCATGCTCTTAGTGTCAGATCTCAAATACCATCAAGAGCCAGGGCAGGGAGTTTCCTCCTGATAAATCAAAGACCTTCTAGTACCACTGCGACGTCATCAAAAGATGCTCACATATATAAGGTTTCGTCAGTCCTAAATTTGCCTCTGACCAGCTACTGTCTGACTGGAGAATGTCTCTATGCTTTGATTTTGAGACTTTGCTTGTATCTCTAGACTTTACCTTTTTCCTGTATTCCTTAGTTTCACTGAATCCTTACTCTACTGCTCCTTGTGAAACTTACAAGCTTGCCTGACCTATCTGCTCAGAATCCTTACTAATCCTTTCATTTCCAGGTTCCTCACGAGTCATGACCATGCCCATCTCCAGAAGGAACCTGTCTACAATGTGTTCCTTTTTCTTCTTCCCTTTTTCTACCTTCTATCCTTAGACACTAACTCTATGACTCTGGGCAAGTTACTTAACCCTGTTTGCCTTAGTTTTCTCATCTATAAAATTACCTGGAGACGGAAATGGCAAAACCACTCCAGTATCTTTGCCAAGAAAACCCCAAATGGGGTCAACAAAGATTTAAACACAACTCAACAACAATGACATCCCAGTGCAAACTGGTAGACACTCCATTCCATGGAAGGAGTGAGGGGGAATGAGTAGAAAGAGAAGAGTAGTGAACTCACTGAATGCAGTCAGACAGGCAGTCCTATGCTGAATCTGGAGCAGAGCTTCGTCATGAGTCAGCTCTATTTGGGGGATCAGAACATCATTGCTCTAAAACTAGCTGAAAGAGACCTCTGAGGCCACCTTCTCCAATCCTTTCATTTTACTGTTCTCACATGTTATGTCTGAGCAGTATAAACACACGTCTCTCCCTCCAATCGACCAGCCTCCATGTGTTTCCTCCATTCTCAGAGTTCAATAACAGGCTCACATTCTTTCTCTTAACCTCTATGCCAGCCCTCATACTTTAAAAATATTACCTCAAATGAGATTCATATTGCTTCAAATGATTATTCAAATGTAAAGTGCTTAGCACAGTGCTAGCACATAGTAGGTGCTGAATAAATGCTTCCCTTCACCTTCTGCCATTAGTTTGGAACATCAACAAAATGTTACTGTCCCATCAGACATCATCCCATCACAAGCTCTCCTATCTTCCCTAAGCCACATCTCAAAGCCCTTCCATATCTTCACTCACAATCTTATCTTTTTCCTTAGACTTACAAGAGGTGGCTCTTTTTCTTCTGAGGCCAATTTTTTTACTATTACCCCAAGAAGAACAAGGTACTTAATATCTCTTCCCATTTTCTTATCTTCAGTCTTTTCCTTTCTAATAACTCCTTCCCTGCTGCTTATAAACATGCCAAGAAGTCTCCCCATGAGAGAGAGAGAGAGACAGAGACAGAGACAGATAGACAGACAGACACAGACACAGACAGACAGACACAGAGACAGAGAGACAGACAGAGACAGAGAGATAGACAGACACAGAGACAGAGTCAGGGAAGGAGGGAGAGAGAGGGAAAGGGAGTCTGCAACTTAAAATTCCTTCAAGTTCTTATGCTATACTCCACCTCCCCTTCCTTGCAGATCTCTACTCAATGCTGCTGCTTCCTCATCAATGACATTTTTCTTCATAAGCAGAATGATAAGGGCTAGTTTTGCAAACTCCACCAGTCTAATCTCTACTTCTCCCTACTTCTATGTGATAGCTGTGGGAAATCCCAGTACGAAGGAGAATATGGTATAGCCTTTAGTTATAGGTCTGCCTTCAGACATGTGCAGCCCAGCTTCTCTGCCTTCTTTGCCATGCTAATGGGGCAAAGAGATGGACTTGGAAGGAAAAGTGTCTTTTCTTACTCTGAGACTAAGGAAAAGGAGAAGATTGTGAGTGAAGATATAGAAGGACCCTGAGTAAAGGATATAGAGACGCTTTAAGATGTGGGGCAGAGAAGATGGGGGAGCTTGTGTTGGGATGATGTCTGATGGGACATCGACATACTTTCCAACTACTCAGGTCACTTTCATCTCAAGCATGAAGGTGAATGTGGCAGGAATCTCGTAGTTGCAGCTAGGCAGTCCGGTGGACAGAATATGGGACTTGGAGTCAGGAAAACCTGAGTTCAAATCTTGCCTTTACCACTTGTTACCTGCATGACTCTGTAAGTGGCTTAATCGCTCTTTGACTCAGTTTCCCTATGGATATAACAATAGTGCCTACTTCACAGAATTGTCATGAGAATCAGATAATGTGTATTAAGTCTTTTGCAAATGTTAAAGTGCTATATAGATGCTAGTGATTGCTCTTATTGTACAGAAAATTATCTCAATTATCCACTTGAATTTACCAGTGAAGATGTAATCCCTCACGGACTTTGACAAGATTTACAGCAACACAGTGGGGCAAAGGGACAAATTCACAGAGGAAGATGAAAATTTGCCTTACTAGACTGTAACTTACTTCCCAACCGCCAATAGGTCAACCTACATTAAAGGATGGATGACCTTCCCAGCCTAGCTTGAGCCATCTATGTATAAAAACTGTAGTGGACCTCTGATGACGAACCAGGATTGTAGGCAGGGATCCTGCTATCTTCCCTATTTGACCTATTTAGTATAAGGCCTTGTTCAATTTAAAAGGAGAGATTAGTTCTGATGAGGGGGCAAGAGAGGGAAAAAAAATTAGTACTTTGTGCTAAGCTTTTTTTCAAATATTCATTTGATCCTCAAAACAACCCTGGGAGTTAGGTGCTATTATTATCCCCATTATACAATTGAAGAAACTGAGGCAAATAAAGGTTGAGTTGAGTGACTTGCCCTTGGTAACACAGCTACTAAGGAGCTGAAGCTGGATTTGAACTCAGTCTTCCCAACTGCAGGCCCTGCTCTTTATCCACTGAATTACTAACCTTATATGTAAATTATTGTTATGAAAACATCTAGTTTAATACAGAGCTCACTATCAAAAAGCAAAGATTCAACACATCCTTAAAGGATTCTCATAAGATTGGCAGATATTCCTCTACAATACTTCAGTTGCTTTTGTGATTAAAAGCAGAATGTTTTCCAAAAGCCTATGAATCAAGTTTACTTAGCTATTTAGATGGATCTGTGATCTGAATGATAGGTTGTTGCTTCTGGTACAGATGCCAAACCCAGGCTTTCTCATTATGTGATACTCTTATCCATATCTTTCCATTAATCATAGGAGCATAGACTGAGATCTGGAAAGGACATTAAAGGTCATTTAGTCAAAATTGATCATTTGAATTAGGAAACTGAAAACAGAAGGATGAAGTGGCTTGTCTAAAGCCAACTGGTTAGTAAATATCAGAACCTGTATTTGGAGCGAGGTATTCAACTAGAAATCCAAGGCTTTTTTTCACAAAATCATACTACTTCTGAATCTGCATAGACAATTTTCTGATTGCTTTCTTCTTTTTTAAAACTTTGAAAGTAATGTAATGGGGTAGTTGATCTCTGACCAATTGATGTGAACTCACCCCAGTTGATGTGATCACAGGAAGCACTGGATAGATAACAGAGGTGGTAAGGTACATTAACAAACAACAAAGGCCTGTCAAAGACCTTTATGATGTGTGAAAAAATTTCTCCTTGATGGAATTAGAGGAATAATTGATAGAATTAAAGGGGCAAATAACTACTTGATCCTATCATCCTTTTGGAGAGTGTGAAGGAGTTTTCCTTGATTGGATTTGATGGGACAACTAGTCAAGGCATAAATTAGATAAACTCCAAGGACCCTTAAAAGGCTGATCTCACTAGCACTAGTTAGTTTCGGCAGGGGCTGATAGTTGGGGAAAAATCTGCTTCTGACTCATCAGCCAGTTGTTGTTCGGCCATATCTGACACTTTGTGACCTCATTTGGGCCACAACCTCTACAGGAAGACAAGGAAAAAGAAGTAGTGACTTGATGGAAGTGACAGCTTTTAGAAGCATGTCTTCTAGTAGCAGAGAAGAGAGTCAACTATGGATTTAAGAGAGAAACTGGCCATGGCAGTTGAGAGTTGAGGAACTGACCTAGGAAGCTCTAATGAGTTGCCCACCCAAAAGACCAGCTATAACCAACGGGGAGGGGTGCAAGATTTCCACAAAGCCTACTCTTCCCATAGACACTGTGTGCATTAGAGAGAGAGTGTGTGTGTGTGTCCCGGGATATGAGGGCAAAGTCTTTTACTTTGTTTTACTTTGCTGCTTAAGAAATGCCATTGCTTGAGATAATTGTGTCTATTGGTTGACCATTAATGGGAAGCATTCTAGTGGGTGGCTTGTGGCTATAATTTTAAGAGTGCAGATCCACAAGATACCCTAGCAGTTGCCCTCTGAGGACCAAACCTGTAAGTATGAGTACAAGCTGGGAGAGTACTCCAGAGGAGATCCTTCAGTAGTATTACAACCATCCATCTACTGTCTCTCATTCTTTCTACTAAAACAATTCACCTTCTTTTCTGCTCTTACCCATCATATGAGGCAGCCTACTATATTCACCATACATATTTTCATTGCCCTTTGGAGTCATCTGCAACTCTAATTTTTCTAGGATTTGTAGTATTCCATTATCCATGGCCATAGGGCATTGCTCAGAAAATATTTATATTGATGAAAAGATGTGCTTTTGTAGCAAGCAAGCAGCTGAGGAACTCCTAATTACAAAAATTGGTAGAGCTAGATTATGAAAAATCTGTTCTCATGCATATTTTGTACTATAGTGGCGAGGGTACAATTCAAGGATTACCAGTTAGGTAAAAGGCATTTGTGTGCCCCAGGCAAGATTTGAACATTCTGCCCCCTGAGAGTTACTGTCCACTCAAATCTAGCCTTCACTGTAACATATGCAGCTTGGCTTATCACAAAATAAATGCCTGTGTGCCATGGAGAGTGGAACTTTCTGCCATTAAATATTAGTACATTTATACAAAGCAAAATTGAAAAGTTTTTCTTGTTGCTCCCCCTGTGTATTGAACCCTAGGCCACTTCCTACTTTATATACCTCTGGTCCTGATTCAAAGGATTGCCACTTCAAGACTGTTCATAATATTTGGTAAATAGTGGAGACATTCATCTGTACTTTATAAAAACTATGAAAAAATTAACTCTTTTAAGTGTAAGACTTTTATGGCATTTCTTAAAAGACAACATGTAGTTTTGATTGTCCAGAAGGGGAAAAGAACATTTATAATCTACAAAGAGAGATACACAGCTCAGTAAATGCATGCTTCCATCTCAGGAGCTCCATTGGCTGAGAGTGCCTGGTGTAGGCAGATTGATCATCTGTGCCCCACCCCCGAGCCTCCCTCTCTCCTCCTGGATTTAGGCTGGCATCAGGTGGTGGGCCCAACTGGAGCACAATCTTTGTCCCTGGCAACAGTAAGAACTACAAAGATTCGTCCACAGATGCGAAGCCTGGTACTGATAGAGGTGGTTATTTGGTATCTAACTTGGCACCCTCCCACACAGCTTTCATAGTCTCCTTGGGTCAACTGGCCTTCTTACACTGTCATTCCTTTATCTTCTGAATGTTCCTGCAAGGAGCTGCAAGGGGACCAGCCTTTCCACAAATAGCTCATTTATCTCCATTCTCACCCTGCCTGTGGTACATATGGGCCCTTGGTAGACAGCACCTTGAATAGATACATTCCCTGTTAGCATTGTAAAATGTGTTACCTCATTTGGGAGACAGAGCCTCATCGTAGAAAGAAATAGGAAGCTGTTCTCTGTGGTATAATTTGAGAGGCTCTGAAAAAAAAAAAATCTTCCCCCAAATGCTCTCCCTCACCAGCCTTCAAGATGTCTGAAATTCTCACAATCATAGAGCTAGAAGGACCTTGAGAAACCATCAAATGTAATCCTGCTAAACTATGAAAGATGGTAAAATCGAGGCACATCAAAGTCACAAAATTAGTAAGTGCCCGAGGCAGGGTTTGAACACTGGTCCTTATAGCCCCCAGTCTCATCCGCTATCCACTAAACCAAAGTCCTTTGAACGGAGGTATGCTGACTTGTTTAAGCTAAGGTGCTGCTGATAATATTTGGAAAAGGTAATATATCATTTGCCCAATTCCCTTAAAGATACCCAGACTAACTTACTGCTATTAAAAAATCTCTGAATCCCCCCAACTTCAAACCAAAAGTAAGCTCTACCTTCATCGCATTGCTCCTTTCTTCTACTAATCATGCTTAATTTGGACTGTGGTTATTTGTGTATTTTTCTTATCTCTGTGACCAGATTAGAAACTCTGTGAAGCCCGGACCATGTCTTACTCAACTTTGCATTACCTATCACACCAAGCCATGGCACCTTGCATATGGTGAAGGCTTGACCAAGCCCTTTAGTGAATTGACACATACAGGACAATCTTTGTTCTTTTTGTCCTCCTAAGGAAGGAGTTTCCATATTCACAAGAAAAGCCCAAATCCTCTGTCCATAGTAATTTCATCTGCAAATATGTTCAGAGAGCAGAGCAGAAGTATAAACTGTTATATTGCTTCCTGCTCTGCTGTGGTTCAACTAAATTACGTGAAGTGCCATGAGACGACATCATTCATACACTTCACAAACCGGAGAAAGAGTAATGAATCTTGCAGAATGGAAAGAGTCCTGGAATCAAAGTCAGAAGACCTGGGTTTGAATCTTGGCTTTTAGGAACCTCCAATTCCAACATTCTCTGATTCTGTGATCTTCAAATTGTGACCTCCATATCTCTCCTCAACTCTCGGCACCTCCCTGACCTCTTCCATCCTAACTCCCCTCAAAAGTGAGGGGATGAAATCTCAGGATTGTGATGTGATTCCAGCATCAGGTTGGACTAGGAGAAGAAGAGGTATTGAGAGGGGAGTTTATTGTAAGGATCAGAGGAGGGAACATTTGGAGCTTAACTGAGCCATAGTTAACATCCCCATAGAGTGAAATATCTGCCCTCACTCTCAGGACTCCTTGAACAGGGCAAAGGGAGGGAGCTCAGAGGCAGAAGGAAAAGCAGTGGCTTTGGAGTCATGTTTGATCTCTACCATTTTCTAATTACATTATTTGCTAAGTAGTTTTCTGCTTCCTCACCTATAAAATGGAAATGATGATACTTATAATGGGCAGCCTCACAGGCTTGTTGTGAATATCAAATGAGATCATGCATGAAAGTACTACCTAAAATCCAGCTACTTCAAAGAATTTCATTTTGGTCGAATGCTTATGGATTCAGGAGCTGGATACACCAGACCTTCTCCTCTGACCCACGTGATCCCTCTCAGTTCTAAAATTCCCATTATTTTCTACTCAATTCTAGAAATAAAACCAAGAAGAGAGAATGACTGCTTATTACCCACAAGTGCGGAATGTTTTATTTTCATTTATTGAAGAATCAAGAAATCCCCAACTGAAAATTTTCAAAGAGAAGGTATAAGGAAGATATCACTCTCCCTAAATTACTCATTCTTCATTAATTAGAAGGGATTTAAAAATCTGAATCTTTAAATGTCTTTTTTGTTTCTAAAAATAACATGCATTTGCCAGAATTAGGACAAAAATACAAGCTTCCGAAAGCACACATCATACCAAAGTTGGAAGGAACTTCTGTGAACTCTTAGTCCAAACTCATTCCTGGAAAAAAAAACTCCTCTCCGCAATCTGCCCAACCAGTGGTCATTCAACTCTAAATCCGAAGGCCTCCAGTGAAAGAAAACCTCCCACTTCCCAAGGCAACCTTTTCAACTTTTGGACAACTCTAATTGTTAGGAACTATTTCCTGTATCAAACCTAAATATACCTCCTTATACATTCTCTCTTCCCCAACCTTTCCCCACCACAGTTGTTACTGGTTCTGCCCTCTGGGGTCAAATAGAACAAAATTAATCCATCCTCCAGATGATGGCCCTTCAAATATTTGAACACAGTATCTTCTCCTCCACTAAGCTAAGACAAACAACTTCTGTTCCTTCATTTCTTCACACTACTTGAATTGGAAGCCGTCCATCATCCTGGCTGCCCTCCTCTGTAAACTCTCTGGCTTATCATTGCCCTTCCAAAAATGTGGCACTTAGAACTGAACACAATACTCCAGACATATTCTGAGAATGCTAAAGTACAGTGGGATTCTCACCTCCTTTAGTCCTTGATGTTATGTCTCTCTTAATGAGACCTAAGGTTGTATTAACTTAATGAGAAAAGTAATAATATGTCACATGACAAAACTGCACATTAATAATCAAAGGTCCCACCCTAAGAGGGAAAATTTATATTAAATAAAGATACATCATGTAGAAGAATGGATCATAGATTTCAAATCTGAAGGGATTTTAGAGGCTATAGGCTCCAACCCCCTTATTTCACAACTATGGAAAATGAAAATGAAACAGGTTAAATAATTTGCCCAGGGCGACACAAATAGTAATTATCTGAGGCAGGATTTGAACTCCAGAGTATCCTATCTCCAAGCTCAGTGCTATATTCATCACCTAGCTGCTAGCAAGAGGAAGCTACTGCAAGTATGGCTCCAGATCAGGAAAAACAAATGAACAAACAAACAAAAAAAGCAAAAAAGGATTCACCTGAGCCAAAGTCACTAAGTCAGAAAGAAGTTGCCGCAACCCAAGAAAACATAAAGGGAAAACAGAAGGATGCAGATCTGTTTACTTTTTCTTTCAAAGCCAAAATGTAAAAGAGTTTTGTTAAATAAAACAGAAGCTAATCTTTGAGCTCAAGCAAAGAAAGGGGAAGGTATAAAGCCAGAGTACAACATAGTCAAATGTTAACTCTTGTCTAGTCTAAAGAAATGGCCTCATCAAGAAACGCAGCATGGTATGGAGCAAGGATTCTTAACCTAGAGTCCACAGATTCAAGGAATCTGTCCATAGATTTCAGGGGATCCATGAGCTTGGATGGTGAAAAAATTACATCTTTATTTCAATATAATTGGCTTTCTTTGTAATGCTATGAATTTTATTTAATGCATTTAAAATCACTATTCTGGGAAAGAGTTCATAGAGTTCAGTATATTGCCAAAGGGGTCCTTCACACAAACACACACACACACACACACACACACACACACACACACACAAGATTAAAGACAAAGGAAAGAGGGTAGGACTTGTGTGCCAAAGGTTGGAGTCCCAATTCTATTAGTTACTAGCCTTGTGATCTTAGATAATCATCCAACTTTATAGAGCCTGAGTTTCTTTATCTTTGAAATGGAGCAATGAGTGGGCGAAGCCAAGATGGCAGCTAGAAAGCAGGGACTAGTGTGAGCTCCCCGCCAAGTCCCTCCAAAAACCTATAAAAAATGTCTCTGAACCAATTCTAGAACTGCAGAACCCACAGGGTAGCAGAGGGAAGCAGGGCTCTAGCCCAAGACAGCCTGGATAGTCTCTGGGTATGGTCTATCCCCCACAGAGCTGGGAGCAGAGGGGAGAGGAGCTGAGGGGAGTGGAGCCCAGCATGAGCGGCACGGACTGACCAGATCAGGATCCAGGCAGAGCGTGGAGCGTGGCCTAGCGCCCTGAATCAGTGAGCTGTGGCAGTTACCAGACTTCTCAACCCACAAACACCAAAGACAACAGAGTAGGTTGATGGGAGAAGCTGCTGGGGACTGGGATAGAGTTTGCGGTTCAGCCACCACCCCAGGGGGCAGCAGAAGTGGGGCAGCTACAGAACTATAGCTGCAGTGGCTTCTGGCCCCAGGCCCACCTGGTGGGAGGAATTAAGTGGCGGATCAGAGCAGGAGTGAAGAGTCTGCTGAAGATCTAAGTTCAGTCCAGGTTAGGGGTTCTTGGGGAAGGAGGAGTGCTGGTGTGGCAGCACATCCGCCCAGGCTTGGAACATAGAACTCTTTAGTCTACAAGCAGTCATACCCCTCTGAAAAACTCAAGGGTCAAGTAAGTTGGCTGGGAACATGGCCAGGCAGC
>CM053626.1:222714691-222732390 GCA_028646595.1 Phalanger gymnotis | reverse complement strand
ACAACATGAGTATTGTGGAAGGGTTATATATAATGATACGCATGTGGCCCATGTTGAATTGCTTGACTTCTTAGGGAGGGTGGGTGGGAAGGGAAGAGAGGAGAGAATTTGGAACTCAAAGTTTTAAAAATAGATGTTCAAAAACGAAAACAAAAAAGTTTTTGCATGAAACTAGAAAATAAGATACATAGGCAATGGGCCATAGAAATTTATCTTGCCCTACAAGAAAGGAAGGGAAAAGGGATGAGAGGGGAGTGGGGTGATAGAAGGGAGGGCTGACTGGGGAACAGGGCAACCAGAATATATGCCATCTTGGAGTGGGGGGGGGGTAAGAAATGGGGAGAAAATTTGTAATTCAAACTCCTGTGAAAATCAATGCTGAAAACTAAATATATTAAATCAAAAAAAAGAGGCAAAAAAGAAAAAAAAGAAATGGAGCAATGATATCTGTACTACTATTTCTATGCCACTAGAAGGGTTATTTTGGATAATGTATATGAAACCACCTTGTAATCTGTAAATATAGGGTGCTAATCATTGTCAATCATTTTGCAAAATACAATATGAAAGAAATAGGGCCGCTAGGTGGCACGGTGGATAGAAGGCAGGGCCTGGAGTCAGAAGGACCTGAGTTTAAATCTGGCCTCAGACACTTAATAGCTACATGACTCTGGACAAACCACTTAACTCTACTTGCCTCAGTATCCTCATTTGTAAAATGAGCTGGAGAAGGAAATGGCAAATCACTCCAGCATTTGCCAAGGAAACCCCAAAACGGGTTATGAAGAGTAGGACATGACTGAAAGCAACTGAACAACAACAACACATATGATAATGGGATTCCGAAACAGTTTATTCAATAACTTGTCTTCCTAGCAGGCTCATGTTCTATTTCTGCTTTAGATGTCATAGTTTGAAAGAAGTCAACAAACATGTATGTGAAGTCATAAGCCATAGCTCATCAATTTCAGATTCTTCATCTATGAAATGAGGATGTCAAGTTGACAAGCTTGGTTAAGTGCTTATTATGTGCCAGGCACTGTGCTAAGCCCTGAATTTACAAAGAAAAGCAAAAATATGGCCTCTATTCACATTCTAATGTATGAGACATTACAAACGACTATGTGCTTATTAGATATATGCATATGCATTCTGCCTTGCTCATAGAGCACAGCACCTTCTCTGATGTGGGCACACCATACAGGACAGACCTGTGCCAGTGTCTCCCATGTCACACAATCAATTCTGAAGCTCTTAAGAGAGACCTGGAGAGTGTCATCGTATCACTTCTTCTGACCACCACGTGACTGCTTGCCCTGCATGAGTTCTCCATAAAATAGTCTTTTAGGCAAGCACACGTTTGACATTTGAAAAATATGGCCAGCCCATTGGAGTTGCATTCTTTGCAGAGTGTATTCAGGGAAGATAAGCATCTCTAGTGTGAAGGATGCTGAGCCCTTTTCTGGGCTGCTTTCCACTTTGGTATCCATCTGATCCACCTAACTCTCACCTATGCAGATATAGTTAGCACAGCAAAGAGGAAAAGAATGAAGGAACAAAAATATAATAATATAATGTTATATTACATATTATATTATTACATTTCTGTCCTTTTAATTTTAATAATATAATATTATGTTATATATTGCTATCATATTATTGTATTTCTGTTTCTTTAGTTTTTCTCTTCCTTGTGCTAAATATAATATATATCTATAAAACATAATATTATATTATTAATTTCTGTTCCTTTAATTTTTATCTCTTCCTTACGCCAACTATATCTGCATAAGTGTCACAAGTGCCATGGAACATCAATAGCAGGAACAAAACAAATCTCTGATAGTGAATGTTGACATATAATCTTATCTTTTGTTGACTATTTGGAAAGGTCCAAATTAAATCTGGCCAGACTTCCTAGTCTTCTGGAAGGAGGCAATATTAACTCAGTGAAAACAGGAGAACTGAGTTCAAATGCTTCACTAGGAGACTTTAGAACTAGAAAACATCAGCTGAAAGGGCCCTTAGAGATAACCTTGGCCACCCTTCTCACTTTAGAGACGAGGAAACTGAGACCCATAGAGGTTAAGCACCATGGACAGAGCATTGGACTAAGCATTCCCCAAGTTGGCCCTTAAACCCTGCTTCTCAGCTTACTAGCTGTTCAGCTAGTCACTTAACTTTCGTCAGCCTCAGCTTCTTCACCTATGAAATGAGGACAAGTCAAGTCAACAAGCATTATCAAGTGCTCACCGTGCTCCAGGCATTGTGCTAAGCACCAAGCTTACAAAGAAAAGCAAAAATATGATCTCCACTCACATTCTAATGTATGAGACAACATTGCAAACAACTATGTGCATAAAAGATATATAGAGATATAGATACACACACACACACACACACACACACACAGTGAATTGGATGTAATCTCAGAAGGAAGACAGTAACTTTGAGTGAGACCAGGAAAGACTTCTTACAGAAGGTAAGATTTGAGCTGAGGATTGAAGAATAATCATATTTCTACTAACCACCTCACAGAGTTGTTGAGGATCAAATGTATATAAAGTCTTTTTTAATTAGACCTACACATAAGCTAATCCTATTGTTCAAGGACACACAAAGGAATAGTAGTAGAGGGAGATCTATAACTGAGATCCAACGTTCTTTCCACTATGGGAAAGTCATTAAACCATTCTGAGTTCCATTGTTCGCCTGCTAGCTATCATGATATGACACTCCTATTTAGGAGTGTGGCTCTTGTCTGGTCTTGAGGACAATCTCCATCAGTTTGTACAGTGTACTCTACCCATCTGCCTCTACCTTGGAGCTCCAACAGGGTGACAGGCATAGGGGGCAACCTTCCCAGAATGACCCTTAGGCTTCTACTACCAACCTGCCAATAGATACCTCAACACAGTGTCTCATCTGCTAAAAAGAATTATGTACACTGCTTCTCAAATAGGTGTGGACGATACATGAAATATAATAACTGCCCACAAAACAAAGAAAATTAACCATGAAAATGAATACATAGGTGCTTTTTTTTTCTTTCCTGAGCCATGTGAAATTAATAGAACTCAACATTCATTGGTTAGAGTTACAGAAAAATACCTGATACTTTATAGACAGAGAATCATAAATCTGGGAGGAGCCTGAGAGATTATCTAGTCTAACTACCTATTATAGATGAGGAAATAGAGGTGAAGAGATTTGCTTGACGTCACACAACTAGTTAGTGGCAAAGTTGCTGCAACAACTCTCAATTCACTGACTATTGCATTTTCTACTCTAACATTTTTCTTTCCTATATAATGAAGGAACAGAAAGCATTTATTAGACATCTATTATGTGCCAGACTTTGTGCTAAACATTTTATAAATATTATCTTATTTGATCCTCACAATGACCCTGAGAGGGGAGTGCTATTATTATCCCCATTTTACAGTTGAGAAGACTGAGTTAATAGAGGTTAAATTACTTGTTCAGAGTCATCCTCCTGACTCCAGGCCCAGTGATCTATCCACTGCACCACCCAGCGGCATTATGGACAGTTGGAGAGTCAGGAATCCTCTTAAGCTCTTATGAAGTCAAAGGAAGGAGTTGGGTTTGGCTAGAATGAGGAAATCCTAGTCCCTGTGCCTAATAGTATACCATTGGCCACTTCCAAGTCAGGATGAAAAAGTTGGAAAGTCCAGATCTGTGCTGAAGCAGATTACTTCCATTATATTCACACAACTGAGTGGCCATAGCCTTGAGCCTATTGAGAGGGAATTTCAGTGACCTAGGAGAGTTCCCTTTATTTATTTACTTATTCATTCATTCATTCATTTGTAAAATACATGTGGTCATAACAGGAAATATCTGCCATCCTTAGGCATGTTGGAGAAATCTGGAAGACCAGCAAGAAAGGACCTACACGAGGCATCATCAAGAAGCAAATTTTCCTCAGTGTTGCCTCAGACACAGGGTGACAAGAAGCTGTTTCTAAATTCATCAGCTTTGTCAAAAGCTCTCAAGCACAATTCCTGTCACCGGGTGTGAGTAGGAGTGGAGTTACCGTGGGTGTTTCAGGCCCTCCAACAATGACATTAAAAGCACCTGCCACATGAGAAGCAAGACATTCTTGATGCTGCTGTTGACAAGTTTTTAGCCTTCCATTCAAGGGAGGAAGGATCAGGGTTCTCTAAACTTCTGTGTTCAGAAAGAAATGGACGCAGGAGAATAGAACCACATCAAGGGGCTCCAATAGGTCACAGGGGTTTCTCATCAGCTAGAATTTCTGCAATACTTTACCTTCAGACTTCTGTCTAGCAGTTGTTCTGTTACGTTGTCCACTCCGAGCCATTTAATTTTAACAAGTTTAAATTTTAAAAAAGGAAAATAACTAAATGTAAAAAAAAATGCAATTGCCCTAAAAGTGAAGAGTATGTGTTTCTATCCAATGCATGAGTTTATAACACAGCACCTTGCACGTGGTAAATAATAAATGTTTATTGGACAGAATGAATGGACCAGGGGTGGGGAACCTGCAGCCTCAAGGCCACATGTGGCCCTCTAGGTCCTCAAGTGTGGCCCTTTGACTGAATCCAAACTTCACGGAACAAATCATCCTTAATAAAACGATTCGTTCTGTAAAACATGGACTCGGTCAAAAGGCCACACCCAAGGACCTAGAAGGCCACAGGATCTCCGCCCCAGGATGGACTATACATTGGATCTTTAAAAATACCTCAGAGGGGTGAAAATAACCCCAAACTCATTGTGAAGGGAAGACATCCTACAGAGATAGAAGACAAATTGAGGAATTCTCTCAAAATACTGTTCTCCATGAGATCCTATAGATTATAGGGGGCCTACTTAGATGTGGGGGTAAGAATTTCAAGGCCGAAAAAACCCTGAATCTGAAGTTAATCAATCTATAGAATTTACTAAGTGTTTACTAGGTGCTAAGCACTGTGCTAAGGGCTGGATTCAAATCCTGTCTCTGTTATCATCTCTGTGACTTTGAACAAGTCATTTCCCTCTCCGGGTCTCAGTTTCTAAGAGGGATGAACAAGATATTCTATAGGTCCCTTGCAGCTCTTAATCCTCAAACCCACATTGATTTGTTTCTTCTCTAAAATTATGAGGCATTTTTCAATCTTTAAAGAGTATGCTTAAGATCTCCATTCTATAACAACCATAGTAGCAATTATAATGGCTGGCATTTATTTAGTGCTTTGAGGTTTGCAAAGTACTTTATGTATGTGATTTCATTTGGTTTTCACAACCCTATGATTCCTAGATCTGGAGCTAGAAGGGACCTTTGAGTCCAACCCCCTCATTTGACTGATGAAGAAACTGAGGCTGAAAGAGGTTAATTGACTTACCCAGGGTCACACAGCTAGATCTCCCTGACTCCAAGTCCAGCCCCATTCCCACCATGCCACCTATATTCTTATTCTACCTTTTCTTGTATTGTTTATCATTGTTTGATAATAGACTTGTTTCTCCAGGTGTATTGTAAACTTCTGGAGGACAGCAGGAACCCTGTCTTACACATTTCTTTGTCCTCCACACCACCTAATGCAGTTCAGACTGTACCAGGCATTTGATGGACATTCATCCGTTACCATAAAATATGAAATTATAGAGTGGCTTTAGGATGCAGAGCAGAATGGCATGCAAAAACTCTGCAGTGAGAGCACCTGAACCAGTCTGCTATAGAGGTAGTCTGATACATGCAGTTAATAATAGTAACAACTGGCTTTTATACTTTATTATATATACTTTAAACTTAGAAACATGATTTATAGACTTTCTCAGTTGAGCTTCACTGTTGTCCTCTCAGGTAGACAATATAGGTATTATGTCTGTTGTACAGATGAAAAAACTGAGGCTTTGAGAGTTTAAATGACTTACCAAAATATTAATTCTAAGAAGCAAGATTCAAACCCAGGTTTTTCTGACTTCAAGTCCAGCAAACCATCAATTTTATTAAATACCTATAATGTGTCAGACACTGTGCTAGGAACTGGGAGTACAAAGACAACAGTGAAACAGACCCTGACTTAAAAGAAACTTAATTTGGTCAGAGGGAACAACATGTACACATATATACAGAAATATAGACAAAGTAAATGTCTCCCACTAGATTGTGCTCACGTTAGATTATGAGCTCCTCAAGAGCAAGGGCCTCCTTTTACCTTTCTTTGTATCTCCCTATCTTAGCACAGTGCCTGGCACATGGTAGAAACTTCATAAATGTTTATTGTTGATGTTTATCATTTATGACTGACTGACAGATTGATTTAATGGGGGAAGGCACTAGCAGCTGGGAAGATCGGGAAATGTTTCTCTTTGGAGAAGGTAGAGTATGAGATGAGCTTATGTTACTATCTCTTTATGCCTCTCTAAATTTAGAGATGGAAGGGACCTTAGAGATCATTTTGTCCAAAAGCCTCTCTGCGGAGATGTGGAACTAAAACCCAGAGAGGGGATATGCAAGAATAAAGGTCTGCTTCACTCTAATAAAGCACAGAAGGCCCAGACATTTCAATTCAATCAATCAAAAGTAAAACAGGCATGAATGAGTCCTTAATATAAAGGACCATGGGAGCATTATGGCATTGGACACCACACAGGAAATAGCTTAGTATTGGTTAAAGAGAGTCAGTCATGCCCCATACATAGGGCTATGTATAAAAACCCTAGCTAGGTCAGAGCCAGTCAGTTGAGCTGTGGTAGAATCCAGTGGTGAAGGACTCCTGAGAAGGAATCATCCTGGGGGGTAGGGAGGGGGTGGAGGTGGGGGGGGGAAGGGAATGCATTTCTCTCCTCCTACTGACCAGGTGCAACCTTGTAAATTACGAAAGGTCAGAAGACTTGGAGATCCCATCAGTGAGGGTAGCAGTGTCCACCCAGTATATTAGCAACATCTGCAGTGTCAGAGGCTGACAGCAGGATCTACATTGGGGAAGAGAGACATACTTAGGACAAAATATACACACCCACCAAGGAAAAGAAATGCTATAAGGGCACCAGCCCTCAGAGCCAAGCAGAGAGCCATGTCTAAAAACAACTTCATGAGGTCTCCATTAAAGGAGAAAAGGCCATCTAGTAACTGGGAGCTGTGTTACGCCTTTGCCACATGGGTTCCCCACATGTGTGCTTCACTATTATTTTACTCTAAGTTTGAGCTCACTCTTACCAAGGACCCTGTGTATGCAATTTCCCTAGTTTGGGGAAATCATTTCTTAATAATCATTCTTGATATCATGCTTGGCAAATGCCCTTTCTGTAAGCTAATTAAGTCTGTCTGATAAGCAGTGGGAAGCATATTTTTGGGTGCTTGTGAGTGGCAGTACTAGAAACCTAACTCTGTTAGGGTATCCCTTGAACCCTGAGCAGTATTAGACAGCTGCCCTCTGGAGATCTTTTATGGCTAATGGAAGTGGGAATTGAGGAATTGGCCCTGGAAGAGAAACAAACATACATTGCCTAAAGTCACGTAGCTTAGTAGTGGCAAAGCCAGGATTGGGACCCAAGTCGCTAAACTCCAGTTGAGTGGGATTTCCACTGTTTATACCATATATCCCTAAATCTGACACTCTGCTTGCCTGTGCAATAACCCATGACACATTTATGGAAGGGGCAGTGTGACTGCTGCAGGTGCCTGCTATTCCCGGAATGTCTGCCATGGTGGAAATGTGCCCAGCCTGCTCAGTGGAGGTCATCCAACTGATAGCAGATCCAGAAAAAGGTACAAGGATAGACTTGGCTGTTTAGCATGATTCCTGCAATGCAGAAAGTTCTTCGGATTTTCTCAGTCACAGGGGCATGACTTAGAAGGAGCATGTTTTAGTGGGAAAAGATGAGGACCCAGGGCCAGCAGGCATGACTTCTATTCCTAAGGATCTGTTGCACACTAGCTACAGGACCCTAAGCAGGTGATTTCACTTCTCTGGGCTTCAGTTTCTTCATTTGCGAAATGTAGGATTGGATCTTTAGAATACCTTCCAGAACCAAAAGTGGCCTCACTTTCCTCATCTTTAAAATGGACTATTTCCCCCAGCTGTTGGAGGGCATTATTTCCATTTGGACTAGAGGGTCTCTCAAGTCCTTTTGAGCTTTAGGACTATGGGCCTTTGAGCTTGGGGGTCATTGCTCTGAAAGTCTGCATCTCTCTGATATGAAGCTTAAGCATTTCACTTGGCTGCCTCTCATATGCCTGAAGAAAAGAGTCATATTGATTTCCCTTCTTGTTTATAATGCTCCCTTGACTGTCAGAGTCCTGCGTCACAAACAGTAACAAACAAATATCTGGCTTGTCTGGTGCGGCTAAGCTTAAAGGGACTCTATCTAAAATTCTGTCCCAGTTAATCTGATGCATCTTATTTTTTTACATCATGGATGGAGAAAAGCTAGGACAAAGAAAGAAAGAGGGACACCATATTAGACCATACAGCACTGTGAATACCCCCAAATTTCCTCAAATCAGAAACTCTAAGAGGTCTAAAAATCGCAACTTTTGCTAACTAAACTGCACCTCTAGTTAGATAACTCACATAATTCTCAGTCTGGCTTTTAAAGCTCCCCCATTTCTCTCTATCACATACAATCCATTCCAGTCATGGAATCCCAGTATGGAACATTCTACTCCTTGTTTCCATGCTTTGACACAAGTAGTTAGTTCTTCATCCCTGGGATACAATCACTACTTATGTTTGCCTTTCAGAATCTTTGGTTTCTTCAAAGCCAGCACAAATATTACATCCTGCATCAGGCTTTTTCTGATCCCTCCAGTTGTCAGGGTTATCTATCTCTTGATATTTCTTCACATTTGTGTGTGGGGTGGGGGGTGTATGTGTGTGTGTGTCTGGCTATATTTGAAAGG
The DNA here is from genome assembly GCA_028646595.1 of Phalanger gymnotis. Classification (NCBI taxonomy): domain Eukaryota; kingdom Metazoa; phylum Chordata; class Mammalia; order Diprotodontia; family Phalangeridae; genus Phalanger; species Phalanger gymnotis. The sequence continues at coordinate 222,723,515 of CM053626.1, read as the reverse complement.
CACCATGGCAAGATGGATCAAGAGCTGACTGAAAAGCCAGGAAACCTAGGTCCAAGGCCTGCCTCTAACACATACTGGCTGTGTGACCCTGAATCCTCTTGGTAGCTCTCTAAGACTCCAGGTTGCAGATAATGTGACAACCTGTATTGGCAGTACCTACATTGGGAGTTCCTCGTACCAGTGAATCCACAGCACCAGTCCTGCCGGTGTTTATCTCTGCATATGTTATATTCCCCCAATAGAATAGAGTTCCTTGAGGGCAGGTACAATTTCATGGACTTTTTTTCCTTTTTATCCCAAGGGCCTAGCATAGTGCCTTACACACAGCAGGAACTTAATCAATGTCCATTGAATTAAACTTGGGAGGAGCCTCTTAGACATCTCTTTCAAAGCTAGAAGACCTTGTTTGTTTCTATTTCCCCCAGCTGTTGGGAGGGCATCATTTCCATTTGAAAGCCATTCCATCCAGACTGTGTCAAATACCTCAGTCTCCTGCTCTTGCTTTGGTGCTAAATGACACTCTTCCTGTTAATTGCATGGTTTTTTTTTTTCCTTTGTGACTTTGACTCATAAATTTAGTACAGAAGCTAATACAAAATTCCTAGGTGAAGTATGGTACAGGCAAGAACCAAAGAAAAATCGTGTAGCTACAACAAACCTGCATGACGCTGCATGAAAATGAAAACACAGACTTAATCCCGTGAGAAGTAATCATAGCTCAGCATGAGGCATATGGTGGAAGCTTAATAAATATTATTTGATAATGATAAGGCTACAGCAATCATCAACAATCCATATTGTCTTGTCCCATTTTCCTTGCTGTTCGTAATCATAAAGAGGAATCACACAGGCACACACGCACACACATATATATTTAGCCTCATTCCAAAGCACTTGGCAAGCTTAGAATCCTGTAAACCAGCCACCTGCAAAGATCATCTCATTGCTCACAGAATTGTAGCCTGCTCTGAAACAGCAGCTGTTAGGCAGGACAAGGCAAAATGGGAGAGGAGCTTGGGGGAGGAACTAGAGACAAATGACATAACCATAGGAAGCAGCAGGTAGACTGAAATGGACCAAATTCAAGAAACACGCACCAACAATTGAGTTGAGACAAATGTCGACACCCTCACATCTTTACCGAAAGTGCTCTGAGACCTTTCTGGGACCCCATGGCCTTAGGATTAGATACAGATATCTACTGAATCTGTGAAACGTGTTGTAAATTTTATTTTTAATGAAAATACAATACTCTAAGCCAGACACTACCTTCTATTTCAATTCATCTTTTTTCCGTAACAAAAGAGCTACTACCCAGCCTAAGCAAGGGGTATTCATGAACCTTAGGTTCTATTACCGGAATTTAATAAAAACTACAACCGAGAGTTTTATGATAAATTGTAGTCCAGGGCAGCCCCCAAACAAAAGAGCCTCTGGATGTTTCTGTTACCCACTAGGTAACTTTTTACCCTATCACTAAGAAGACAGGATTTCTCATACAAAGTCCATGCTGCCAGAGCCAAAGTCATTCCTTTCTTTCTCGGAAGACAATTCAACGTAATGGAAAGAACACAGAGCTTAGAGTCAGAAGACTTGGGTTTGAATCTTGGTTAGGCCATTTCCTCACTTGAGTGACCTTGGGCAAGTTCATCTGCCTCTAGCTCTTTGAGCCTCAATTTTCTCATCTGTAAGGTGGGAGATAATGATGCTTGGACTGCCTACCTTGCAATGTCATTGTGAAAGCAGCTTGTACATCCTAATGCATTATGTAAATGGGAACTAGATGGTGCAATGTGCTGGACCTGGAGTCAGGAAGCCCCGAGTTCGAATGTAGCCTCAAACACTTACTTGCTGTATGACCCTGAGTAGTCCTGTAACCTCTTTCAGCCTCAGTTTCCTCATCTGTAAAATAGGGATAATAATAGCAATTGCTTCCCAGTGTTGTTGTGAAGATTATTTAACATATGTGAAACACTTCATAAACTTTTAAAACTCAGTATAAATGCCAGCTGTTATTATTATTCCTGCATTACTTTCTCGCTATGTTTACTCCTACATAATGCACTTAGCAACTTAAACACAGATTTGAGAATTGGAAAGGCCATAGCAGCCATCTAATCCAACCCATATACGAAAGGAATCTTCACTGTAACATACCCAAGTAGTCATCTAGCCTTCTGCTTGAAGATCTCCAAGGAGAGACAACCCACCTCCTCTTAGGATGGGCTACTTCACTTTGGGACATCTCTAATTGGTAGAAATTTTTTTCTGACAACAACCCATTGCTCCGGGTTTTCCCTCTGGAGCCAAATAGAACAATTCTAATTCCTCTGATGCTTGACAGACCCTCAAATATCTGAAGGCTCCCCCAGCCTTCTCTCCAAGTTAAATGTCCCTAGTTCCTTTGATAGGTCCTTATATGACCATCCTGGTTATCCTCTTTTATATACTCACAGCTTATTAATGTCCTTCTTAAATCATGGCACCTAGAGCTGAACACAGTACTCGAGATGAGGTTTTGACTAGGGCAGAGGACATACAGTGAGACCAGTACCTTACTATCCCTGCAAAGTGTGCCACTCTTAACGCAGCCCAAGACAAATTTAGCTTTTTGGACTGCCACATCATATTGATTCATATTGAGCTTACAGTCCGAATATCCAGATCTTTCTCAGAAGTGCTCTGCCTCTTCCATATTGTATATGTGAAGTTGATTTTTTGTGCCCAAGTACAAAACTTTACATTTATTCCTTTTGAATTTCTTGTTAGATTCAGCCCAATGCTCTAGGGGTCGAAAGCTTTTGAATCTTGACTTTAGCTATCCCCACCAGCTTTGTGTCATCTGCAAGTTTGATAAGCGTGCCATCTATGCTTTTACCCTTTATTGCCCAAAGTGTTAAATTGCACAGGATCAAGTACAGATCCCTGGGGCCCTCCACTATAGACAACCTGCTATGTTGATTTTGAGTCATTAAAGACTACTCTTTGATTTCAGTCATCCAACCAATTCTGAATCCATCCAATTGTATTATCATCATCTAATCCACATCTCTCCATCTTCTCCACAAGGATGAGATACTTTCTCAAAAGCTTTGCTAAAATTTAGGTAAATTATATCCACAGTATTCCAGTCATCTACTAAGCTATTAATCCTGTCAAAAAAAGGAAATAAAGTTTGTCAAGCATGAGCTGTTCTCAATGAAGCCATGCTGGATATTTGAAATTATTACTTCTTTTTCTGGATGTTCAACAATCATCTCTTTAATGATCTGTCCTAGAATTTTCCTAGGAACCTAAGTTAAGCACATTGGCTTAGAGTGTGCAGGATCTGTACTCTCTTCTCTTCTCTTTTCTTCACTCTTCCTCCTCTTCTCCCTCTCCCTCTTCCTCTCTCCCTCTTCCTCTCTCTCTCTCTCTCTCTCTCTCTCTCTCTCTCTCTCTCTCTCTCTCTCTCTCTCTTTCTCTCTCTCTCTCTTTCTCTCTCTCATTTCCCATGATGTTTCAAATATCACCGACAATTGGCTCAGCAATCATATCTGCCAGTCCTTTCAGCACTGGAGGATATAATTCATCTGGGCCATGTGATTTTAATTCTCTCAGGGCAAATAAGTACTCTCTTATTACCTTCTTACTTAACTTGAGTATCACCTGCTTTTTAGTCATTTTTATTTTACCATTTCCAGTGCGAAAATTATTCTTCTTGGTAAGGAAATCCAAAGATGAAAATTGAGCCATTCTTCCTTTTCTCTGTTGTCAGTTATCCCACTCACCCCAAGCAAATGTTCTTTGCCTTCTTCAATACTGCTTCTTCTGTCAAAAGAACTTAAAACATCCCCCCCCACCCCGCCCATTTGTTGTCCTAAATTCTTCTCACCAGTCTCAGTTCATTCTGCATTTTAGAGCTCCTGGTGCTACAATACCATACCATGCTCTTATATTCATCTTGTGTTGCTTGGCCTTTTTTCTGTCTTCTGTTTAAAATGTGCCACTTTACTAGCAAACACAGCATGAATTCTATACGACTCAACTAAGCTACAGGTGCACATTCCCACTGATTCAGCTGAGCCTGGCACAGCGTCACACAGAATTCAGGCTTTTACCATTGTTTTCAACCCTCCTTCCCAGTCCGTTCTTACTCTTATTCTTCAGACTAAGGCCTGAGTTATTACTTTCAGCATTCTTGCCTCCTGGGAAGGAAAAATCCTTCTGTCTGGACCTTAGACTCACCCACCTCAGACCTAGGTCAAAACACCTTTCAATACGATTTAGCAAGAATTTCTCAAGCTCCTACTATGTGCCAGGCACTGCAGTAGGTGCTGGCAACATGAAGACAAACACAAAGTGGGATTTCCCTTCTCTCATTCTAAACTACCCGACATCGACAGGATTCATCCTCCCAGTCACATGTGTCTTTCTTTGTCTATTGGTTCTCCTCTCTATCACTATTAGTGCAGTCATCAACACCTCAACAGCTTCATTTTTGTGGCCAGACTAAATCCACTCCTAATTCTCATAGAAATTCTGGGAGAAAGATCTTGCCGCAAATGCTCCCCACTCTGAGAGAACAGAAAGCCAAGGAATGGTAAATGAGAAATAGTGTTGCATAGTAGTAAGAGTAACAGATATGAAGTCGGAAGACCTGAATTCAAATCCTACCTACTCTCTGTGTGACCACGGGCAACTACTCTGGACATCCGTTTCTTCATCTGTCTATAGCCCTTCTCCCCATTTGTTGTCTTGGAGACTTGGTAGCACTGGGTAAAACAGTGAGATGAGTGTCTGGGGGGTCCACATACTTGTGCATTACCCTGAGTCCCACCGGGTCTCCATGGCAATAGTTCTAAAGGAAGGGGCTATATATAAATTGAGGAGGTGGCACTAGATGGCCCCTAAGGTCACTTCTAGCTCTATGCTTCTGAGACCAATTATGAGCTTATAAATTTATGTTATATGTTTTAGTTATATCATAGATTATGAGTTAATAATTAGAAAGCTAAGGCTGATGACCAGGAGGTTGGTCATGACCTCCGATAAAATTTACCCCTATGCACATGTGTCCTTTGGTGCTATTAAAAATTTATTAAAAGGCAGATTAAAAGGGAGATTGGCATCTCATATATATATATATATATGTACACATATATACATGCAAACATACATATACATACAAACACACATATATAAACCTATGCATATATATTCATATACATACATACATATATACACAGCTATGGTTTCCAGTCATCATAGACTTTCCCCTTCTAGCTGGAATATCATACTATGCTCTATATGTGGTGCGGTGGGTGCTGTTCAGAAAGACCAAGTGGAAGAGTGAGTTGGAGGGCTCCTGAAGACAAGGAGCAGAATTTTTCCATAGACTCGTCTTGTGTGCGCAGAATGCTGCAGCACAAGAATATAGACTACAGTATTCCTCAGCTGAGAAGCAGACAGAAAGCGCAGATGTTTGAAGGATTTGAGCACTGCCTGTGTGGAATTCAAAAACTCCAAAAGACAATTCAGCTGCACAACTTCCTGTAAGCCTCAGCTCCTGGCTGGTGTCCAGTTCACTTAATCTAAATTACCTAAACCAGGCAAAATGAAGGTGCTGGCTTTAAGGAGAGAAACCAAACCCCCTTTAGTGTACCTAAAACTCTGTATACATTTCAAGGGAGAATAGTGGGAAGCCAAGTATGTCTATCAGAAAAGCCAGCCTCTATTGTCTTCGGCCATCATTTTAGTTGGTTTCTTAGCTGCAAACTCTGCTCAAACACAGCCTATCCGTAGGAGAAAAGCAAAAGGGATCTGAATACTTTCACACATGCTCACAGAAATTAGTCAACAGAGGGTTCATTTCCCCAACTTTGTCAGAGTGAAGAGAATGAATTCTTTTTCCTGTCCATCCAATCAGGCCCCCTCTCTTACTTTCCTGATTGAGTGTGATGCAGTGGCAAAGGTGTTGTATTTGGAATCGAGGGGACCTGATTCAAATCCTGACTCTGTTGTCATTTCCTTGCCTGTAAAGGGAGAGGATTGGACCAGATGATCTCTGAAGTCCCTCCTAGCTCTAAATCTAGGACCCTATGAATACCTAGCTTTTTCTCCCAAACCAATGAGGAACAGGCAGCTAGGTGGTGCAGTGGATTGAACATCAACCCTGGAGTCAAGAAGACCTGAGTTTTAATCTGGCCTCAGACATTTACTATGGGTGTGACCCTTGGGCAAGTCACTTAACCCCAATGGTCTCAAAAAAAGAAATTAAAAATTAAAAACTCAAACCAATGAGAAAGAAGTAAGGGTTGTGAATTGCCCTCATGGGTAACTCATCTTCTGGAATTAGAGCCTTGCTCTAGTATATCATGGTCTTTGCTATACTGGACTAATGTAATGTAGGATCCATAGCAATTCTTAGTGGAGAAAATGTAGCAACAGAGGATCATAATTTAGATCTTGAAGGGGCCACGTAGATCAGATAGTCCATTCTTCTCATTTTACAATGAAGGAAACTGAAGTCCAGAGAGTTGACATGAATTGCTCAAAGCAACACAGTGGTAGAATTCAAGCTAGGGTCCAGAGTCCCATTGAAAAAGGAACTCGGAAAATAAAAGTATCCCAGAATTCTCGAATCTCTCAATCGGTAACTGAAAGAACAAGTGAAAAGGTCAAGGTGTGACGAGGTGCCAAGGCAGCACAAAGAATAAAATAAGCAAATCAACATGAACCCAAAACTTTACTACAGAGGCCAGAGAAGGAAAGAGTCAGAGGCAAGAAAAAATCCACAAAGATGGAAGATGCAGAAAATTTCCGGTTGTTGACATAGTCACAATGTGTCCAATACCATGAAAACACAAAGCTTATCAAGCTAGAAGGTGAAAGTTTAGCACTATTAATTAATGAACAATAGAACACTTACACCTGAGGCAGCTGATAAAATTCTAACTTCTAAATAAACTAGAAAGTTTATTGTCTCAGATGCCTCGCAGGGGCACATGAATTACTAGCAAAGCACTTTATTGCTTCCTCTAAGATGCAAACTTGATTCCAGGCATTCCTAATCAGGAGAGGTTCCTTCAATCTTCCCAGGCTTGGAGCGAACTCAACTCTCCTCACTGTCCCTGGAGTAAAAGTTCCTTTCACTGGGCTGAGACAGCCATCCAACCCTGCTAACCCCAGGGCTTGCACCTTATAGTTTAAGCAGCTTACCTTTGTTATTAAAGTGGATCCTAGTCCGGAGGTGTTTACTCTTCATGGGGACAGAATGTTGTCCTGGGATCTTTCTTCAAATCTCTGATTGTCCCAGAAGGACCCCTGTTGTGCCCCCATTCTTATTTATTTTTACACACACCCCCAAGCTCTTTGTTCACCCTCCAACACTATTTTATGTCTTTTGTGGGGGAAAATCTTGACAATTTGGAATTTTCTGACCTATTCTGCCATCTTCCCAGAATCTTCTGTCCCCCTTTTGTTGATTATTGAAAAGCTTTTGACTCAGTTCTGAATTCATTACTTATTCAAGTACTGCAAATATGAAAAATAGACTCCAGTGTGGTGAGAATACTACAGTATTTTTATTTTCACAAGGAAAATGATTCTCTATTTAAAACAGTCCAACAACATGAAAATGTCAAGATGATATAAGATGTGGCATTTTTCAGAGATATGGTTTAAATTCATTATTATTCTGTCTAGCCGACAATCAAATATCATCTCTCTTGAAAAGAACTAAGTATAGTTTCCAAATTTAAGAGGATACCAAATAAAAAACATTTGGGGCACAGCCAAGATGGCAGCTGGAAAGCAAGGACTTGCCTAGGGCTCTCCCCCAGGACCCTCCAAACACCAATAAAAAATGGCTCTGAAGAAATTCTAGAACTGCAGGATACACGAAATAGCAGAGGGAAGCAGGGCTCCAGCCCAAGACAGCCTGGATGGTGGCTGGGTAAGGTCTATCATGCATGGATCTGAGAGTGGAGTGGAGCAGAGGCTAGCATGGGCTGCGCCTGGACCAACCAGACCGGGAGCGTGGCAGAACAGGCCCTAGCACCCTGAATCAGTGAGCTGTGGCAGTTACCAGACTTCTCAACCCACAAACACAAAAGACAACAGAGAAGGTTAGTGGGAAAAGCTGTAGAGGAGAGAGTGAAAGGAGTTCGTGGTTTGGCCACTGACTCGGGGGCAGAGGAGGGGGTGCACCTTCAGAACTGCAGCTGCAATTGCTTCTGGCCCCAAGCCCACCTGGTGGGAGGAATTAAGTGGCAGATCAGAGCAAGACTGCAGAGCCTGCTTAGATCTGACTCTCAGTCAGGGTTGGCAATTCTTGGGGGAGGAGGAATGCTGCTGTGGCAGAGCTTGCCTGTGTAGAAATAGCTCTGAAGACAACAGCGCATCGCCTCAAGCTTGAACAAAGTACTCGCTACTCTACAAGCAGTCATACCCCAATAAAAACTCAAGGGTCAAGTAGTTGGCTGGGAACATGGCCAGGCAGCAAAAAAGGACTCAGATTCAGACTCAGACTTAAGAATCTTTCTTTGGTGACAAAGAAGACCAAAACATACAGCCAGAAGAAATCAACAAAGTCAAAGAGCCTACAACAAAAGCCTCCAAGAAAAACATGAACTGTTCTCAGGCCATGGAAGAGCTCAAAAAGGATTTGGAAAAGAAAGTTAGAGAAGTAGAGGAAAAATTGGGAAGAGAAATGAGAGTGATGTGAGAAAACCATGAAAAACAAGTCAATGAATTGCTAAAGGAGACCTAAAAAAATACTGAAGAAAATAACACCTTAGAAAATAGAATAACTCAAATGGCAAAAGAGCTCCAAAAAGCCAAT
>CM053626.1:222674702-222714191 GCA_028646595.1 Phalanger gymnotis | reverse complement strand
GGCAGACTGGGGAACAGGGCAACCAGAGTGTATGCCATCTTGGAGTGGAGGGGGGTGGAAATGGGGAGAAAATTTGTAATTCAAACGCCTGTGAAAATCAATGCTGAAAACTAAACATATTAAAAATAAATTTAAAAAAAGAAGACTCACATAAAAGAAAAAAGAATGAAAGCAAGAATGTGAAAAATAGCATGCTTCAAGTCTGTATTCAAACAATATTAGTTCTTTCTCTGGAGGCAGATAGTATGCTTTATCATTAGTCCTTTGAGATTGTCTTAGATCATTGTATTGCTAAGAATAGCCAAGTCATTCACAATTCTTCATCAAACAATACTGATGTTACTGTATACAGTTTTCTCTTGGTTCTGTTCACTTCACTTTGCATCAGTCCATGTAAGTCTTCCCAGGTTTTTCTGAAGTCATCCTGCTTGTCATTTCTTATAGCACAATGATAATCTATTACAATTATGTACCACATCTTGTTTAGCCATGCCCCAATTGATGGTCATCCCTTTAATTTCCAATTCTTAGACACCATGAAAAGAGCTGCTATAAATATTTTTTGTACAAATTGATCCTTTTCCCTTTTTTATGTCTTTAGAATATAGACTTAGCAGTGGTATTGCTGGATCAAATGTATGCACAGTTTTATAGCCCTTTGGGTATAGTTCTTTGATGCAGTTTCAACAGAGGGAAAAGTACTCCCAGACGTCCTCAGCACCCAGCTGAATTATGGGATGGTAACACTCTGGGATCCAATGCACTTTAATTCAATTCAACAACCATATTTGGTACCTATGGTATATAGAACATTGCTTTAGGCCTCTATGAGAGATGAAAACCTTAGAAAAGATATAGTCTCTGTCCTCACGGAGCATGTAGTCCAGTAAAAGTGTATGACACATGCACAAATTATAATAATGCAAAATAGCATGGGCTAGGAGCACATGAGAGGTGCAAACAAAGGGCTATGTGAGGTCTTTCAGGCACTAGTTCATTATAAACTGGAGAAATCACAGAAGGCTTCATGGAAGAGGCAGCATTTGAATTGGGTTTAAAGGCAGGGTAGGGAGTCAGCAGATGAAGAGGACAAAGGAAGACATTCCTTGCATAGGGAACAATAAAAGCAAATACAGTAAGAGCAGGAGATCAGACGGCTTGTTTGAGGCTTTTGAGAGTCTCAAATTTCAGGCAAAGTAGTTTGAATTTGTCTTGCCTTGTCTTGAATTTGTCTTGTCTAGGGAGCCACATAAGATTCTGAGCAGAGTAACATGATCATTCAACAAGTATCGATTAAGCACCAACTGTGTGCTAGGTGCGAACGGTACAAATACAAAGAACGAAGCCATCCCTACTGGTGGTAACATATTATAATGGGGGAGACAGCAAGTATACAAAAAAATACAATATGGCATAAACATAAAGCTAATAAATATAAATATATACAAAGTAGCTAAATATAGAGTAGTTTGGGTAAGAGGCACGAACAGTTGGGAGATTAGTCTATGAATAAAGAAAATCAGTTTGGCAGTGGTATGGAGGACAGATTGGAGTTAGGAGTGAGTGGAAGTGGGAAGACCTGTTAGGATGCTGTTGGAATTCTCCGGGTGTGTGGTGGCAGTGGTGAGAGCCTATACTAGGGTAGTGGCCATTGGAAGAGACAGAAGAGATGTTTCAGAAGATAAATCATTGGATATGAGAATGGTTGGAGAGAGAAATGATGGGAAACTAGGTGAATGGTGATGCCACTGACAACTATAATGAAATGAGAAAAAAGAATAGTATTTAGCGGGAAAAGATAAAAAGCTAGGAAGCCAGATTGCAAGGGGCTGAGGAAAGAGTGGGAGGTGAGACAGTGGAGGCATCAGGCATAGACTTTTCAAGAAATTTGACCATGAAAAGGAAAAGGGAATGAGTTGGTAGCTCAAGGAAGTAGAAGGATGGAAGGCAAGCTTTTTTAGGATTAAGGGAGTTCTGAGTATGTTTGTAGGCATATAGGAAAAGTACTATGGATAGGATGAAAATTGAAAGAGCATAAAAGAGAAATGGAAAATTGCTAGAGGAGGAAAGGAAGGAAAGGAGGAAAGAGGAAGAAAGGAAGGGAGAGAGGGAGGAATGATGGGAGGGAGGGAGGGAGGAAGGGAAGAAGGAAGCAAATGAGCATTTATTATGCACCTACTATGTGCTGTACACTGTGCTAAGCACTTTACAAACATTATCTCATTTAAATCTCATAAAAACCCTGGGAGCTAAGAACTTTGCCTATTTATTGTTAATCTCTCCTACAAGAGGGAGACTAGAAAGGATGAGATCAAGGGCACAAGTAGGGGGTTTAGTCTTATCAAGAACGAAGAATATACCTTCCTTTGCAAGTTGAAGAGAAAAGAGAGTAGGCAATGATCCTTAGAAATGCCAAGGACTGGAGGAGGGGAGTTGGGGGAACTCCCTTCGCATGGTCTCAATATCCTCAGTGAAGTGGGAGGATGTACATGTGCTCTGAAAGGGAGGAAAGAAAGGCATTGGAGCTGTAAATTGAGAAGAAAAGGCTTGGAACAGTTGCTGTGGGGAATAAGTTAGAGTCATTAAAAGTGCATGAGGATTGTGAAACATCAGGGAAAACCTTGCTAAGGTAATGGGCATAGCCGTGTGCAGTATGGTACAGTAGCCCAATTTCATTAATTTCTCCAGAGATCTGGATGGTGAGTTTATCCAGGGTTGAGGATTAGGAGATTAAAAATGGTGGAAGGTCAGAGTGGGGAGGGATTGTAAGGTACCTTAACGATGAATTGTTGAAATGAGAAAGCATGGAGTCAAGGCTAGGTATGGAGAGTAAGAGTAGGGGAAATGAACCCCCCATATATGAAGAGGTCAAGGAAAAAGATAGCTCCTACACAACATAACATACTTCAAGATTCCTATGTTACTATTACCCATGTGCTTGTCAGAATGTTGAAACTCTCATGAAACTACAATTTTATAGCATATATTCAACTACTATCATTGCTTCTTGGTTCTAAGTCTTTGAGGAAGGTAAGGCTTCCTGATTCTGAACTATGCACAGAGGAAAAGCACCAATAAAGTAGCCTACCTTAGGAAAGCTATTGATGCTGTTCTATTTAAACATGAACTATTATTATTAAGTCTCTTAGATGGGTATTTTAGACATGGACGGGACCTTGAAGACCATCTAGTCCAATCCCCTAATTTTACAGAAGAGGAAACTAAGGTGTAATAAAGTAATGTAACTTTCTTCAAGATCAGACAGGTAGTGGCAGAAAGAAAATTTGAACCTATGTCTTCTGACTTCAAAGCAAGCTTTCTTTCCACTCAACCACACAGCACAAGACTGTGACCTGCCTACTTTGTTAACATTCTTCTTCTCCAAGTCCCTTGCATACATTGCAGCTTTCTTGACAGACTTTACACTTTGAATATTTTCTCCTCTCTCATTGTTATTTTCTGCCCAGCGATTCCTAAACACTCCAAGCCCTTTTGCATCATATCTCTGATCTTATTAGCCTTGGTGGCATCTCTGAATTTAGTGCCTCCTATATCTACCAGGTTGTCTATCCTCTTCCAGATCTTTTTCTTAAAGTGCTAAGTAAGCCTGGACCTAAGGCCAACTTTTGCAAAAGCCTCATTAAACTCAGCTAAAAACCTATTTATCATTTTAATTCCCCTGAACCAAGTGCCTGCCCCCTCACTTCTCAGACCCAGCTTGCTTCTTCGTGATGAGAAAATCATCACCGCCTTAGCCCAGGCCCCTCTGCCTGCCCCCTCAGGGCTGTTCTATAGTTCCTATTGTGAGAGCAGAAACCTATTAATTTGCTACTCATGGACACAGCTTTAAATGTCTCTCCTCCAAATAATAATGGGGAAGAAAATGACACGTTGAATTTATATGCCTGTAGATTCTTTTCCTCTTGTAAACTCAAAGCAACTTACAAATCCTAAAGAACCTTCCTTTCTGTATTATCTCTGGCCCCTTCCTCCATAAGTTCCTCTTCCCCCAAGAGACATCAGTGATAAAAAGAGAAACTCACAGAGAAAGAAAACCCTAGAAAGATCTGAAAAACATGAAGCTTTTGTTTAAATTCTTTTTACCACCTTCCTCTCTTCAGCTTCTTGAAAGCAGGGACAATTTCATCTTGGGGGCTTTGTAACCCCACGGCTAGAACAGTGCTGGGCACATAGTAGATGCCTAATAAAAGCTTGTGATTTGCTGATTGGTCTGAGTCATGTATGACTTAGGGATTGTGAAATCCTAAAGGGAAAAGTCTGTGTCATTTCTTAGCTTTACGTCCAGAGACACTTAGGTAGAGCTGGCATCAGCTTACCACTGTAATGTTCTAGGAGGGATTCTTTCTAACTTGGCAGAAACAGAACACAAAGGCCACAGAATTCAAATCAAGTGTTTACTTTTACTGCAAAAATACACACTGAACCCAACCTCCCTTGGCATTCCAAGGCAAGCTCAATTATGGGACATATGGGGTTGGAAAGGAGGAGGAAGGGGACTGAGGAGCTCTCAAGGGACAGAGATGGAACTGAAGAATTGATAAGGCAGCCTTTCTATCCTCTAAGAGTTATCTCTCTTCCACATGTCCCCACCCAAAAGCCAGTGACCCAGATCATTCACCTGAGGGAAGCTTCCCACCAACTAGAGTCAGCCGTACAGTGTTTGCTACTCTACAATGGCCCAATCCCACTTCTGGCCTACCACATGCAGTTTACTTGACTTCTTTGCAAGGGATCATGGTCTCTTTGCATTAACCATACAAGAGTGTCCTAGATTGCTTGTGAGAAATGCTTTCTTTGGCTCCTTCCATAGGGATGCTGCATCTGTTGAAGTGGGGAGAAAGATATTTTTTTTCTGGTTGTACATGAGTCCAGAGAGTACAACTGGCAAACATACTATATCCTTCTGCCTTACTTTATTCCCCTCTCCTTGTGCATCCAGGAGGAGGGGTCCTTATGTATTTTTGATGCATATTGCTTGGGAAAACCCAGTTCTCAATTATGCTAAGCTATTGAGGAGAGAGAATGGTTCCTGGAATGCACTCGCTGTTCCTGTGTAAGAGGTGCCATCTGGGCTCGCATGAGGCACACAATGACCTTGCAACCTTGACTTGTCAGGCTTCCGCTGTGTTCTCATGCAGCTTGTCAGATGGCAGAGAGAAGCCCACTGAGTATATGTCACGCACCTCCAGAAAAAACAGGAACAAAGAATGTCCATGTTGCTAAAAGGCCTTTGTGCATGCGGAAGATAGGATGCCTAGTGGAATATTTACTTTGGCAAAACTCCATTAAGCAGTTTCCTCCTATTTTTGTGGTCAGGGGCTGTTTTTCCTTTTCCAGAGAGCTTATCTTACCATTATACAGTCATGGGCATGATTTCATTTGATCCTTACAACAAAGTTCTGAGGGAGTCAGAATAAATTATCCGCTTGTTACAAATGAGAAAACAGACTAGGAGAATGTGGCATGCCCAAGGACACACGGCAAGCAAAATGAAGAAAAAGATCTTGTACCCAATGGGTGTCTAGGTTTTGTGTTTCCTCTGAGATATTTGATAATTTCAGTCTTTTGTCCCTTAAATTCCCCTTTTTCTCACTTCCTGACTCTCTAGTTTCTGACCCAAGTAATTCCTGGTGGGGGAGGGGAAGAGGCAGAACTGGCCTCATTTGGATTCTAGTCCCCTTTCCTTCAAGCCCCCACTCCCAACATACACACACACACACACACACACACACACACACACACACTCCCTTTCCCTCTGTTCCTCAGTTCCCTGGCTGAATACAATTGCAGGTCAGAGCAAAGTCATGATGCTGTCCCAAGCAGAGCAAACTTCTGACTTTTAGATTTCCCAGCAGCAGGGAAGTGAGGCAGAGCTAGGTTCTGTTGCCAGCCAGTTGGTCATTTGTGCAGCCCTGTCAGAGTGGGATGGCTGGGTGGGGAGGGAAGAGTGACAGAGCAAATTAGGCATTAGCCTTCTCTGTGGTTAGCTCATTGGGTCTTACCTTGTTAGGGTTCTTGGTGTCTTAAATCGTGGAGACAGCTCAAATTGCTTTAGCAATTGCCCATAATTCCTATTTTTGGAGAAGTTTGGGAGTTCATCAGAGGAAATGTCTGGGTCAACATCTAGGTCACATGACCAGATCAAGTTTTATAAAATCCCTTTCCAGAATCCAACCATCTTCTCTACTCACATGCCTACCACTTCAGTCTGTATCTCATAGCTTCTTCAGTGGTCTTGGTCTAGACTCCCCATTCCCTCTGAGACTCATTCCCTACACAGCTTGCCAAATGAATATTCCTACATCTCAGGTCTGATCATCTCACTACTTTATTTTAAAAACTCTGGTGGCTCCCTCCTGCCTCTAAAATAAAATAGAAACTGCTCTGTTAGGTTTTTAAAGCCCTTCACATTCTAGTCCCAGTCTTCCTTTCCCAGCTTATAGGAAAAGTCTGGAGGTCTTAAGCCTTTCAGTTCTGGGAATACCACCCTAAACTACCTTCCTCTCTCCTTCTCCTTCCCCCACCCCTGACTGGTGAGTGACTCACTTGGCCCACTGTTCAGGAAGGCCTAGCCATGCCTCACTTTACTCTCCATCCACTCAACTGTTTTGCCACTACAGGTGCAACCTCCATCCTCCCCTTCCCTCCCCCTCCCAGTTCTGCAACCATAACCAAATCAATATTTCCATTGTTCCTAAAAAGGGTATGTCAATCAATTTCCCAATTCATTCTCTCCAGCATCCTGTAAATTTCCAAAATCCCCCTACCTGGCCATCTCTCACCTACATGTGTTCCTTCCCTTTATGAAAATGTAGCTCCTTTGAGGGCAGGGATGGTCTTTGCTTTTGTATTTTTGTCCTGAGTGCTTGGTACAGAGTAAATGCTTACATTTTTCTTTTTCTTCCCTTTTTCCTTCTTTCCTTCCTTCCTTCCTTCCTTTCGTTATTGAGGCAGCTAGGTGAGGCAGTGGATAGAGAGCTGAGCCTAGAGTCAGGAGCACCCAAGTTCAAATCCAGCCTCAGATGCTTACTAGCCGTGTGACTATAAGCAAGTCATTTAAACTCTGTTTCCCCACCTGTAAAATGGGTGTAATAACAGTACCTACTTTGCAGGGTTGTTGTGAAGGTCAAATGAGATATTTGTAAAGCACTTAGCACAGGTCTGGCACATAGCAGGCACTATATAAATGCTTATTCCCTTCCCTCCCCTTCATTATTGCACATCACTGTCCTTCATGCACAACCAGATGGGTCTACTTACTATTACCCATAATTGACATGCTATTTCCTTTCTTCTTGCCTTTGCATAGGAATCTAGAATACATTCCATCCTCCCATTTTGCAGATTCCCCAGCTTCCTCCAAAATTCAATTCAAGTCCTTCTTCTTGAGTGTAACTTATTCCTAAACATGGTCTTCTTATCTATTTGGATTATTATTAGTTTCTCCTGGTCCAAGGATGATGATGATGATGATGATGATGAAAGACAGAGACTGGCAGAGGGGTTTTTAACCAGGCCCCACCTCTCCCACCTCTCTCCCCCTCAATCCTTGCAATGGACCAGAAACCACTCTATAGGATACAGAGAACAAGCCCCCAATATTGGGATCCAGGATTGAATGCCTTTTTTTCCTTCCTCTGCCATCCTTTCCCTCTGTCAGACTTCTTAACACCCATGAGAAGGGAAAGGAGCGAGGGGCTTAGCACAACAATTGTCAGCTGCCTTTGGAGCCAGACCTGCCTATTGCCATGTAGGCAAGCCCAATTGACTTCAGCAGTGGTAGGATTCAAATGAATTAACAACCGGTTCTCCACAGAACTGAGCCGAGGCGCCGCCTCCACCTCCAAACTCAACCTAAAATTAGGTACTGGTTCTACTGAACCGGTGCAAACTGGCTGAATCCCACCACTGGCATTTCAGGATTGAGATGCTAGGCTTCCATGAAGTGACAAGGGTGGCTAGGGTCATTGCTCTGGTCAGAGAATAAAGCCACCAAATGAGATGGCCGGAGACTTGGGCCATGACAGTTAACCAGATTGATGCCAAGTCCCAAGACAGGCAGTTTCCATGAATATTCCTCGGCTGGTGAGCTGTAGAGGAAGACTTCATCTCCTTATGCTTGCCTTGAATAGAATGTAAGCTCCCTGTGTGTAGATGTTGATTTGTTTTTAATGCATAATTGACTTTAAGTTTTATACCTTACCTTATCTTGTTATTCTTTGCCTTAATTCTTTAGTGATGTTTTGTAATCTTGACCCCCCCAAAAAAACTTTGACCTGGAGGAATTAATTAAGAGAAAGAGTAGTATTTTCTTGGACAAATCATTTAATTTCTCTGGTCCTCAGTTTCCTCTGACACCTTAAAATGAGGGGATTAGAGTACATACATAATCTCTAAAATCTCTTCTAACCCACACATTCTAAAACCTTACTCTGAGACAGAGCTTTGCATTCACTGTTACAAAGCAGAGTTCCTAGTGTTTCAAAGCTGTCTTGTGGCAGTCCCAAGTCCTAAACAAGTGACTGTACTATACTATATGCTCTTATTAGTCTATTATCAAATACTTAAAGATATAAGTGGACAAAACTCTGAGAAGGGTGAGAAATGACATCAAGGAGGTCACATGGGTATGGTAGAAAGAGCCCCAGATTTGGACTCAAAGGATATGATTTTTAATACTGTCTCTATTGCTTCCTGGTTGAATGATCTTAGACCATGCTACTAAGCCTTTCTTAGGATCAGGTTCCTTAGAGTCCTGTCTGGTTCTAAATCCTCTGATCCCATAGAAAAAATAGCTGAAGAGTTTGCTTACAAAGTCTAAGGCAATATTTTCTACCCAATGTGGGAAAAACACTCCTCACTTCCCAATGAGAAAGCTCATTGGTGAATCAAGGTAAACTGGACTTTCCAATGTAGCTATAATTCCTTTTGCAGCATTTCAGTTGTTGCTGGTATGTTCTTAAGCTTTTCTTCCTTCATTAATTTGTCCTCACACTCTTGACAACATAAATTCTTTTCCCCTGAGTTAGCATCCCCTAGCTCAGAACTCCAACTCAGAACTTGCCTCCAGTATATCAGCTACCTATACCCTCTCCATGAAAGCTGAGGTGTTAGGTGACATAGTGGCTAAAGGCCTGGATTCAGGAAGACCTGAGTTCAAATCTAATCTCAGATACTTATTAGCTATGTGACTCTGGGCAAGTCACTTGACAACTCTGTCTGCCTCAATTTCCTTAACTATGAAATGGGGGTGATAATAGCACCTACCTCTCAGGGTTATTGTGAGGGTCTGATGATATCTATTTATAAAGCATCTAGCAAAGTACCTGGGACAGAGTAGACACTTATGTGTTTGTTTCCTCCCTTCTTTTTCTCTTTCCTTCTTCTCTCCCTTATGTCACGATCATAATAGCCAAAGATTATTTTCCAGCCTCATGGTCTATTATTTACCCCAACATCCCACAAAAATTCAAATCCATTGTCTCTGGAGACATCTTCACCCTGCCACTAATATGAGTCATGTCAAATTTAGAAATTTATGAGTGTGCCGTAGAGTCAGAGAAGAAACCAAGCATAAGGAATTAAAAAACTGAATTCTAGTCTCAATTCTGTTTCTAACTTAGTATATGACTTTCAATAAGACACTGGGTCTCTTGGGATTCCAGTTTCTTCCTTTATAACTTCCTAGAACAATCTGTGGCTGACAGAGCCTGCCTAAGGGCCATTTCACAGAGGTTGTTAAACACTCACAGTAATTCATGACCCTCCTTTGTCAAGTACAGATATATTAATGCAGAACTGCCTTAACAAGACCTGGTTATTTTCTAACCTGGCTTTGGAATCTTACTATTCAAGGGCCTGATATAATAATTAGGGCCAGCACTCCTAACGAGTGACTAGGATGAAAAACATGATGTCTTTCATTGTCGAGAATATCATTCCCTCAATATCATGCCCTGAAGTGGTACACCATGACATTTTATCTCTAGTTAAAGGAAAACTCATTGAATAGAAAGAGAAAAATCTATGTAGGAACTGAATAAAAGACAGTTTTGTCCTCCCAAATTAGAATTAGGAGTCGACATTCAACTTAATTCAATTCAATAAATATTTATGAAGAAGCCATTTTCTGCAAGGCCCAGCAATAAGCATTGAGAAAACAAGCATGAAATGAAACAAGTCTTCTCTTGCCCTCAAGAGCATACAGTCTAATAATTGGTTCAAGATATGCAAACAAATAGCCTTAATAGATGATAGAATGTGATTAAGAGTGTCAAAGGAGAAAGGCAAAGTGGTATCAAAAGCTTGAAGAGGCAGTTTAGGGACATCAAGGAAGCCTCCAAGAAGAAAGTGATACCTGAGCTGGGCATTCCAACAGAGAAAAATGAATGAATGAATGAATGAATGAATGGATGGATGGATGGATGGATGGATGAATGAATAAATAAATGAGTATATGTGTGTGTGTGTATTTAAAAAGAAATCTATTCCAGGCCTATATAAATGAAGAGAAGTAGGAGAGAGTAGGATACAATGATGATAGTAGTTAACATCCATGTAGTGCTTCAAGGTTTGCAAAGTACTTCATATATATTATTTTATTTGATCCTAACAACTCTGTGAGGTAGGTGCTATTATTATCTCCATTGTATAGATGAGAAAACTAAGGTTGAGAGGTTAAGTGACTTACCCGAGATCACGCATTTATTGTGTCTGGATTCAAAACTGACTCTAGGTCCAACTGCCTCAAGAGCAGCTGGCTGTGTAATTCAGTTGGACTATAGTATGTGTGACAAAGAATAGAGTGAAAGGTAGTTTAGAGCCAGATTTTGGATGGCCTTAAATGGAGTTTGGATGCTATCGTCTAGACAACAGGAAAACACTGAAGACTTTTGAGATTAGGAGTAAAGTGGCTAGAAGATCACTAGACAGTAATAGAAAGAATGGGTTAGAGAGAAGGTAGACTGGAGGCAGGAGGACCATTGAGGAGATTTGTAAGAAACCGGCCCAAGGATGACGAAGACTTGAAGTATGGTGGTTGCCCTTGAAATGTGCAGGTGGAAACCGATCCTTGAACTATGGAAGCAACAGAATCTGTAGGATTTAGCAATTGATGGTATAAAGAGTACACCACAATGTAGACTCCAAGTCTTTGTTTCTCTTCTCAAAGCACCTACAATATCCCCCTTCAATTCTCCCTGCTGAAGCTATTGCCTCAAACTATACAGAGAAGATGGAGACCATTACTCCATGCTCTCTTTTTTCCCTTTCTCATTTGACAATCTTTTCTCTATATCTCACAGCTCTTCAACATTAACTCACAACCATTTCTTTCTTTATTCCATATTCTGATGAAGAGATGATCTTCTAATCCTATGTACAACTTTTCTACATGCACGTTTGTTTCCATCTCTATATGTCTTCTATAGCAGTAAGAGATTGAACCAACTATCATATCTCTCTCTGTCTCTCTGTCTCTGTCTCTGTCTCTCTCTCCCTCTCTCTCTTTCTCTCTCTCAACTCCAGTCTCAAGTCTCTCTCATCTTTAAAAAAAAAACCTCACTAGATTCTACATCCCTACAAACCATCATCCTACGTCTGTCTTCTCTTTCTCAGGTAAACTTTTTAAAAAAGGCATTTACATTTGGTGTCTCCACTTTGTTTTCTTTCACTATTCTCAGCCTTCCCCAACTGTCTTCCTACCTAATTACTCAACTGAAATTGCTGTCAGACGGCATTTTCTCAGTTCTCTCTGCAGCATTTAATACTATTGACCACCTTCTCTTGTTGAATATTCTTTCCTCTCTAGGTTTTTGTGACACTGCCCTTTGCCAGCTCTCCTCCTACTCTATGACTAGTCCTCTTCAGGCCTTTTTGCTGGATCATAAGCCATGTCATCACTACTAACTGTGGGTGTGTGCCCAATGGCACAGTGTCTGGCATATAACAGGGGCTTAATAAATGTTTAGTTGATTGATTGAGTGCTAGCCACATACCAGTGATCATTATAGCCGTGGAAGTAGTTAGATTACCACAAGAAAGAATATAGAGATTTTTTTAAAAAGGCAAGGTTCAAGGACAAAGCCTTGGGTGATACCCAGTACTCAGAAAGAGGAAGGAAAACAATCAAAGAAGATATAGAAAGAGTGGCCAGAGGGACAGGAGGAGTAGAACCAGGAGAGCCCAATGTCTTGGTAAGATACTTGACAAAGTATCAAGAAGGAATCAATACTACCAAATAATGCAAAGACTGTCAAGAAGAATTAAGGCTGACTGGATTAGTCTATTGGATTTAGCTATAAAGAGGTCATTAGCAAATTTGGAGAGAGAAATTTCATTAAAGTGGTAGGGACAGAAGCCAGATTCAAAAGACTGATTAATGAGTCAGTGGAAAGATTGTGCAGGTAGAAAATATAAATTATTTCTTTAAGGAGTTTGACATTCAAAGGGAAGAGAGAGAGTGATAGCCTGTGAGGAGACCAAGGTCAAAAATAGACTTTTGTTTGTTTGTTTGTTTGTTTTAGGGAAAGCTGAGCATGCCTCCTGGTGGGACAAAGCAGGCAATCAAGAGAGAAGGCTCAGGGCTACTCTATGGGGAAATGGTTCTGGGGTATGTAACAGAAAGCAGATAAGAGAGAAGAAAAAGAATTTCTCTGTTGCCCAAACACAGGCTCTTCCTAACTTTCCTCCACCATCCTTGCAGACACCCCATTTCACAACCTCACAGTTATCCTTAACTCTTCCCTGTGACTATGCACATTTGTTAGAAAGGTTTTGTTTTTCTTTCTCGATGTGTGGAGGGAGAAAGGAAGAGAAAATAAATGTTTGTTAATTTTTTTTTAAAGGAGGAAAAGATTTTTAGTGGCTCCCAATTGTGTTTTTATGAGTTTCACAGTTGCCTCTAGGATAAAATACAAACTTCTCTGGGTGGCATTTAAAACCCTTCACAAGCTGGCTCCAACTTATCTTTCCAGCCAGATTGCACATTATCTCCTTCACACATTCTATGTTCCAGCCTAAGTGGCCTGTTTGCTATTTGACATTCATGACATTCCAGTCCCCACTTCTGTCCTCCGTGCTTGTCATATTCAACCTCTCCCTTCGAACCCTTGGAAAGCCTCACTGCCTTCAAGATCCAGCCCGAGAGCTATCTCCTAAATGAGGCCTTTCCTAATTCCCCCAAATGTTTAGTGCTATCCCAATTACCTTGAAATTATTTATGTTTATTTTTACAATTTGATTTCTCTTTTTTTTATCAGATTAGTTAAAAGTTTGCTTATTTAATTTTATCATTTTATAATCATTTTGTATTCAATTTTATTAGTTTCTTCACCGATATTTAATTTTTTCTTTATACTTAGAATTTAATTTGTTAATTCTCTAGTTTTTAAAATGTGCATTCAGTTCATTACTCCTCTCTTTTTTCTCTTTAACTTATATTTTCAGAACTATATTTCCTCTGAGGGACTACTTTAGCTGCATCCCAAATTTGTGGCATGTTGTCTCATCATTATCTTTCTCTTTCACATTTTTTCTTTAATACACTTATTAATCAGACTATCATTATTGTCTTTATAAGCTTGTGTCTTTTGCTTGTATTCCCTGTAGTAATTACAATTTTCATCACATTAGCATGTATAAAGAGAATATTCCTGCCTTTTTATGTTTACTTATAACTTCCCTGATCCCTAGCATATGGTCTCTTTTTTTTTTAGAGTATCATGTAATTCTAAGAACTACGTATTCTTCTTGATGTTCCTATGCAAAAGACATCATAAGTCTTTCAAATTTAACTTTTCCAACAGCTTGTCCAGATCCACATTTTTCCTTTTAAAAAAAAAAAAAACTCTCTGTGAAACTTATCTAGCTTCGAGAAAACAACATTAAATTGCCTACAATTATTGCATTATTATCAATGTCTTTTCAAAATTGTTATCTTTTCCTCTCTGCCATTTGGTGCACATACATTTAATGTAATTTTTTAAATTGTCTATGGTTCTTTTAAACAGAAGGCAATTTCCTTGTTTACTTCTCAAAATTATAAATTTTCATTTTTGATTTGCCTAATAGCATGATTGAAACTCTTAATCTGGGAGTAATCTGGGGTGGGAATCTCCTGGTGCAAAGTAAATTTTGTTCTAGCTTCTCATCTTCCCTCTGGATATTCTCTTTCATTTTATCAAATTGTTTTATCTATTCACATATGAAGCTATGTTTGTGTTTTCCTCCATTTATTTCTTGTATATTGATTTCTACCCTTTTCCTCTTTAAAGTCAGTAGTTAATTCCTGCAACTCATTTTCCTTACTCTTCTTTAATGCTAATCTATTACTGCAGGCTCCTCTCACTACTTCAATTTTCCTGCCCTATCCAAAGGTCCTTAATTTTACCTAAATTATTAATTTTATCTTTTTCTTTTCATTTATTTTTCTGCTCTCTCTCCCACTTTTGACTCTTCCCTTTCACCACCTAGAGAAGTATGTGGTTCACAATCTTGGTGTTTTAAGGATGGGATTTTTCCCTGGCAGCAATCTGTAGACTCCATCATTCAGTAGTTTGCTGCCTACTCAAAGATTCTGTGTGGGTTTCTTGTATTATTTCTTGCAGCATAGTATTCAGGCTTATTTATCATGTTTTTCTGGGAAACAAGATTTATCTCTGCACATCCAATCCATTTGGCTCATAATGAATTCATGTGTTCTTCCCTAGCTACTGTCTTTGGTACTTATTCTGCTGCATTTTCTTCTACTTTTTTATTCTGGAAATACTAATCTGTTATTTTCTTTTTCAGAGCCTCTAATTCTTTGGGGAGATTATCTATTGTATGTTCTAGGTTGTCTATACAATTTTTATCTTTGCTAATTCTAATTCTGATGTGATAATAATCAACCTACTTCCCATCTTAATACTTTGTTTTAAAATTTTATTTCTCCCTTAAACTATTCTGAATTTCTGACCATGGTTTCATGAGCTCTAGTGAGTCCAAGGAATTTTCATTTTTATCAAGAATTTTTGGTTCATTTTCTTTCACAGTATTATGCATTTTTGCATATTTATTAATTTTTCCTTTTGCCTTTATGAGTTTCAGTGTTTATGGGTCAGAAGCTAGGCTTATGCCAACCATCTTTCCTTGAACTTTATGTCT
Organism: Phalanger gymnotis; assembly: GCA_028646595.1. Lineage (NCBI taxonomy): Eukaryota > Metazoa > Chordata > Mammalia > Diprotodontia > Phalangeridae > Phalanger > Phalanger gymnotis. Next base: position 222,699,026 of record CM053626.1, on the reverse strand, counting down.
TTTGGCTTTTTAAAAAACCATTCCTAATAGCTTATCTCTGGCTTCCCTCCACATTCTTTGATTCCTCCTACACTTTTTAGCTGTGACCTGGGCAAATCGCTTAACTTCTGTCTGCCTCAGTTTTCTCAACTGTGAAATAATGATGATAATAGCACTTACTCCTGTGACATTTTAAAAGTTCAAGAGACATAATTTCTGGGTAATTAGTCATTTTATTCATAATGCTAGCATTTTAATAAAAGAGGTCAGTGGCATTCCCAAATGCTAAGACCCTCAAGGGTTATATGACCTTGGAAAAAATGGGTGTTCCAGAGGATGGCAATCAACTCTGACTGGTTAAAAAGTAATGAGAGAATGAATATTACAATGAAAGGCTGGACCGATTCTAATGAATGCTGATTATGTCATTTATTTCTAAGTTACCTCCAACCTTGCGCAATCTATACAAAAAATCTATATCCCCCACCCAAGCCTGAGAAGAACACAATGGTCCAGTAGTTTCACCTCAGATTAGAAGTCTGATCTAAACTATGAGAATGAGAAGGATGTTAATCCTTTGTTTTGGATTTTGTTTTTTTCTTTTTTTTGGAGTGGGGAAGGCAGGGCAATTGGGTTAAGTGACTTGCCCAAGGTCACACAGCTAGTAAGTATGTCAAGTGTCTGAGGTTGGATTTGAACTCAGGTTCTCCTGACTCCAGGGCCTGACTCACTGCACCACCTAGCTGCCCCTGAGAGAATGTTAATCCTATCTTCTATCAGCCTTGTCCTTGAGAGCGTGGACAAGGAAATAGAACAGGAGAAAAAAAAAAAAAAGCTTGGGTCTCCCCAATTTTAATAATTAGCTATTAATATGAGAGAGAAATAATCATAGTCAAGCAACCCCCAGAGCTGTTGTGAGGATCTAATGAGATAATAATTGTAAAGTGCTTAGCACATTACTTGGCAGATAGTAGGAGCTTAATAAATCCTCGTGTCCTTCCTTCATTCCCTCCCTCCTTTTCTTCCTTCACTTCCACTAGTACCACACAGATCCCTGAGGCTAGATTCTTCATATTAGATAGTTGGGGGGGGGGGGGTGCTGGTAAGCAAAATGGGCTCCTTAGCACTTAGTTCAACCAAGTGCCCTTGAAGAGTTTGGCTTTTGTTCCTTTTGAGTAATTCAGTGTATTTCATTGAGCCTTACTAGGTGCTAAGCCCCAGGCCCAAACCCCTATTAGGTGTAAAACCTTAGTGGGTGTGGATTGGCAATTAAGGTGGGGCCCAAGGTGGGGCTAACTCCAAGGAGGGCCTAGTTTACACATGAATTTGAGTGATAGGTTTGGGACATCAGAGGCTTTTAGACCAGGTGGGTTTAAGTCACCTCTTTGTGATGATTCTAGGTCACGTGGGTGAGTTGCATGTGTGACTCACCCCGACCCTGAAAAAGATAAAAAACCAGGGGTTGGCTTTCTCTTTTTGGAGCTCTTTCCCACAGCAGTGGTGGTGTGCATGACTCTGGGCCAGCCCTTGCTCTGGGCTCCCAGGCTGAACCTAGATGTTGGTAACTATGAATCTGTATTTGGTCTGTCTGTCAATGTTTCTAATTTGTTTAAGGGCTCTCAGCCGTGGTGGTGTTGAGGTGGTGCTGAGGCGGAGACTCCAGGCAGCTGTAGATAGGAGCCCTCCAGCTTGTAACCCGGATGCTGAGACTTTGTTGAACTCTGGTAACTATGTATTGGGATTTGAATCAGACAAGGTCTGTCTGTCAATGTTTGTAATTTGTTTGTATTTTTTCTGAAGTTCAGGGTGCTGGCTTTTTCCCCTGAACTAAGGGAATGATATTTGTGCACTGAATTAAAGTAAGTTTGTCAACCCCTTCACGTAGCTTTCCTTAGTTAAGCAGATCAAAAGAACCTGTGCTTTTGCAGCATGCTGGTAGCATTCTTGTTGTTGGGCTTTCGCCACCACAACAGCTGCTAATCGGATTGTTGAAACAGGGGGGTAGGGGATGGTATCTAGTCCCACTGCCCTTTAACACAGAAACCCCAGAGAATCCCCTCTAGCCAGCACTGTGCTCCCATCTTCTTCCTTCTTGTTCATATTACACTCCCTTTCTTTTATGTAGCCAGTCAGAATCAATGTCTTCTATGGTATATGAGTGGTTCAGACTGAGTTACTGGTTTAGGAAAAATTGTAAGGGGTCCCCACAGCTGGACTGTGAAGCACAGGACTAGAGATTGTTGGTGTTGGCTGTGCCCAGTGAGTGATGTAAGCTGGGTATGATTGATAAGTGTAAATTCTAAGGATTTGAGTTGTCTGACGTTATGTCATCAGGCTTTTATCTCATAGAGATATGTCTATCTTTTCATCCCGAAGATTCTGCTTTAAGTATTCTATGCTTGTCATACACTTTCTTCAACTACTCTGCCATCTCGTCAGTCATGGCTCAGTCTTTTAGATTTTTTTGGTATATATTTTCTATTCCCTTATCTGTGTACATGATGTCCTTTCTACCACCCTTACTTACACACAGAGCAGAGTATAAATCCCTGTGTTGTGTAAGGAACTATTTGTTTTCATCTTTCCGTTTCTCAGTACTTACAAGAGGCCATTATACTTACTTTATTTAGCCAGACGTGATTTCATTGGTATATGAAATTCAATGATGCTCCGGTGAACACTTTCCTCTATAAATGTAGATCAGCACCTTCTCTGGAATTTTCTAGTCTTGGGGAATTGCCTAGGGCCCTGAGAGTTTAAGTGAATTGCTCAGGGTGATGCAGCCAAGTTGTGTCACTGGTGGCACTTAAACCAGTTCTTCTTGATTCTGAGGCTAGTTCTCTATCCACTACAACATGTCACCTCTTTCTTAAATGCAGCAGATGCTTAATGTTTGTTGAATTAAATTTGAAGTAAAAGGATTGCCATATAGCAGTGAGAGCCCAAATACAATTAGATAGGTTACTGAGTGTGGCAGCAGGGAAAGGGAAAAAGAGAGAAAGGGAGGAAGAGAAAGAGAGAGAAAGAAACGGGGAAGGAATGGGGGGAGAGAGAGAGAGAGAGAGAGAGAGAGAGAGAGAGAGAGAGAGAGAACAGAAGAGGGGAATTTATTAAGTGTTTAATACGTGCAAGGAATTATGCTAAGCCTGGAGAAGCAAATACAACCAAACAAGACAATCTCTATCCTTAAAGGGAAGACAGTACATAATGAGGAGCAAAAAGTAAGGGAGGAAAGGGTAATTTCAAGGAGGCAAGGTGGTATACAAAAAAGAGAAAAAAATTAGTGAGTAAAGGTGTGAGTGAAGGGAAGCAAGGCAGGGGTCTTTCCTAAAATGGTGGTTTTGGGAAAAGGGTCACTAATCAGGAGAAGATATTGGGGTGGAGTTTCCTCCAGGATGTCAAGATTATGATTGAGAAAAAAGAGAAGGAGTCTGGAGAGAGAGTAAAGTGAAACTCAGCTGGGGTCTTCCCTGCTTGTCAGGGTGGACTCATGCTTGAAAATATGGTGATAAGATCCTACAGTAGAGGGAGATACTGGGAAAGAGATGATACTCCTATAAGCAAGTCATAGTGTAGATGATGGTCAAAGAAAATAAGGAGACCAATGAGGGGGCTATTGGTCATTATGAAGACAAGGGACACATTTAGTAAGAACAAAAGAGGAGAGTTAGAAGAAGAGGAGCTTGTGATAAAAGTAGAATTTCAGAATTCAGAATCTTGGGGTAGCAGTTCTATATGATAGCGATGGCTAAAGAATAGCTAAGGTGCAGGTAGATGGTGCAGTGGATAGAGCGCCAGGCCTGGAGTTTGGAAGACTCAGCTTCCTGAGTTCAAATTTGGCTAAAGACACCTACTGGCTGTGTGACCCCATCTGCCTCAGTTCTTCATCTGTAAAATAAGTTGGAGAAGGAAACAGCAAACCATTCTAGTATCTTTGCCAAGCAAATCCCAAATAGCATCACAAAGAGTCAGACACAACTGAACAACAACAACAAAGAATAACCATGCCCTTGAGTGGCTAGAGTATGGTGGAAATAAAGGGCTCTGGAGCTGAAGAAATTAAAGAATTGTAACATTAGAATCTTTGTGGGTAGATCAGGTGGCACAGAGGCCTAAGCCTAGAGTTAGGACAAACCTGAGTTCAAATGTGACCTCAGACACTTACTAGCTGTGTAACCGTGGGCAAGTCACTTTGCCTTTGCTTGACTCAGTTTCCTTATCTGTAAAATGGAGATAATGACAGCATCTTCATCCCAGGGTCATTGTGAGGACCAAATGAGATAATATTTGTAAAGCACAGTGTCTGGCACATGGGGTGTGCTATATAAATGTTAGCTGTTCTTATTAGGATGTAGAGTAAGGTCCCTTAACATGACAGGAGGGAATGGGGTGGAGAGGACAGCTATGAATCAGGTAGTGAAGAGTCCCAAAAGTATGCCGTGGGAAGCACACAGTTGAAGGAATTAAATATTTATTCTGGAGAAGAGATCATTGCCTTCAACTCCTTGTGGAAGATTGATCAGATGTATTCAGATGGTAGAAACAGAATCAGTAGAAGTTACAAAGAGGCAGATTTCAGCTCAATATGAGAAAGTTCTAGCAGCTAGAATCATCTGAGCATGGGAAACACTACTTTGCTAAGGAATGAGGTCCTTACCACGGGAAGTGGATAAGCAAGGGCTGGATAACCTTATTGTGGAGTAGAATCCTACCATGGATAGAAGATTGAACTAAATAACCTCTAACTCCCTTTTCAGTTCAGAAGCTGTGGGATTCCACAATGCCATACCCACAACAGAATTATTCCTACAAACATGGACATATCAAAAAGTAGGGCAGGCCATTTAAACATTTGCATTATCATCACTGAATGCAAGATGTTTGTGCCGGTTTCCAGTGCAATAACTCTATTTATTCTAGAATAAGATTGAAGAAAGATCGCAGAAGAGTCCTGTTTTATGTTGCCATCTGTGAGCTTAATTGCCTGAGTCAGAGTTATAGAGAAGGAGAACAGCTCCATTTCTGGTGCCTGGAGTTATTAGTTCATAGATATCTCCTCCATCACCTTCTCTTCTCAAGTAAGTCAGCACTGAGATACCTTCCTGGCAAATGTGTAACGACACAGTGAGAACATTGCTCTGCTCATTGAGAATGGCACAGAAAACTAGGTAAGCCAATGCAGCTTCTTCTAGGAGCTCCACAATGAGAGTTGATCTGCGTCTCAATAAGCAATAAGAGATTGCAGATGCAGACAAACATACGTATTGGCAGAGTGTCAGTCACCATCCTCTCTCAATGAGAAATTCTCAGAGGAGAATGACAAGCCCTGTCTTAGCTACTTCAGGAACTCAGAAAAGCATTTTCTATAGAAGATTCACTTACAAGCCTAGACAATCTTGACCAGGAGCAAGCTGCCCTCAAAGGATTCGGCAGAATGTTACTGTTTGAGCAGTTTGTAGGAATCAGAAAAATCTCTTGCCCTTTTTTTCCTCTCCACATCCACCCTGCCCAACATACACACACACACACACACACACACACACACACACACACACACACACACACTTCAGAAATCCAGAACCAAAGCCTAACTGTGATTCTAGGTGGCATAATCTTCTAGCAAAAACTCAGTGACTGTGTGAAACATTAGCATCACCTAATGAACACATAGTAGAAACAGCAATATGGCAGCCTGCGTGGAAGATTACAGCTTTCAGATTCTTTCTCTAGCATGCAACATGCCAGTAAGATTGTCTCCAGTAGCTGTGCAAATCAATGAATATAAAGTCAGAGAAACACTCGGACTCGTTCTACTCATGTTCTATCTCCCTAACTTGGCACTCACAGTTTTACAGTTTGGGTTCCCTGGAAAGCAATTATACTCACAAATTCACTAGGTGGGGTCTTCTGGTCCACACTTCCAAAACTAAATAGTTGTTCCTGAGCCTGCCCTTCTCAATTTAATTCTCAATTGCCAAGACTAGTTCTCTCTTGAATCTGTAGTAAGCTCTCTTCTCTGCTGCCAAAGGCTTCACTTATTGAAGCTTCTTCCTGTTTTGTATTTTCCTTTGTGCATCTGTGTTTGTCTGGAGAGTATGTGTCTGTTCCTGGCCTCAAATTGCTTGATTCTCATAATCAATCTCTTATGAATGTGGCGTTAGCTTCTTCAGTACTGAGATGCCATGGGTAAGGTGGGAAGAGAGGGTAGGAAAAAGAGAAAAATTCCTTTGCCACTGCTGCCCCTGCTCCCTACCCTTCAGGTTTGGCAGATATGTCTTTTAATCACCATACAGCGCCCGCTCTTTCTTTTAATTGCCTAATTAGAGACACATTTGTGTTAAGTGCCTTCCAAATGGAAATACTGCATATTCCAGCATTTTCATAAACTCATACTAAACAAGATACTTAGTAAATAAACACTTGGTAAATAAACAACAAACAAGGCAGTGTGCCATTACTGAGAATACACAAAGAGAGGAAAAGAGAGGAAAAAAAGTGGGGAGATGAGAGGAGGAAAGGAGAGGGTCCTTGCCCTCAAGAAGCTTACTTTTTGCTGGAGGGAGAGGAAGTCTTTATCCACATCATATTACTAAAATACTTGTATTCACCAGTGAAATCTCTCTCATTCACACCTTTAAGTGAGCTACTCTAATCAAATAATCAGATCTTCTAAAGCCTATATACTATTCCTCTCGCCTGCCACCAAGTAACTACCTAAGACAGAAGGTGAGATCTAACTTAGCCAAATTATTCCAAGAGGATCAAACACAAAAGACACTTCTCCCCCCGCCCCCCCAAAAGAAAACCAGATCTGTTGACAATTTCATAGTCCTACGTAGACCTACAGGCCCTATTGTCTATGGGATAAAATAAAAATTCTTCAACCTAGAATTGGAGACTCTCTAGAGGCTGGCTCCCTCCTATTTTTCCATATTTACTTCATATTGTTGCCCTTCATTCATTCTATGTGTCATTTAAATTGAACTACTGGTTTTCCTCAGAGCTTGATAGCTCATTTCCCATCTCCAGGTCTTTGCACAGTCTGTCCTCTATACCTGGAAAACACTTCTGAGTCTGTAGCTCTCATTTAGCTCCCTTCTACCCCCTTGGCTTTCTTCAGACCCAATCTGAGTTTCCATTTCCTGTAGGAAACTCTTCCTGATTCCCCGTTGTTAGTGCTTTCTCTCTCTTGGAATTATCTTGTATTTAATTCTCTGAGTATGTGTTGCAGCCCCCTTCCTCCGAAGAAAGTAAGTTCCTTGAGGGCAGGGACCATTTCTATTCCTCTTCTCTGCTCTGCTCTTTGCTCCCCACCCCCACCCCTTCCTCTTTTCTCCTCCTCTCCTCTCCTTCTCTCTCTTTTCCTCTTCTTTTGTATTCTCAGTGGTAGAACATTGCCTTGTTTATTTACTAAGTTTTTATTAAGTGACTTGTTTATTAAGTGCCTTGAACATAGTAGACAATTAAACACTTCTTAAATTGAATTGAGCTGAATCTATTCTCTTCACTAGTGATAGTGAAATTACGCCTTTAGACTTTCCTATCTCAGACCTTGAATTTCTTTGCAAAGAAATGGTAACAACACACAGAGCGAAGTTGGGAAAACCAGTTTGGCCTTATCAAATACACGCAGATGAAATCATGCTAAGGGTGACAGAAAGTTAAAGGTACTCTGAGAATTCTCAGGATATCTCACAGAATGGAAGGATCCAAAACGACGGAAAGGGTCATAGCCTATATTTATACTGCTCCCAAAAATGTGACTGAGAAGACCCTAATTATTGCCCCTGTAGGCCTACTTTTTCATTGTATGTTATTTACTTTGTAAGAATGGTTTATGCATAGAGCAAAGAAACGTGAGAAAGGAACCCGTGGGCTCTTTGTAGGTGATTGTCTATACCATACCACAACTCTAGAGTCACAAAACTGTCTGAGAGAATATCAAATGCTGTTTATTCTTTATTGATTTTTTAAAATATTTAAATATTGAAGTTTTGGCTAAAGATCAAAATACAATCTTGAAAGCTCTCCTATAGCGAAGTATTTCCCATAGATGTTTAAACTATGACAGATGAAACTATAGAAATGACAGTCATTCAATTCTATAGCAAGTGTTGATGGTAAGAAAGGTGTAAATTAGCAAGATTTATACTCACTTTATTTGTATTTGTCAGCATCCTACATAAAGACCAAACAAAAGAAGGATTGTTAATTCATGTCAAACCCTGGAACATTACATGGCTAATTTACTTTAGTGTCTAGAACCAGAGAGGCTTTTCTCATTCTATCAGGAGCTTGGAAACTTTCTCCTAGAGAATCCTTTAGCTGGGGCTACCTTCTGAACATTTGGATCCTCGTAGGGGTATTGATCAAACTCGGATCTCTTCCTCAGACTTTTTCGGATTTTACAAAGGGTGTTGCTCTGCCCTCCTGTTTTGTCCCAAGCCCATAACAATCCAGATCAACTTCAGGTCTCAGCTCAAATTTAGTAGACTTTGTGGCATCTTTCTTTTTTATGCCTTGCCATTCCCTCCTGACCAGCAGAGGCATTAAATTTAAAATAAGCCCACACTCCTGACAAAAGAATAAAATATTGGAAGAGCAACAGATCTTTCTGGTTGCATGTGTAGAAGCTTGACACTTTTCCACTTTTTCATCAGGCAACATGGCTCCCCAGATAAGTCCGTTGACATCCTTTGCCAAATTCTTAATCACAAGGTTTACTTGTATAGCATATGTCTCCACTTCATTTCATTTCCCTCAGAACTATCTTTTATTTCTATCTCAACAGTTGTTTCCGGAAATGCTCCCCCTCTTCATCACCTGCTCAAGATGGAGCCCTTTTTTATAACAAAGGAAAACAACTAAGCAAAAGCAGCCAGATGTAGTGACTACATCAGACTATGTATATGGCATTCTGCCCCAGTAGTCCCCTACCTCTCTGCTGTGAGAAAGGAGGTATGTTTCATTATTTGTTCTCCAGGAATTTACTGGTTTTTAATTTACTCAGGGTTTAGTTTCCTCATTAAAAGACATTATCATGGGCATGTATGACCAGAAAATCACATAGCCAATCACATAATGAAAAACAGAGCCCACATGGTAACTCAGTAACCAGAAGGTATCAAAAGAACAAGAGAAAGATATGCAACATGTTAGGCAGATTTATGAGAAAACATAGAACAAAGTATATAGGATGTGAAGGTGTGGAGGAGTTATAATGGGATTTGTGATGTCTAATAGCTAACATTGATATTTTGGCTTAAGGTTTGCTAAGTATGCTGCAGATATTATCTCACTTCCAGCTCTAAACCTGTGATCCTATGATCCTTACAATAACCCTGTGAGATAATCAGTACTATTATTACTTCCATTTTACAGATGAGCAAACTGAGGCTGACAGAGGTTAATTGAGCTGCCCAGGGCCACACAGCTAGTAACTGTGTGAAGAAGGATTTGAATTTAGGTCTTTCTGTCTCCAAGTCTGGCAATTAATCCCTTGTGCCACCTGGATTCTGTAGTGGGAGTATCCATAGCAATGAAATCATGAAATCACCAAAGAATAAATGTAATTCTGGAAATGGTGCACAGAATGGATTGTGGAGGGAGAGAATGAGGGAAGTCAGTAAGGAATTTATGGCAGTAATCCAGCCACAGAATGATAAGGACAACGACCAGGGAAAAGGAGATAAAGGGTGTGAGTCTGAAAGACTGTAGAAGAGGAAATGACAGAAATTGGTGACAAACTGGCTATAGGGAAGATGAAGAGAGATGAGTAAATGATGACTCCAATATATCTAGCCTGGCTAAATTATAGAGGTGGAAAAGTTGGGACAGGGAGCTGGTTTTCCAGAAATGACGAAGTCGGTTTAGGATTTATTGAATCTGAGCTGGTGACAAGTCTTCCAAGTGGGGTGTCTTGTCAGGTTTCGGAAATATTTGACCGGCATGTAGATGAAAGGTCAGAGATAGAGGCATGGGATTGGAAAGCATCCATATAGAGGTGACCGTTGAGTTGTTGAGTCTGTTAGTTGATAGCCTGACACCAAAATGAATTCATAGTAACTAAATGGAAAAGCACCCAATGGCTTTCATGTCAAATATGCATGTTCCTATCTTTAGTGTATTACTGTTGACATTCACAAGGCCTCAGCTGCCATTCTTGTACTAAGAAGCCCAGAGAAACACAGATTTAGAGCTGAAAGCAACCTCAGAGGACATTCAAGTCCATTTTACAGGTGAAGAAACTGAGGCCCAGAGCAGGTAAGAGACCAGCCCAAAGTCCTGTAGCAAATGTCTGTTTGAGATGGGACCTGAAACTAGGTCTTCCCGATTCTATCTATTATTCTATGTTGTCTCTGATTGAAAGATAAGCATTTTTCTTTTTGTCATGTAGTGTTCTTTGTGATAATTTTTGTATTAGCATTCATCAAGAAAAGTCCTATCCTCTTAGAAGAGAGCTTGGTCTCTGCCTTTATTTGTCCCTACCTTCTTCATCAACCTTTTTTTTTTTCTTTTTTTTTTTTTTGCAGGGGGGAAGGCAGGGCAATTGGGATTAAGTGACTTGCCCAAGGTCACACAGCTAGTAAGTGTGTCAAGTGTCTGAGGCCATATTTGAACTCAGGTCCTCCTGATTCCAGGGCTCTACTCACTGAGCCACCTAGCTACCCCTTCATCAAACTTTTAGTAGAAATATAAAAGCATAGAATCCTTATAGATGGTCTAATCCAACCCCCTGTTTAATGCCCATTGAATGTGGACTGTGTGTGTAAGAAGCCAAAAAATACAAAGGAAACAGAAAACCTCATGCTTTACCTTAATGACCTTACTCGCAGACTTGAGAAGAAAACACAAATACACAAGAAACAAAAGGGATTACAAGCAAATAAGAGATAAAAAAATCACGGAATTTAGATCTGCCAGGGACGTCAGAAATCATTTAATTCAACCCCCTCGTTTTAAAAATAAGGAAGTTAAGTCTAAAAAGCAGAAAAATGACCTGATCTAGCTCACACCCATGGTGAGTAGCACAGTTATACTTTGAATTCAGGCCCTGTGATTCCAAAGACAGTGCTCTTTCCACCACAATGTTAACGACAGACACCTTTCGTTGTTGTTGTTCGGTCTTTTCAGTCAGGTCCAACTCTCCATGACCCTTTTTGGGGTTTTCTTGGCAAAGATACTGGAGCGGTTTGCCATTTCTTTCTCCAGCTCATTTTACAGATAGGGAAACTGAGGCAAACAGGGTTAAGTGACATCCAAGAACACACAGGATTTGTCTGAGGCCAGACAAATCCTGGGAATGAAAAACAAGGGAGTCACTAAGCAGAAAAGGGTTCAGAAGTGGAAAGGAGCTACTTGGGAGGTAGTTGGTTGATCTTTTTTGAAAGTATCCAAGCATGGGCTGGATGGTAGTCATCCAGGGAACATTATAGAGAGGATCCTTGTTCAGGTACAGGTTGGTCCAAAAAGCCTCTGAGGTCCCTTCTGATTCCAAGATTCTGTGATCCTGCAAAGTGGCTTAGTCCTTTCCAGCCCCAGGAAGACCAGTGAGATTTATTATCTTAAGAAGTTAATTCTCTTTATGGACAGCTGGAGTTTACAGTCCCCTTCTCTGATGGAATCTGGTACCTGATGGGTTCTGCTTTCTGTTCCCTGCAGGCTATTCATACCAGACTCAAGAAATGAGTCTCTGAATTACCTTATTTTTCATTTCGATCTAAGGTGGTAGCAAGCCTCTTTGACAGATGACTAAAAGTTCCATTTTTCCTCCTTTCCTTGCCATGAAAACACAGCAAGTAATTTATCTCTTTCCCAGCACCACATTTAGAGCAAAGATTTGCTTCCTAGCAGTAAGAAAACAGCAGCAATTTCAAGGGCCGTGCTCCATTGTTGTGTATCTTTTTTCTTTTAACTTCTTTTTTTCCCCCCTCTGAGCTGGATTATAGTCTTATTATAATACTCGACAGTTGGGAGGGCTAAGGCTAAAGTCTCCAGACAAAATTAGAACAGTTGTAATATTAGAAGAAAACCATTTAATGCTTGTATATTTCTATATATTTCTCTATTTCTTAAAGGCAGGGAAATCAGATTGGTTCATGCCTTTGGCCCTAGAGGGAATCTGGGGACGAAGACTTCACCCACAGGCCAGCCTTTCATGTATCCTGTATTGGCTGTTGTCTCTAGATTGTGTGACTTGAGGGAGACCAAGACAAACTACTTGTCCCAAAACATCTTCCCACTTGTCCTGATTCCTATCTTCTACCATCAGATACGTATTCCCTTGGGCTAAGGCTTTGCTGGTCCTAATTTATCCTCTCCTAAAAAACAAACACCCCTGAGAAGGACCAGCTAAAGAAGGATATCAGTCTCTAACACTGCAATCTGGTCTAGTTTATTGGAGGTCTTCTTCCTTGAGGAATAGTTGAGCTGCTAGCTGGGTGGCACACTGGATAAAATTTTAGGCCTAGAGTCAGGAAGATCCGAGTTCAAATCCAGACTCAGACACTTACTAGCTACGTGACCCTGGGCAAGTCACTTAACTTCTTTCTGCCTCAAAGTATAAAATGGGGATAATAACTTCCCTCCCAAGGTTGTTGTGAAGATTGAATGAGATAACACTTGTATTTAACTCAGTGCCTGGCACATAGTAGGGGCAATATAAACGCTTGCCAATTGGCTGGAATGTAGGAATTTGAAGGATATAAGGTTGGGAGAATGAGACATTGTTGTGGCCTTGATATGGTGTCAGAGAGGAAGACAAACGATCTAGGAACATTGGGAACTTTAGGGGAAGGTCTTGGACTTCAATGACTCTGGAAGACAGAGTGAGGCTGATGACTTTCTGCAACTGTCTCATTTAAAGTCAATTCACTCTCGAGTCAAGTCATCACACATTATCCACCATTTTACTATTAACATCATGATGTCATTGGTGAAAACGAAGGACCAACAACAATAACATCCGTGCCTGAAAAAGAGAGAAGCACAGAAAAAGCAAAGTGGAGGGCTCCAAAAACAAGCTTCTCTTCCCAGATTTGCCCAGGGATAGCTCTGTGTTCCATATTTATAATAGCATCTGAGCTTTGCTTCTCTGGGAGAAATTCTGTACCACAAGACAATCAGGTCATGATTCAGTTATGCCCTAAGCCTTTCATCAGTCTTGGCCTGCTGAGCACAACAGCCACAACAAAAAACACAGAATCCAACCTAGTAGTTTCACATGGCAACGTGAAACCTTCCAGTGAATACAGGTCTTTTCACAAGCATGAGGACCAGACCAAACTAACACTGAATCAAATCAGTCCTACATACAACTTCCCTCAAACTCTAACGTGGAAACTACTAGTGGCCTTGACACATTTCTTGTAGACCCCACTGTACCTCCTAATTTCTTTCCTGTCTCCGAATAAAATCCCTTCCTTTTGGACCACCTCTGGTGTAGAAGGTGGGTTTGATATAGTAGGGTGAGAAGGAATACTTTTTTTTTAAGACTTAAACCAGACTGGAATAGGAGACATCTTAGGTTTCTTCCCTTTTTTGAGTGGGGAAGGCAGGGCAATTGGGGTTAAGTGACTTGCCCAAAGTCACACAGCTAGTAAGTGGGTCAAGTGTATGAGGCCATGTTTGAACTCAGGTCCTCCTGACTCCAGGGCTGGTGCGCTATTCACTGAGCCACCTAGCTGCCCCTTAGGTTCCTTCTGATTCTATGTTTAATGATTCTAAAAGCCTAAATGCTAAATAATGGTATTTTTGCTTGAAAATTATTTTACCTAAAGACTATTGCCTACATAGGCATATAAAAACTATGTAGAGGTCATATTGGAATATGCTCAGGCTATATAGTATGGTGAATAAGAGGCTGGTACCAGAGTTGAAAGATCTGGGTTTGAGTACTGCTTCTGATACACACTGGTTGTGTGACTCTAGGTAAGTCATTAAACCTCCCAGTATCCCAGGAAACTCTTTAAATGTCTAAAACATTGTTATAGAATAATTGCTACCCTAACATTGCTACAAGTAGTTTCTTCAGCTGGGAACTACCCATATAGATGAAATCATGGATCCAGACCCCTCAGCCTCAAAGAAATTGTAGAATTTTACCTCTCCTTCTGAGTCACAGTCACCTGACTGGCAGTAGCCACCAAAAGTCATGTGTTCTGCTCTTTCTCCTTCCCTTTTAGAGATCTGTGAAGAAGCAGCCTGGGATAATTTGCATAAATCTGCCCAGCCACCTTGAAGAGAGACAGAAATCAAAAGACAAATGGAAAGATAATGGGAATGCTTCCCTAAACCCCAAAAGTCTCAGTGGGAGGTGCTAATATAAGCATGAAGCACAGGGTATGAATACCAGAAGGAGAAGGTCATGGACTCACCATGAGACTACCCCAAGTGAAAAAGACATGCTTGAAGAGTCCAAGAAAGAAATAGTCCTACAGTCATTTGAAGAGATCCTCTGTGTGGAAGGTGAGGTATAAACACAAAATTTAAATGAGCTGGAAGCATTCAATGCCTTAGACCAAGGCTTCTCGAACTTTTTCCACTCCCAACTGTAGATTGCGAGCCCATGTGGGTATGAGAGGTATGAAAGATCTATAATAGTGTCAACTGAGGATCTGTTGTAATTAAACCACTTGCTATCTGTTGGAGTGCTGGTCCCTGGAGAGGTCAACTAGAACCATCTGTTGGAGGAAAGGCAAACTTCAGGGAGTAACAGCTGAGCTAAAAAGAGCAACAGCAAGATAAGGACCCGAAACACCCACTACAAACAAAACAATAAAGCACAATAGGATGAACACCTTCAGGAGGCCTACTAGCTAAAGATTATTGTGAGACAAAGCACAAAGATGAAGGAACCACTTCTGGCTTCCCCCCATCCCCTAAGGGTTTTACCTTTGTTAGTGCACCATCCACCACAGTACTATGAGTCACAAGGGTAATATAGGTCCCTGATTGACAGTGGAGTCTCCTCACACTCTATGACAGGGGTGGGAAACCTGTGGTCTTGAGGCCATATATGGTCCTCTAGGTCCTCAAGCGCAGCCCTTTGACTGAATCCAAAGTTCACAGAACAAATCCCCTTAATAAAAGGATTTGTTCTGTAAAATTTGGACTCAGTCAAAAGGCTGCACCCAAGGACCTAGAAGGCCACATGTGGCCTCAAGGCTGCAGGTTCCCCACCCCTGCTCTATGGCCTTGGATGTTAGTCTAATCTGTATCCTTTAATTTGTAGATGGCTTTAAGTTATCATTAGCCTATGGTCTCAATTTTTAAAATAACATAGACATGCACTAGTTGTGTGACTATATACACTTTTATCTCTACAGAACACTCTCTTAAATTTCCTGACCTTTGGTTTTAGAAATACTCAATTCCGCTCTCTGTCCTATAAAACCCTTGAGCAGTTATATTGAGCATCCAGATTTTACTACCTTAAAAATAAGCCCAGACATTTAGTTCCTGGGTAATTTTTCAGAACAGTGTCTGACAAGGGTAGAGAAATGATTCAAAGCCTTTTAAAAAGATATGTGGGGTGTGTGTGTGTGTGTGTGTGTGTATGAGGGAGAGAGAGACAGAAAGAGAGAGACAGACAGAGGGAGAGAAAGTATGTGTGCTGCTACATTATCACAGAATCATGAGGCAGGAAGGGATATTATGAAATCATTTCATCCATCCTTCTGTCCAGACCTCACTAACTCATCTCACACAGATGAGAATCTGTCCTTGGGAGAAAGAGATGCCACCTAATATTTGGCTGATAACACTGTATGCTGCTTCATATTTCATTTGCATCTCCCGTATTCAGAGTGGATGGGGTTTCTGGGGGAGAAAAACAATTTTTACTAAATATTTCCTACATTTTCTTGGGGATAGTACATTCCAGGTTATAGGCTGGAGGTGCCATTGTCCCAGATGAGGAGTACTCCACCCCCAACCCCATTCCTGTCCCCATCCTCACATAGAACCTGGTCAGACTCAGGAGTATCGGGAAAGAAGTCTAGCCAGATTGGAAGGCCCTTCAAACTAAAAGTGATATGGGAAATTGAGAGGATAAGGCAGAAAGCTATGTCATTTTAGGTAGTAATTAGTCTTGAACTATTTTGGACAAATTTTAGCCCCTTCCCAAAATAACCATAGACTCATATCAAACAATCCAGAAGGAAAAAAACTCATTCCTCCAAAGCATTGAATTGAAGTCCAACTTCAGGGTACTAAAAGGGGTAAAGGTCAATTTCCACCATCTCCAAAGAGACAGTAAGCTTCAGAGTCTATAGATAAGATAGAATTTTCAATTTTCTGAGGAATTTATGTCACATAGCTCATGTTGATGTGATTTGGATATATTGGATACAAAGCAAAATTAAAGTGGCTCCAATACACAAAAGAGAAAGCTAAGAGGGAAGGAACCATTAAATCCCAACATATCTCCTCAGAAATGATTAATATCCCAACAGCAAAATGTTCAGTCCCATCGGTGAGTCATACAATGCAATAATTCTGACTTAAATATTGCTTGAGGTCTCCTGTAAGATAACTTGTTGTATTGAGCTTAGTAAATAAAGGAAGCAACATTACCCAAAGCAATTCTTAAGGTTTCAAAATACCATTCTCTAGGACAGATTTCATATGCTGAGTCACAAGTGATGATATCTTTGAGTTTATAACTCGTCCAATTTTTAAAAATAGTGTTCCTTCTACAATACTATAATTATGACTTCATCTTTTTTCTTTCCTATCTCTGAAAGAACTTCCAATGACTTTACAAATATGTAGGACAC
This sequence comes from Phalanger gymnotis, assembly GCA_028646595.1. Taxonomy (NCBI): domain Eukaryota; kingdom Metazoa; phylum Chordata; class Mammalia; order Diprotodontia; family Phalangeridae; genus Phalanger; species Phalanger gymnotis. The sequence goes on along the minus strand of CM053626.1, from coordinate 222,682,269 downwards.
TTTGATAACTCTGGAGTTGAGGGATGGTACTAAAAACATACTCAAAGCAGCAGCTAGGAACTTTCACTCCTGGGTTAAGCAGCACGAACCACAGCTGAGGCAAATGGCATGAAATGTATTCACAGTTAAAGGGAGAAGGGGATGTCTGGTTACAGAACAACCTGAAGGGGGAAGAAATGGGCATGGTAGAATGATAAAGGAGTTTACCAGGAGCCCATAAAGTCTTGAAGCTTCCTATTTTATCTAATTCTTCTTGCTAAACTAGATACAAGCACTGTTATTCTTATCTGTTGAGAAACTGAAAATGTTGTCAACACTCTCGAAATCTGGCACCCAAAGAAATTTCACCCTAGTTAACAACTCTGCATCTACCTTAGAAACTAGCCATATCACATCTCATTTTTTTAAAAATTGAATTCATTGTCTTAAAATTAATAGTAACAAATCAAACGACCAAAAATTATTTTATAGATCTAGAAAAAATAATAAAATTTAACTGGAAGAACAAAAGGTCAAGAACATTAAGAGAATTAATGAAAAAAATGCAAAAGAAGATGGCCTAGTCATACCAGATCTCAAACTATATTATAAAGCAGCAATCATCAAAACTATCTGGTATTGGCTAAGAAATATAGTGGTGGATCAATGGAATAGGTTAGGTACACAAGACACAGTAATAAAACCAAAGACCCCAGCTTCTGGGGCAAAAATTTACTATTTGACAAAAACTGCTGGGAAAACTGGAAAACAGTATGGCAGAAACTAGGTATAACTCAACATCTTACACCGAATACCAAAATAAAGTCAAAATGGATACATGATTTAGACATAAAGGGTGATACCATATACAAATTAGGAGAGCAAGGAATAGTTTACCTATCAGATTTATGGAGAAGGAAAGAATTTATGACCAAACAAGAGATAGAGAACATTACGAGATACAAAATGGATGTTTGATTATATTTTTAAAAATCATTAATAGTAGCTGACATTTATACCAAGGTATTACTGTTCCAATTTACAGAGAGAAAACTGAGACTTACAGAAGTTCTATAACTTGTCTGGGGTCACACAGCTAGTAAGTTTTGGAGACTGAATTCGGACTCAGGTCTGTGTGCAAAGCATTGACCTATGTATTATGTTTGGAGAAGGTAATTAGATTCAATAAACATTTAAAAATACTTACTGAGTACATAGTGCTGTGATTTGATTTGAAGAATGTTATTTAACCAACAACAAATCAGCATAATAGAAGCTGCAGATTTGGCCTTGGGGGTCAAAAAGATATAGGTTCAGGTCTTGCCTCTGATGTATATTATTAGAGGGCAAGTCACTTAACCTTAACCTCTCAATGTCCTCAGGTAGTTAAAACTATGAGGTACAGATAAAATTGCCCATCTGAATCTTAAGTGTGGAATATTTTTATGCCAATGTTGTGTAGAAAATAACAGCGAGATGAGACCTGGATCCATGGTAAATTTAGGTGTGGATTTATTGGCCAAGCGCGTGACTACCTGGAGTATGCACTCAAATCAGGCAGCCCTGAATTGGGGGACTACAATGTTCATAAAGGCAAAAACCACAATTACACAATTAGGGAGGATCGCTAGCAAAAGCAGAAGCAGCTCAGAGCTAGTTTGGAAAAATGGCAAGATTCAGGGATGCAACCATCCTGTAACACAGGCTGGTCAGTTTCCTAGAATGGGTGGCCCTCTTAGGTCATAATCCATTTCCTATAACTGAGTGGAGGGTGCTGGGTGGAGTAACCTCTACTTGATCAGCTATGGTCTGGGTAGAGGGACCTAGTTTGGCCAGCAGAATAGCTGCACCATAAAACAGGGTGTGGGGCCGCCTGGTAACTGGGGGGGGGGGGAACGGGGCGGGGGGGGGGGGGACTCCTCCCCAGAATAAACCTATACCTTACCCTAACAACTGATCCTTGCACATAATGCAGATGTAGAGAGAATATACAGAATGCTGAATCATGAGGAAGTGGGGGTCAGGGGAATAGCCTTGGGCAGTACCCAGAATTATGCCTTAAGCAGTTATGTAGAGGGAGAAATGAACCCAGGGATGTAGAAATCCCAAACCAAAATTCCCAAGGCAAGACCGCCTGGAAGGAATTCACGGACCCAAGTATTCTTTAAGTCAAGGAGGCAAAGATTTATTATGCTTTAAGTAAATAAAGCGGGCAAGAGTTCTTAGGGAATCTGCAACCATTCAGGGCTACAGGGAAAGTTTAAGTACAAGATTTAGGGATGAAACGTGTCAATTAGGTGTGTTGGGGTGGGATTAGGGAGTGGTCAGGGCATGATTAAGGTTTGGTCAGTTCTTAAAGGAACATACACTTTTTGTATCTACTGCGCAGGTATCTAGCCCAAAGCGGGGCTACCTGGGGGCATGGTTTTGCCTGTGAAATGTTACTAAGTCACCAGGAGTTCAGGGCTAGCTGGAGATACTGGCTAGGTTCCATCAAGTGCCTTGTTAGTCAAGATTAACGTAAGGGAGTATCCGTTTGAACTATGTCTACGATATATGTTAGACTCAGTATATGGTCAATTATCAACACCTGGGAATCAAACTGTAATTGGGCATAGCTGCTTACTGAGGAAGAAGCAGAGATAATTTTGGGGCGCACTGCCCTTTAGCTAGAGAGGCTGCCTGGGAAAGAATATGTTTGAGAACTAGATGTGTTCTGAAATTGGAATTCTGCCACAGGCACAGGCACCCAGGCAGAGGCTATGCGGAAATGTGATGTTAGAATTAGGGTCCAAGCACAAGCACCCCATCAGTTTCAAGCCATTTCAGGGTGTAGGGCAGAGACAAAGACAAGAATATAAAGGGGATTAATGATGGGCTCAAAGGGGATTAATGGTGGGCTCAAATGGTGGGCTTCAGTTTGGGTGTAAGACCAACAGTTTCTTCCACTGATGAAATCGCATTTCTTTTTTCCTTTTAGGAATCAGCATAAAAATAAATTGTGTTATACTATGGCTATAGATATACAAATAAAGCTGAGTGGCTATGAGTCCAGGAAAAAAGTCAGAAGTAGTAAGTCACCTCTAGGATAAAAAATAGTTCCACCATTTTGGTATCGTTTTGTTTGGAAAAGAACAACATTTCAGATACTACCTAACACTTTAGGAGAAGCAACAAGTTAGTCTCTTTCTCTAGACAATTAAACAGCAGATGTGCTGTCCAAGGTCTCTCCCTTCCACTGTTTGTTGGCCCACATGTAGGCTTTGCGAAGGATTTGGCTAACAGAATATTAATGTAATGTCAGTTTGTAAGAGGCTTAAGAGATGGGGTAGGGACAGCAATTTACATTTTGGGGAGGCTTCAGTTAATTGCAAAGCTGGAACTTTACCATTCTCCCTCCAAAGGCTGAGTGTCTTATTTTTAAGTGTTCACAGAAATAAACAGTAAAACAACATGAAGCTGGTCCTTTCCTTAAAGGGAAAAACTCCTGGATTTTGCATGTGTCCTGTTTTTAAACGGAATTTTTCATTTTTCTTCTGCTTCTGATCCCTTTCTAGACATGCTTGCTGGCATCCAGGGTAGCCGTTGAAGTATTTGGATGTTGGCAGCAACCCCCAGCAGGAACATCAAATATGTTCTCCAGAGTACTCCATTAGGGAAATATTTAAACTGCGGCTTCCACATAAAAGAGGATAAATTGCCCACAAGGAAACCTCCCATCTCCTTGTTATGATCTGAAAAATAAGATAGGTCCTCCTTCTCTGTGTTGACACTTTCTATTTCTACAGGAGCTCCGGGAAAAGGCACCAACATACCAGAGTGGCTCCCACTCCCATCAGTACTCTAGTCCATCTGTATTTATGGAGGCTTAAAGTGTGCTGAAATCCATCCTAGAGTATTGGGGAGGAATAAGATACAAACAAACAGAAGACGTCATCCTTGCCTGTATAGATACTGCGATCTAGCCAAGGAAACCACAAATGGGCACGAGGAAAAACTACATTTACAAAGTAATGTCCTTGTATTTTACTAGCAAGTGGACATTGATATAGTTTCAACAGCATAGTATGGACATTTTTATCTTGATAATCTGGTTGTTTTCCAAATGTTCATTCAGAAGACCATTGTATAGAATTCAAAACACATTTTCCCACGGAAACAACATTATAGATAGTGTTTAGGTTCTGAGGCTAGTCTACAGTAGTCCATTTAACCTATAATTTAGTCAAAAGTATATTGGAAAGAGCCAAAGATTTAGAGGTAGAGGACCAACTTCAGATTCTGGTTCCGCTACTCATTACCTTTGTGTCTTTCGGTAAATCATTTAATCCCTCTGCCCTCAGTTTCTTCATCTGTAAATTTAAGAGGTGGAGCTTTATAGTACCTAAGGTCCCTTCTAGCTCTAAATCCAATGACAAACTATAGTATGAACTTAAGTTCTGGCTCCTGGAAACCAGGGCCTGCAATAACCCTAAGAAAGGAAGAAGATAATGTCCTTACTAATTCAGTCCAACTCAAGCATTTATTAAGTTTCTATCATGTGCTAGACACTGGGGATGCAAAGACCAAGGGCTGACCTTAGACAAAAATCTGAAATAGATATGCCCACAAGGGCTGAAAAAGACCTTAGGGAATCATCTAATCTGACCTTATTTTACAAATGAAGAGACTAAATCCTAGAGAGAATTGGTGACTTGGTCAAGGCCACACAGTTGGGAGCAGAGTTAGGTTTAGAGTTCAGATTTCCCAAACACCCACATCGGTACATTTACCATTGTTCTCAATGTGTCTTCAGCATTTCCTACCACCCTTTCCTGTACCTTTCTCTCATTTCCCTAAGTACTTTAGGGCACTAAGCCTTCACTCTAGCAATCAAGTAGGCATGCTCTAGCAGCATCCTCTCCTTCCTCCTCCCCACAAAAGTGCTGTGTTCTAAATTACTTTTCCCCCACTCCTCATCAAAAATACCATTTCCTCAGTATTGAGTATAATCTCAGATGAGTGTTAGGAGGAATGCAATAGTTAAGACTAATTTACCATTTTACTAGTGGCAGAAAAACCCTGAAAAACACTACCTCCCAAGAACTAAAGATGAGTCTTACATGGTGGGATAGAGGAGGGATGGGAAGGGGGAACAATGAAGTGGGGCATGGTAGATGTGAGCAGGGAGGGTACAACATACAACCAATGAGGAACTCTGAAGAAGAACAGGACCAAGAGAATTATTTGACAGGAAGAAAAGATGAACTGGTCACATGGTAAGATCAAAGGATGGTATCTTCAAGAGAAAGTAATGAAGTCCTCCAGCACATTGAGTGGACTACTTTGTAGAATATGGTAGAATTTGGCAGAACATGTACAAGAGTCCTACATGGCAAGCAGGCATAGATGGGTCACACTTAAAAGAATTCTCTTTTAATCGCTAACCCAAATCAGTCTCTAATTGATGAAATTTCAAGCAGTGTAATAAAAAGGGAAGTAGAGGGGGCAAGAGCCAAGATGGCAGATTAAAAGCAGGGACTTGCTTGAGCTCTTCCCCAAACCCTTCAAAATATCTGTAAAAAAATCACTCTAAACAAATTGTAAAGCAGCAGAACCCATGAAGTGACAGAGTGAAACAAATTTCCAGCCCAAGAAAACCTGACAGGTTGACAGGAAAGGTCTGTTGCACCAGTCAGAGAGAAGAGTGTAGTCCAGCATGGGCTATGCTGGCACAAACAGGGCTGGAGCAGGCCTCAAAGGACTGAATCACTGGCAGCTGAGGTGGTTTCCAGACTTTTCAACACACAAAGGCCATAGACAATTTAGAAGGTCAGCAAGAAAAGTCTGTCAGATTGGAGCGAGGAGCATGGTCGGGCCCTAGCCCCAGGGTGGTAGAGATGGTGGTGGCAGTGGCTGTTTCCAGAGTTCTCAGCCAACAGAAGGTAGGGGGATGGAGCAGCTGATCAAAGAGGGATTGCAGGGATCTATTTGCTGGTGCTGAGGCAGGATTCTTTTGTTTTGCCTGTGCTTAGATCTGGGTCACAGTCCTAGGTAGTAGTCCTGAGGTAGAGAGGAACACTGGCGTGGAAGAGCTTGTGGCAGCAGTGGAGAAGGAAGACGTGAAGGCAGAAAAGAGTGCTTGTGGTCACTCACAGACCACAGAACTGAACAGGAGAGGAGTAAACACCTCTCCTTTGACTATACCACCTTGGAAGAACTGAAAATTTACAGGCCTCTAGAAATATCTCTGAAAACAGCTGTACAAAATCCCTGAAGCTTGGGATAGTACACCCTCCACACTGGAAGCAGAGACCTATCTTAATCAAGAGTTAAAAAGTCAAGTAACTGGCTGGGAAAATGAGCAAACAGCAGGAAAAAAATCAGACTATAGAATCTTACTTTGGTGAAAAGGAAGATCAAAACATACAGCCAGAAAAAGACAACAAAGTCAAAGCTCCTATATCCAACGCCTCCAAGAAAAATATGAATTGGTCTTAGGCCATGGAAGAGCTCAAAAAGGATTTGGAAAACCAAGTAAGAGAAGTAGAGGAAAAAATGGGAAGAGAAATGAGAGTGATGCAAGAAAATCATGAAAAACAAGTCAACAGCTTGCTAAAGGAGATCCAAAAAATGTTGAAGAAAATGAAACCTTAAAAAATAGACCAACCAGGGGGTGGAGCCAAGATGGCAACTGGAAAGCAGGGACTTGTGTAAACTCCCCCCGCCCCAGGTCCCTCAAAACACCTGTAAAAAAACGGCTCTGAACAAATTCTAGAGCTGCAGAACTCACAAAATAGCAAAGGAAGCAGGGCTCCAGTCCAGGACAGCCTGGATGGTGTCTGGGAAGGGTCTATAATGCATGGACCTGGGAGCATAGTGGAGCACAGCCCAGTATGGGCCCCGCCAAGACCAACCAGACTGGGAGCCAGGTGGAACAGGCATAGCACCCTGAATCAGTGAGCCATGTCATTTACTAGACTTCTCAAACCACAAACGCCAAAGACAACAGAAAAGGTTAGTGGGAAAAACTTCTGGGACAGAGTGAAAGGAATTCACAGTTGACAGCTGCCCTAGGGGCAGGAGAGGTGGTGCAGCTCTGAGGCTGCCTCCAGAGCTACAGCTGCAGTTGCATCTGGCCCCAGGCCCACCTGGTGGGAGGAATTAAGTGGCACATCAGAGCTTGCTTTGCCCTGCCTGGATCTGGGCTACAATCCTGGTTGGCAGCTCTTAGGGGAGAAGGAGCACTGGTGTGGTAGAGCTTGCTGTGTAGAAGTAGCTATGAAAATAGCAGTGCAGCCCCTCAAGCTTGGGACAAAGTACTCTCTACTCTACAAGCAGTCATACCTCAACAAAAAGCTCAAAGGTCAAGCAGTTGTCTGGAAACATGAACAGGCAGCAAAAAAAGTCTCATATTCAGACTCAGACTTTGGAATCTTTCTTTGGTGACAAAGAAGACTAAAACACACAGCCAGAAGAAGTCAACAAAGTCAAAGAGCCTACATCAAAAGCCTCCAAGAAAAATATGAATTGGGCTCAGGCCATGGAAGAGCTCAAAAAGGATTTGGAAAAGCAAGTTAGAGAAGTAGAGGAAAAATTGGGAAGAGAA
>CM053626.1:222656494-222674602 GCA_028646595.1 Phalanger gymnotis | reverse complement strand
AGAATTAGCCAAATAGAAAAGGAGGTCCAAAAGACCACTGAAGAAAATACCACCTTAAAAATTAGATTAGAGCAAGTGGAAGCTAGTGACTTGATGAGAAATCAAGATATTATAAAACAGAACCAAATGAATGAAAAAATGGAAGACAATGTGAAATATCTCATTGGAAAAACCACTGACCTGGAAAACAGATCCAGGAGAGATAATTTTAAAAGTATTGGACTACCTGAAAGCCATGATCAAAAAAAGAGCCTAGATATCATCTTTCAAGAAATTATCAAGGAGAACTGCCCTGATATTCTAGAACCAGAGGGTAAAATAGAAATCGAAAAAATCCACCGATCACCTCCTGAAAAAGATCCCAAAAAGAAAACTCCTAGGAATATTGTCGCCAAATTCCAGAGCTACCAGATCAAGGAGAAGATACAGCAAGCAACCGGAAAGAAACAATTTGAGGACTGTGGAAACACAGTCAGGATGACACAAGATCTAGCAGCTGCTACATTAAGGAATCAAAGAGCTTGGAATATGATATTCCAGAGGTCAATGGAGCTAGGATTAAAACCAAGAATCACTTACCCAGCAAAATGGAGTATTAAGCTCCAAGGCAAAATATTGACCTTCAATAAAATACTTTCAAGCTTTCTCAGTGAAAAGACCAGAGCTGAATAGAAAATTTGACTTTCAAATACAAGAATCAAGAGAAGCATGCAAAGGTAAACAAGAAAGAGAAATCATAAGGGACTTAGTAAAGTTGAACTGTTTTGTTTACATTCCTACATGGAAAGATGTTGTGCGTAATTCACGTGACCTTAGTATTAGGGTAGCTGAAGGCAATACACACACACACACACACATATATATACATATGTACGTATGTATGTATATATGTATACTTACATATATACATATGCATATGCATATACATATATACAAAGAGAAAGACAGACAGACAGAGGGCACAGGGTGAGTTGAATATGAAGGGATGATATCTAAAGAAAAGAAATAGATGGATGAGAGAAGAATATACTGAGAGAGGGCGAAAGGGAGAGATAGAATGGGATAAATTATCTCACACAAAAGTGGCAAGTAAAAGCAATTCTGTTGGAAAGGAAGAGGGGGCAGGTGAGGGGGAATGTGTGAATCTTGCTCTCATCAGATTTGACTTCAGGAGGGAATAGCATACACACTCAATTGGGTATCTTACCCCACAGGAAAGAAGGAGGAAGGGGATAAAAAAGGAGGGCAGATAGGGGAGGAGGTAATCAAAAGTGAACACTTTAGAAAAGGGACAGAGTCAAGGGAGAAAATTGAATAAAGGGAGACTGGTTAAGAGGGGGCAAAGTATATTTAGTCTTTCACAACATGAGTATTGTGGAAGGGTTTTACATAATGATACTCATGTGGCCTATGTTGAATTGCTTGCCTTCTTAGGGAGGGTGGGTGGGGAGGGAAGAGGGGAGAGAATTTGGATCTCAAAGTTTTAAAAAAAAAAGTTGGTTTTTCACACAACTAGGAAATAAGATATACAGGCAATGGGGCACAGAAATCCATCTTGCCCTACAAGAAAGTAACAGAAAAGGGGATGGGGGAGAGTGGGGTGACAGAAGGGAGGGCTGACTGGGGAATGGGGCAATCAGAATATTTGCCATCTTGGAGTGGGGTGGGGTGGGTAGAAATGGGGAGAAAATTTGTAATTCAAAATCTTGTGGAAATCAATGCTGAAAATCAAAAATATTAAATAAATAATTAAAAAATAGACTAACCCAAATGGCAAAAGAGGTCCAAAAAGGCAATAAGGAGAAGAATGCCTTAAAAAGCAGAATTGGCCAAATGGAAAAGGAGGTCCAAAAGCTCACTGAAGAAAATAATTCTTTAAAAATTAGAATGGAACAAATGGAAGCTAATGACTTTATGAGAAATCAAGAAATTATCAAACAAAACCAAAACAAAAATGAAAAAATAGAAGACAATGTGAAATATCTCACTGGAAAAACAACTGACCTGGAAAATAGATCCAGGAGAGATCATTTAAAAATTATTGGACTACCTGAAAGCCATGATCAAAAAAGAGCCTAGATATCATCTTTTAAGAAATTATCAAAGAAAACTGACCTGATATACTAGAACCAGCGGGGAAAACAGATATTGAAAGAATCCACCAATTACCTCCTGAAAGAGATCCCAAAAGGAAAATTCCTAGGAATACTGTAGCCAAATTACAGAGTTCCCAGGTCAAGGAGAAAATATTGCAAGCAGCCAGAAAGAAACAATTCAAGTATTGTGGAAACACAATCAGAATAACACAAGATTTAGCAGCTTCTACACTCAGGGACTAGAGAGCTCGGAATATGATATTCCAGAGGTCACAGGAGCTAGGATTAAAACCAAGAATCACCCACCCAGGAAAATTGCGTATAATAGTTCATGGGGAAATGAACATTCAATGAAATAGAGGACTTTCAAGCACTCTTGATGAAAAGAACAGAGCTGAGCAGAAAATCTGACTTTCAAATATAAGAATTGAGAGAAGCATGAAAAGGTAACCAGGAAATAGAAATCATAAGGGATTTATTAAAGTTGAACTGTTTACATTCCTACATAGAGAGATGATATTTGTAACTCATGAAACCTTTCTCAGTATTAGGGCTGTTGGAGGGAATATATATGCATATACATATATATTTATATATATTTATATACACACACATACATACATAGAGACAGAGACAGAGGGTACAAGGTGAGTTGAATATGAAGGGATATCTAAAAATAAAATTAAGCGTTGAGAGAGGAGTGTCCTGGGAGAAGGAGAAAGGGAAAGGTAGAATGGGGTAAATTATCTCACATAAAAGAGGCAAGAAAAAATTTTACAATGGAGGAGAAGAGGGAGGAGGTGAGAGGGAATGAGTGAACCTTACTCTCATCAGATTTGGCTTAAGGAGGGAATAACATACACACTCAATTTGGTATGAAAATTTATCTTACCCTACAGGAAAGTAGGGGGGAAGGGGATAAGAGAGGGGCAAATGAGAGAATGAAGGGCAAAGGAGACAAGAAGGTAATCAGAAGCAAACATTTTTGAGGAGGGATAAGGTCAAAGGAGAGAACAGAATAAATAGGGGGCAGGCTAGGATGGAGGGAAATATTGTTAGTCCTTCACAACATGACTCTTATGGAAGTGCTTTGCAGGACTACACATGTATAACCTACATCGAATTGCTTGTCTTCTCAATGAAAGTGGGTGGGAAATGAGGAAGGGAAAGAATGTGGAACTCAAAATTTTAAAAGCAATTGTTAAGAATTGTTTTTACATGCAACTTGGAATAAGATATACAGGTAATGGGGGTATAAAAATCTATCTTGCCCCAGAGGAAAGTAGAAAATAAGAGGATAAGAGAAAGGTAGAAGGTGGTAGAAGGGAGTGCAGACTGGGGGAAGAGGTAATCAGAATGTACACTGTCTTGGGGTGGGGGGGTAGGGAGAGGTGAAGAGAAAATTTGGAACTCAAAATCTTGTAGAAGTGAATGTGAAAACTAAAAAATAAATGAATTTTTTTAAAAAAGGGGAAGTGGAAAAAATTAAGTCAGCATAGGATAAGATATTTTGGTCAGGAAAACACCATGGAAGGAAAGCAGAGGTAGAGCTCCTCGTAGGGGAGTGGGTCATTTTAATTTGGGGATCACTTGAAAGTTTAATGTCTATAAATCAGGGCTTTCTTTGTATTATGATGAGATCAAAGGAGTGATAAGAGTTGGACACTAATTTAAGAGGGAAAGGCCGCTTGAAAGAAGAGTTTTGAGCCAAGCTTTGAAGGAAAGTTGGTATTATAATCATTACCTAATGGTCACAAGTTTTGACAATGCTGACAATAACTGGAACAATCAAGGTGCATTATGAAAGCATTCATGCAGTTTTGAAGCTTTTATTCCTGTGTGGAATAAGAGTTTTCCATAATAAAAGCATCAATATTTAGACCAAATATTCTACAGGATTCCAAAGCAATCTACCTCTATAATATCGTTGGCATTGTTGTTTGTTCTTCGTTCTCAAAAGGCCCATAACATCAGGGAGGTGATGCCATGACATGCAAGTGAATTGGATTTAAGTAAGAGAAGGCTGTGCAAAGTCACCAGCCTCACTTTCTCCTCTGGAGCCATCTGCATCCAGTGGTGACATACAGATCAGGACAACTGGAGATGGGCCTGGATGCAGTGGGAAACCTTGGCCTTTTTAAGCTAAGGTCTTTAACAGGTCTCAGTCTGACTGAGACAACATCCATTCAGTGATCAAGGCTAGGTAAGAAATGAGGCAGAGAATGGCCCCTTTACGTAATCAAAAAGAAATCTATCTGGGTAGGGAAGACCCACAGGGATTCTGAACAAAATAGAAACAATTGCTATTTACAATCACTCTGAGCCAATTAGGACACAAACAATGACCAAGTGAGTCAATGACCTCTATTTACCTATTCCTCATAGCAAGTCCCCAGGCTGCCCTTCTTTATATCAGTTTCTTCTGTTGCTCACACCTTGCTCTTTATTGGAGTTTCTCTGCTGGAACTATCTTTAGAAGCTCCCTATTTCTCGAACTCCTTCCCAGAACTATCCTTTATGGATTGGGTGCAACCAGAACCACCTGACTGCACAAACACTCCAAGGTCTAAGGTAAAACAAAGATGTTTCTCTTTTCTTTAAGGAAAGAGGCCTTGACAATCAGCTCAAGGAGCTATGTCTTCCTCAGTCAATTCTTTCTCAAGCGACAGGAATCTCAAGATTTAAGGAGCCTGGGAAGAGAGGGCTCTGTGGTTTCTCCAAGAAAGCTTTCTTGGACACAAACCTATTTTTGCCCTTATGTACCCATTGGGTCAGGCTCTGGATGATGAGTTTAACCCCTTGGCTACTTCAAAAGAGGAATACACAGACAGATAAAATAGAGAAGAAGGAGAAGAATTGTGTAAATGCGGAGGAGAGAACAAACAAGCCATATAGAGGACAGCAAAAAGATTTACTCAGCTCAAGCAGAGAGCCTTTTCTAGGGAGTGAGAAGAAATGTGTTTGGTTTTTTTCAGTCTTATCTGATTCTTTGTGGCTCTATTTGGGGTTTTCTTGCAAAGATATGCCATTTCCTTCTCCAGCTCATTTTACAGATGAGGAAACTGAGGCAAACAAATTAAGCGACTTGCCCAGGGTCACACAACTAGCAAGTGTCTGAGGCCATATTTTAACTCAGGAAGATGAATCTTTCTGACTCCAGGCCTAGTGCTTATTCTCTGCACCACCTAGCTGCCTTTGTAATAAGAAATAGGATTGTATATATGAAGGGATAGAAGAACTTGAAGTCTTCTATATCTACTCCTGGCATCCCTTTACTAAGACTATTCCCTCTCTTTCCTCCTTGTACCTCATTTACAGGAACCAGACATAGATGTTTACATTAAGATGAAGGGGAGAGAAATTAGTCCTGCAAAGGTGGTAACATGTCTCTTCTCTTCCATTCTGACAGTGACCAAAAAAATATAGAGTAGTTGTCAAAAGAATTATGTTCTATTCAAGTACATCTTAAAATGAATGTGTGTGCTAGAGAGGGAGTCTGTCCTCTTTAAAATTTAGAAGCAGGTTTGGAAGAATCTGGAAGAATCATACTGGTTACTAAAAAATTCAATTCTAAGCAATCTAATAGAAAGAGAGCTTAGTTTAAATTAGAAAAACTTAGAAACTGGCTGGGGAAAATTGTCTGATTGAAAATGACAGTTACAGGGAAAGTCATGGGGGAACCATAGTAAATGTACAGTCATGATTGTTTTCTTTTCTGTTTCTGAACAGGATGGAAGATCACAGTACCTCAGAGTTGGAAAGAGACCCCAGAGGCCATCTAGTTCACACACAGGCAATCAAGTATCTCCTCTATAATAACCCTGGAAAGTGATCGTACATCCAGATGATGCAGGAATTGTTAATGCTAGGAAAGGTGGCCTAAGGCCGAAAGCAACCACATATTTGGTTACCTGTAGTAGCAGAAATGCTGTAGGGTGCCTTTAACTCTAAATGTTGGGAAGCTACCAGCTAGCCTACCCAAAAGTGAGAGAACAGACTCACAAATAAAGATTTCCCTTAAAACAGGGTAAGGAAAAGGGGAAAAAATTAACAGGTGAATGTTAATGAGAATATTAGTAAGAAGGTGTTGATTGGATCTAGATGATTTAATTTCTTTAAGTTTTGCTCCACACATAGGGATTGTTACCCCACTGATGTATATGAAATTGTCAGATCTGAGACTGCAGTCTTGCATTCTATAATGCATCTAGCCTTTGCCCAATAATGTGGAAGGGAGGTATGCTTGGAAACAAGGAGCATCATTTACAGAAATTACATGATGCTCTCTTGGCTCACTATGAAACCATGCTCTGGTTTTATTTTTCTTATAATAGAGATTTTTTTCCATTAAAGAAAAATCTTACGCTAAATGTTGTATTGTTTATATTAATATTGCCATAAGAGTCCAGTCACTGACACCTACTGGCTGTGTGATCTTAGACAAGTCACTTAAACTCTAGTATTATTTTGACAACTTTCTAAAAGACAAATTGCAGAGAAGGTGTTGATCTGCACTGGTAAAAGTTTCATCATCCAGGAGTTCCCTATACCAAAGAAATCAAAGGCCTGATCCTTATTCTTATTTTATCAAACAGATGAATAATTGTTAGGTTTTGTTAATGGGGAATTTTGTTTTTTCAAATTGAAAACATAAATGATGGAATCATATGCTAAATTTACTCTATATGGTCCATATGTATAGGAAACATGTAGGTTCAGACTTAAACTCTTTCCCACAGGAAATGGAGGCATATCAGGAAGATGTGTACTTAATCCTCCCCTTTCATCCCCTCTCCCAACACCCCTGACAGTATAGTACCAGGAAGACATGACAGCATTTTCCCAATCAATCAGGACCCTTTATACTCATTAGGAGGACTACATACAATTGTCATTTACTTCTCAAATGTATTCATTAGTCTCAGTGTATCACTGGGCAGCTAGGCAGTGCAGGGATAGAGTGCTAGGCCTGGAGTCAGAAAGACCTGAGTCCAAATCTGGCCTCAGGTACTAGCTGCATGACCCTGGGCAAGTCACTTAACCTTGTTTGCCTCAATTTCCCCTTCTGTAAAATGATCTAGAGAAGGAAATGGCAAACCATTCTAGTATCTTTGCTATGAAAACCCCAAAATAGGGTCACAAAGCACAGGGCACCACTCAATGACAACAACAACATTAATAAGATACTGTGTGACTTGATTGTCACACAGAGAGCCACATAAGTGGCAGAAAAAGCATTGGAGAAGTCAGTGTAGTATCCATAGGCCAAAAGTGATAAAGGTCAGTGTTAACTGAAGCCACTGCTGAACTGTCATGTTGACAATAAGGTGTAAACCCATATAATGTGGGAATAATGACAGATAAGAAAAGGAAATACTGAGCATTTTTATACTCTAAATGCTTTCTTATTACTCTACCTATAAAACATGGTAGCAGAAATGGGTCTGATGACGCACAGAAATCCATCACTGAGCCAGTCTTTCCAGTCATGTTTTCATGTTTCTTGCTGTAAGGGGAAGGAGGGGGAGTGGAATTGTCTATGGGGAACATGCTAGGGATTGTGAACCCAGAACTCTTCTGGAAACTTTGTAAGAACTCCAGGGACATGGCAGTTGTGTTTGGGCTCTTTGGGAATAATGATTTCCTTAGCTACTTCTAGTCATGTGATGGCTCAGTACTTTGGGATGACAAGGAAGTAAAGTACCCTCACTGACCACTGAGCATGAAGGGCTAGTGCCTCATGGGACATTCTAAAGAGAGTGATTCCACCCTCAGGACCTTTCCCCTTCTGCCTGTAGATCATATCAGAATTATTTTAAGCCACTTCCATGGACAGGTTGGGTGACAGTTGGCTTATCCCCAACTGCAGCCATCATGGGGCTGTGAGCACATGCCATCTAAAGCTCATGGGCTACTTAGATAAATGTGAGCCTGGGATTTGGACTATCTCCTTGTCTTTGTTTTTTCCTAAATGAATGAGAATCTATCCCAAGACAGAGATATCCAGACTCAGAGGCAACCTTGTGAGCCCAAGACGTCTGGCGATCCTTGGTGTTTTTGATAACAGCTGAACCCAGAGAGAAGTTCACAGTAAGTAACCCGGTGTACTTGGAGGTGACCACTAACCAGAGGATGGGTCCTAGCTTGGCCTTTTCACCAAAAGATATGGACCTGCAGTTATTTAGGCAGTGTAGAATTGAGATGAAATGTCACAATACCAATTCATGAAAAATGCTTTATATTTTGATGAGGTTTAAATATCAGCTCCCCTCCCCCATCCTCCTCCCTGAGAACATGACTGCAGTTATAAGTTAAATTAAAGAAACCTATTTTAAGTCCTTCTGTCATGCACACTGTGAGCCTTTTGGCAATTCTTCTGTGTGTAAGAAATAAATATCGGTCTCATTACTGATACATATTGTACACTCAGTACCTCTTCTACTCTCTGCTTTGGGGAAACTCTATAAAAAAGACTAACAACCTAATCTATAAGCAATTTTTTTCCTCAGAGACCAGGGTTGGGAAATGTAACATGACAATGCAAGAAAGGGAGCTCTACCTTACTTAGGAGAAGCTAGGTTCCTGTGTGCGTGGGTTTAGTACCTTAAGAAGAGGCCGTAGGTAAAATGTTTCAGTCCATTGAGCCGATAGTTAAAAATAATGCCTTTGAGGCTGGCATGTGGTGCGATGGATAGAGCATCAGGCCTGGAGTCAGGAAGACCTCAATTCAAATCCAGCCTCAGACACTTACTAGCTGCATGACCCTGTGCAAGTCACTTAAACTTGTTTGCCTCAGTTTCCTCGTCTGTGAAATGAACATAAGAATAGCACCTGCTTCCTAGGGTTGTTGAGAGGATCAAGTAAGATAACGATCATAAAGTACTTAGCACGGTGCCTAGCACACAGTAAGTGCTGTGTAAATATTAGCTATTATTATTTTTTTTTCTCTAGCAGAAGCTATGCTATACAATGAATAGAGGGCTGGAATTGGAGTCAGGAAGACCTGAGTTCAAATCCAGAAACAGCCATTTGCTAGCTGTATGACCCTGAACAAATCATTTAATCTCTCTCAACTTCAGTTTCCCTCTCTGTGCAATGGACATAATAATAGTATCTACTTGCCAGGATTTTTGTAAAGCTAAGATGAGATAATATTTGTAAAGTATTTTGTGAACCTTAAAGCACTATATAAATGCTAGCTGTTGTCATTGTACTTATTCTCTCAGTTTCAGATCCTTTGGCCTGAATCCCCAAAGAAATCTAGATCTTTGCCAATTATCTGAAGTATTTTCCAATTCCAAATCTATGATTTTGTTATCTTCACCCTAAGATTATTTCTTCAGTAATGTAAAGGCAAGGTTGATAGTAAATCAATCAGGCCATCCCACCTCACTTATAGTAAGGGAAAAGATTCTGATACTTTAATGAAGTGAGAATGAGCCTCAACCAACCAATCAAACACTTTAGATTAAGTCTGAAATGTCCGCGAATGAACTGGAATGACATTGACAGGTTGAGGAAATCTAAACTTTCCATTTTCCCACAGATATCCAAAAACTGCCTCCAGGGATAACACAACTGGTGATAGTGTCTACGTTGGGAGGTAAGGACAGAATAGATACATATTCACAGCTCAACAAACGACCAAGCGAAGGAGCTCCATCATGCCTAAGGGTAATATCTTCAGTGCTCCACATATGAGAGAAAAGAACATCCAATAACCAGGCGCTATGAGTTACCACTTTGCCACATCTGATCTCTAAACAGAAGCCCATTTCTCCCTAGTCTCTGCATATACTGGTGGGAGAATGTGTCACACACATTTTGTACCAACTTTACAACCTTAGCAAATGCCCTTTTCTAAAGGCAATTGAGCCTGGCTGACTAAATTGATTCTCAACTCATAATCAGGATAAGAAGCACACCAATCGGGGCTCAAGCTATAGAACTAGGGAAGATAGTCCCCAGGCCCTTGGGGGTAGCTCTAGACCCCTAAGGGAACATATTAGCCACAAATCACCGACTGATTCATCATTGTAAGTATGCGTTGGGATAGGATTTCTAGAACACTCCATAACTACATGAGATACATACTCCTAAAAGTATTTTGCTTCAGAACTACAACTAGGTGCTGATCAGTGCAAATAATCCCATGAAATGGTTGCAAAATTCAAATTTTCTCTACCTGGCATTACAATTATGTAAATTGGTTCCAGTGCCTAGATGGAAACTACTCCTGACTATCCTAGGCTCTTTTCAATTCAGTCAGCAGGTTCTTACTGTTTTCTAAACCTAGAGACCGAAGGAAACACTTATCTATTGATTTCTCAATCTAGTCTCTTGGGAGAGGTAGCAAGACTTCCCTTGGCCTCATCACTTACCAGACTATGATTATTAACATATAAATGCAGAAGACATCACTATTCAATTGCATCCAAGTGGAGGAGGGGACGATAAGCACAATCTCATAGTGAGAAACCATTCAACACAGGGATCTCCTTTGGAATAAAGTCAGACTGACCTTCCCAAAACTATTCTGGCTTGCCAGTCAGCACGATTCAGTTTGGGCAGGATGTCTGTAAAATTGTCCTGTACTACAAGGAACTTCAAAACTCTGGTTATCAGCAGCTACACATCATAAGCTTCATGACCTATAGGGGTATTCATAGAGTCTGCCACTACCCTTCAGAATACAGGCAGGATCTCAGGCTGTCAGCCACATCTGCTCCTCAGGACTGGTGTGTAAATTGCAAGTAAAAAGCTGTACATATCAAAAGGTAAAGGGGTTTGGGGCTTGTCTACACCAGGTTAGTGAGGACTCATAGTAGGACCTACCCAACTTTATAGCTAAGTGATATGGTAGACAAAGGGCTGGAGCCAGGAAGTTGTTGTCATTGTTGTTCAGTCATATCCAGTTCTTTGTGACCACATGGATTATACCACATCAATACCAGGCACGGGTTTTTTTGTTTTTTTTAGTAAAGATACTGCAGTGGTTTGCCATTTCCTTCTCCAATGGATTAAGGCAAACAATGGTTAAGTGACTTGCCCAGGGTCACACAGCTAGTAAGTGTCTGAGGCCAGATTTGAACTCAAGTCTTCCTGACTCCTAGCCCAGTGCTCTATCCACTGAGCCACCTAGATGCCTAGAAGCCAGGCCAGCAACCAGGCCTGGAGATAGGAAGACCTGAGTTCAAATCCTACCTCAGAAATTTGTTTTAGCTATGTGACCTGGGCAAATGATTTAACCTATCTCAGCCTCAGTTTCCTTATCTGCAAAAGGGAGATAATACTTTACAGGGTTGTTGTGAGGATCAAATGTAAAGCACTTTACAAGCCTTAAAACAATATAAATGCTAAGTAGCTGTTACTATTTGAATTGGAAGGCAGCTTATTCTAGATTTATCCAATAGAAATTAAGCTTTGGGTTTGAAATAATGCATAGAACTCAAAGTTCAGAGTCTTTGTAGACTTAAAAGGTGGTTATTTAAATATGAAATGTTTGTAAAAAAAAAAAATGTGCAGTAGAGCTGGTAGATTGACACAATTCTAAGGAGCCTAAGTAATTGTGGCACTCAATAGCTGCCTTTGTCCCATTGCCTGCGAAGGCACTGTGAGAGGCAATGTGGTATTGCATCGTCATGTCAAACTCAAATAGAAATGGGGACTTCCAGCAGCCAAGATGGTGAAATCAGCAGGAAATCGCCTGAATGCTCTCAAATTTACCTCTAAACAACAATAAAATGGCACCTCAAAAAGAATTCTGGAATAGCAAAACCAACAAAAAGACAAAGCAAAACAATTTTCTAGCCCAAGACACCTTTGTAGGTCAGCAGCAAAGGTCTCTCTCACTCAGATAAAATGGGGCGGTGTCCTGGTAAGCCAGAGGGAGGGCCTGAGCCCCAGGACAGGTCAGTGATCAAGGTCCTGTGGCACCAGTGCCGCACCAGGCCTCTTGTGAACCTCAGCATAGCACCAAGTAATCAGCCAGGCTTCTTTCCTCCCCTCCTCCAGGTCCAGGCACAGCACCAGATGAGTGGCCAGACATTTGTCCAGCCCCAGCACAGTGCCAGGTGAGTGGCCAGGGCCCCCACAGCACTTGTACAACACCAGGCTAGCAGCCAGGGCCTTCAACCCCAGCACCAGAAGCTTGGGACAGTATCCCCTTCAATCTAGGGACGGTGCTCAATTTTAAAAGTAACAAAATAGGCTGGGGAAATAAATGAGCAAAAAAACAAAAAGAGAATCCAACCATAGAAAGTTATGGCGATAGGGAAAATCAAAACACAAACTCAGAAGAGGACAGCAATGTCAAAATGTCAATGTGTAAAGCCTTAAAGAAAAAATGAGAATTGGTCTCGGGGCCAAAAAGAACTCTTGGAAGAGCTCAAAAAAGATCTTAAAAATCAAATAAGAGAAGTAGAAGAAAAATTGGGGAAAAAAATGAGAGTGATGTAAGAGAGTCATGGAAAAAGAGTCAACAGCTTGACAAAGGAAGCTCAAATAGAAACAGGGACACTAATCCACACATAAGGATCCTTACTGGCTGCATAACTACTTAGTTTTAAAATGTGACATTATCTGTGTTTTATTGTATTTTAATTTATTTTTTAAATATTTCTCAATTATATTTTAATCTGGTTCCAGTAACATGAAGGGGTATTGTGGGTGGTGTTCGATACCTCTGGCGATGTGCACTGGACTTGGAAGCAGGAAGACCTGGGTTTAAATCCCACCTCAGACACTTAATAGTGGTATGATTCTGGGCAAGTCATTGCCTCAGTTTCCTTAACTGTAAAATGAGGAACTTGGACTTGATGGCCTTAAAGATCCCTTCCCACTTGAAATCTATGATGCTATGATCCTACCTTAACTATCAGTGTTCTCAGTCAGTGATACAGAGGAAAATAATAATAATATTAATAACAATAGCAACAATAATGATGATGATGATAGATACATTTATATAGCACATACTATGTGCCAGGCACTGTGCTAAAAACACTAATGGATCAATGACAACACACAAAAGAAAGCTGAAAGGGAGGGACTGCAAAGGTACCTGGTGCAGGTGGAGAAACGTATATAGCATAGAAAAAAACACAGCATATTTCTTCTTTGCGATTAGTCAACACAAAAAAACCACCATGAATTTCATCCATTCAATATCCCATTCAGAAACACAGTGTCAAGCTCCCTTCCCTCCCTTTCCTCTCCTCACACTTTGAAAGCTGTTGGTCTTTTGATTGACCTTCACAGTCTATGGTTCCCTCTCTTTTTGTCTCACACCAGCATGCTGGGGCTGGGCAACCACAAGGGCTCATCATGAAGTCCCTTTTAGTACCACAAACAAATAGTCGACTCTGGAATGAATGCAAGGGAAAGTATTTTTTCCCCTAAACCAACAGGTGTGAGGTGGTTGGACTCTTTTATAAAACAGCTCACACACTCCAGACACTTCCTCTGCTATTATTCATTGTGCCAGCTGATCCTTTTTTTTTCTTTTGTTTTTAAACCAACTCAAGCAAACATCCAGCATCCTACAGCATTATAACCTCCAGAGGGAGGATGGGCTTGGGGAATTCTTTTTTTTTTCCTGTAAGTTGTTTATTCTAATCCTTGTTTATTTGCAAGTTTGGGGACAGGAGGTACTGAAAATATTTTTAGGTAATGGGATAGAGCTCACTGTTTGTTGAATACTAAAATGCTGCCACCTTAATGTAGCCCCTTTCACGTTCAGAATGTTGCACAAACATTGAGTAATTTAGATAAGAATTGATTTATATGTTGGAACACCTTTGCTACATTATAGAAACAACTCCATACTTTAGGTTGAAAAACCTTCTCATTACGTATGTACTATTTATTGGCAGCTCAGTGGTATAGTGTTGAATGTGGAATCAGGAAGCCCTGAGTTCAAATCCTGCCTCAGATACTTTCTATCTCTATGACCCTGGGCAAGTCACTTAACCTCTTTCAGCCTCAGTTTTCTCATCTGTAAAATAGAACTAAGAGTAGGGCCTCCATCACAGGGTTATCTTAAGGATCAAGCAAGATGACATATAAAGTGTTTTGTAAGCCCTAAAATGCTATGTAAATGCTAGGTACAGGTACTATCATTATTTGAATTTTATGATGGCCAGAACCATGCTAGAGCAAATAGGGGTACTGCCACATTTGGACACATCTAGGCCCTACCTGGTAGTTTCTTCCTTCCTATTCCACCACCCCACCCCTGCTAACCACTATATAACCTTACATCTCTAATCCCTATAACTATTTCTGGGACCTCATTAGTACAAAATTTCTATATTTAGAATATCTATATCTATGTTTATATCTGTATCTATATATTCCCCCTGTAATAAAGCAGCCGTGGTCGATTATATGTTAAATCATTTGTAATTTTTCAAATGTTATATTTTGTAAGAATATGATTAAGAAGCAAGAGGCAATGTCACACAATGGATAGAGGGCTCGTTTTAGCAGCAGGAAAGCCAGATCTGAAGTCTTTTCCAAGACACATACTACAGTAGCTGTTTCAGCACAGACATTAAGCTTTCAGTACCCTGGACAACTCCCTAAGATTATAAACACAAAGAAGAAGCTCATCTGGGCCCAGCATTAACCCTCAGAGACCACCTGCTCCCTACTCCTCCTTTTAAAAATGAAGAGACCTGGGGCAGCTGGGTGGCACAGTGAATAGAGCACCAGTCCTGGAGTCAGAAGGACCTGGGTTCAAATCCAGCTTCAGACACTTGACACACTTACTAGCTGTGTGACCTTGGGCAAGTCATTTAACCTCGATTGCCTCACCTACCCCGCTCCAAACCCACAAATGAAGAGACCTAGGGTCTCCTTTTTAAGGTCACTTAAGTAATAAGTGTGAAAGGTCGGATTTGAATACAGGTCCTTGCCTTGGACTCAAGAGCCAGTGCTCTTCCCACCATACCCTCTGCATCCCTATCTCTCCGCTTCACAGAGAGCCAAACCTCATAAAAAAAAAAAGAATTTTAAAAAGAAAGAGGAAGGAGAAAAACTCAGCAAAACTGCTCATTATATTGAAAAAAATAAGACACTCTATGTGATATTAATATTCCACACTTGTGGACCTCCCACCCCTACAAGGAATATGTGT
Organism: Phalanger gymnotis; assembly: GCA_028646595.1. Classification (NCBI taxonomy): domain Eukaryota; kingdom Metazoa; phylum Chordata; class Mammalia; order Diprotodontia; family Phalangeridae; genus Phalanger; species Phalanger gymnotis. The sequence continues at coordinate 222,659,368 of CM053626.1, read as the reverse complement.
GTGTATGTGTACTGGGTGGGGGCAGGACAGGGAAGTGGTAAAGGAAAGATGTTTATCTCTTCTTGGGGACCAAGCTTGTTCTTTATAATTTAAAATTTTTTTTAATTTTATTTAAATATAATTAAATAAATTATTTAATAAAATTATTTATAAAATAAATAATAAATATGATTAAATGTATAAATATAAATTTTTAAATATAAATTTTAAAATTTACAACATTCATTTTTACTGTTTTGCAGTGGTTATTCTTTCCATTTACATTGTTGTAGTCATTTTCTTGGCTCTGCTCACTTCACTCTGCATCAGTTCAAGTAAACTTTGCTATGTTTCTCTGTATTCATTATTGCTTTATTTGGCTTCCTGGCCTGGGCTAAAGCAAAGACCTGGGTTCAGATATTTACAGGAAATGGGTACTTGGAAAGCTTATACAAACAAGTATTTTATTATCATGTGGTAAAACAAGCAGGCAAATGACAAAAGCATGTGCTCTCTCTCACACACACACACACACACACGCACACACACAATATAAACAGAGGTTCATCATCAAGAATGCAAGAAGCTTAACCAGCAGGAGGAGAAAGGAATTACAGGGAGAAAAGAACACACTCAAAGTTGGGGTTCAGACAACGATCATGGCTATAGAACTTCATTGAATAATTTCTTTTATTTGTAACTTGATGGCTGCTTCATTTGTAGTGGGTCAGAAATAATGATAACAAGAGCATTTATAGAGAGCTCTCAGATTTGAAAGGTGCTTTACAAATATTATCTCACAACAAATATGATTCTTATAACAACCTTGGGAGGTAGGTGCTATTAATATCATCCCCATTTTACAGATGAGGAAACAGAGGTGGACAGAGGTTCAGTGACTCACCCAGGGTCACACAGATAGTAAATGAATGAGGGGGGATGTGAACTTAGGTCTTCCCAGATCTAGCTCTGGCACTCTGCATCTCCTACCTGCTTATGGTATTAGAAAACTAATAGAGGTGGGATGAGGAAGGCCATCTCTGTACAAATCCAAAACTGTGGAGTCCCTGTTGTTTGTGTGAATAAAGGGAATTTATTCCTTAACATAGGTAATTCCGTTTTCTTTGGAGTATGTACAGTGTTACTGGAGATACAGGGAGAAGGCATCCACCCTACCCCCAAAATTAAAACACACACACACACACACACACTAAAAGTTATGTTTTTAAAAGGGAAGAGAAGGGATCATGTCTCTTCTCTTTTTCTGTCAATCTCACTGGCTGGCTGCTCTATTATCCAGATTAAATTATTTTTAACAATCACTGGCTAGCCTGATGTTTGTTGACAGACCAGTCAGACAATAATAAGGAGCAGCCCATCGCATTTCCCTCCTCTCTGTATTTACAACATATAAAGGCTTTAGCAGCATTCTGAGTTACAGTCTAAGAGCAAGAGATACTGAATATTCATAGCACGAGTCACTGGGGAGAACTGGGAGATGAGCTCCAGCTCTGACATTCCATTTGTGGTTGAATTAGAGTTGCATGTAAGCCAAAGGTCAGCTGAGGGCTGACCATACCCAAATGGGGCAATACCTCTGAACATCTGAATGTAGTTACAACTTTGCTATTCCCTCACCACCTCCGATCCCTACATATACACCAAATTAACTCCACTTCTCCTCCTATCCTACCACTGACCAACTGGTTATTCAGTGATAAGAATATTGCCTTCCCCTCCTAAATGATGCTTTTAAACAAAACCCATTCCATTTGGGTTTCATCTCTTTAAGTTAAAGACTTCTCTACTTTTAAAATGCCTTTTAAGAAAAGGGATTGGGGGGGGCAGAGCCAAGATGGTGGCTGGAAAGCAGGGACTTGCTTAAGCTCTCCCCCAAATCGCTCCAAACACCTGGAAAAATGGCTCTGAACAAATTCTAGAGCTGTGAAACCTGCAAAATAGCAGAGGGAAGCAGGTCTCCAGCCCAGGACATCCTGGATGGTCGCTGAGAAGGGTCTATCACATGATGCTGGGAGCAGAGCACAGCCCAGCATGGGCCATACCAGGACCAACCAGACCTGGAGCCAGGCAAGGGGAGCAGGCCTTAGGGCCATGAATCATTGAGCTGTGGCAGTTACCAGACTTCTCAACCCACAAACACCAAAGACCACAGAGCAGGTTAGTGGGAAAACTGCTAGATACGGGTAAGAGGAGTCCAGCCACAGCCCTGGGGGTGGTGGAGGTAGCAAGGCTGTGGAGCAGCAGCAGGAAGGCTTCTGGAATCCCTGGCTCACACGGTGGGAGGAATCAACCTGCAGATCAGAGTGGGAGAGCTTTGCTGGTGCAGAGACAGGTTCTCTTGCTGTGCCCTTCTTGGATCTGGGTCATGGTCCTCGTTGGCAGTTCTTGGGGGAGGAGGAATGCTGCTGTGGCAGAGCTTGCTGTAACAGTGGAGTAGAAGTAGCTCTGAAAACAGCAGCACAGCCCCTAAAGCTTGGGACAAAGTACTCTCTACTCTACAAGCAGTCATACCCTGACAAAAAGCTCAAAGGTCAAATAGGTGGCTGGGAACATGAACAAGCAGTGAAAAAAGACTCAGACTCAGACTCTAGAATCTTTTTTTGGTGACAAAGAAGATCAAAACATACAGCCAGAAGAAAAGCCTCCAAGAAAAATATGAATTGGGCTCAGGCCACGGAAGAGCTCAAAAAGGATTTGGAAAAGAAAGTTAGAGAAGTAGAGGAAAAGTTGGGAAGAGAAATGAGAGTGATGAAAGAAAACCATGAAAAACAAGTCAATGACTTGCTAGAGGAGACCCAAAAAATACTGAAGAAAATAACACCTTAAAAAATAGACTAACTCAAATGGCAAAAGAGCTCCAAAAAGCCAATGAGA
>CM053626.1:222638652-222655994 GCA_028646595.1 Phalanger gymnotis | reverse complement strand
AACCAGAATGTACGCCATCTTGGAGTGGGGGGGGGGAAATGGGGAGAAAATTTGTAATTCAAACGCCTGTGAAAATCAATGCTGAAAACCAAACATGTCAAAAATAAATTTAAAAATAAATAAATAAATAAATAAAATTTTTTTAAAAAAAATATTTTATGTGTACCAGTAAAGCACTTGGCTATACATGTAACCTGTCACTTTTTGTTCATGACTGACCAGCCCAACTCCTCTTTAAATGATGCATTTCATAGAGGATGTCGTTTAAGCCAGTATTTATTAATGATGACAACTCATATTGGTGCTTTGAGGTTTATGTAGTATTTTTCTCTACAATGACATCATGAAGTAGACGGTACAAATATTATGCCTCTTTTACAGATGAGGAAAATGAGGCTCATTAAGTGACCTGCCCAAAATCACATACCTTTCTTAATCCAGTTATAAAATCCAGCGCAAACCTGGGCCAGTTAGGTTGAATTCTGAAACGTTGCTGGTCGGTCATTTCAGTCATATCTGACTCTTTGTGACCCCTTTTGGGATTTTCTTGGCAAACATACTGAATTGGTTTGTCATTTCCTTCTCCAGCTCATTTTACAAATGAGAAAACTAAGGTAAGCAGGGTTAAATGTCTTGTCCGGGGGATCACACAGCTAGTGTCTGAGGTCAAATTTGAATTCAGGAAGATGTATCTTCCTGACTTCAGGCCTGGCGCTCTACCCACGGCACCACCTAGCTGCCTGAAATCCGAAATAGAAGGCCCCACTTTGGTGGTAGTGGCTTTTACTTAGCTTATGTGGAAATTGCAGGGAACACCTAAAAAGAATTAAAACAGCAGATATCTGACTTGAATTAGACCATTCATTCCTGATCCTTAACACTTGTATCGTGGTTTTTGATAAGAAAGCAGAATGGCACTTTGTAGACAAGCCCCATGATTGGTCTGTCAAAAAAGGGAGTGGGCAGCTGGGTTTGCGCTTCCTACAGTCACTTGTAGCCTTTTTCCCTGCATCCATTGGGCTGAGCACAGAATCAATAGCTAGCTGCCTGGCTGGTTTTTGTAAGGAGATCACTCCCAATCTTTCATGTGATGGATGCTTAATGTTGATCATATCGGCCTAGAGTTGAAAAGTTGCCATCTGCAGCAGACTTGACGGGTGAGCATTTTATGCCAGATAAAGGAGTTTCCACAAAGGGAGAAAAATTACTTTTGCGGGATCTGATCTTGCTCTACAAAAACAGAAACATAGTAAGAGATTTAGAGAGAAAGAATCAGACCTTTCCAAGCTCTCTGACCTGGCAGTTTCTGCTTGTAGCAAGAAATTCCAGCTCTTTTGTGTTCGTAATTTAGAAAGCTACCGTTCAGTCTTACTCTTTGCAAGACAAAATAAAACATTCTTCAGGAAAAGAGAAACAAAGCAATGTTCTTTTTTTTATTTTTTTTTCAGTTATCAAGCATTCATTTATTGAGAGGAAGGAGGGGAGGAAGGGAGGAAAGAGGAAGAGAAGGAAGGAAGGAAGGAAGGAAGGAAGGAAGGAAGGAAGGAAGGAAGGAAGGAAGGAAGGAAGGAAGGAAGGAAGGAAGGAAGGAAGGAAGGAAGGAAAGAAGGAAGGAAGGAAGACTCTGGCTAACAGTTATCAGTGTGGGCTTACCAAATTTCAAATTAGACAACACTGGCAATAATACCAAGTTCTGGCAGCCAGCACTGGGCCTGGAGGCAGGAAAAACTAGGTTCAAATATGACCTCAGACTTTTGCTAACTGGGTAATCCTAGGCAAGTCACTTAACCTCTCTGTCTGACTCAGTTTTCTCAAGTGTAAAATGGAGGTAATAATAGCCCCTAATTCCCCACGTTATTGTGAGAAACAAATGATACAGTATTTGTGATGCACTTAGCCAAAGTGCCTAGCACATAATAGGCACTTAATAAATGCTTATTTCCTTCCTTCCTTCCTATTTATATAGCACTTTTAAGTTTACAAAGTGCTTTCACATACATGAATATTATATTGAACTTAATTTAATCTTTAATGATTCTAAAGACACTTCAGGGCCTTACAGTACCTCAGGGTCAACCCTATGACCATTACATCATTGTGAATTAAATAATTACCATTGCCTAAATGTTCGTTGGATTAAATTACGTGGTACTGCAAAAAAACAAAAATAAATTATGTTATTTGAGCTTTCTATCTCCTTGGATTCTGAGTAAATGGGAGTTTACTATAGTCGAATCTTTTGTTTCTATCACTGTTTCATATTTCTGATTTCTACATAGACTCCGAATTTAGGCAGGATGTTTATATATTGGAGCACGGCCAGAACAGTGACAAGAATCACGAGGAAACAGGAATGCATGCTGTTCCAAAATCCATAGAAAGAAAATGGAGGATATTTAGCCTGGAGGAGAGAAGACTAGAGAGGCTCTCCAGAACAGTGCGCCTTCAAGCATTTGAAGGGCCCTGCCATGGAAAAGGGATTAGTTTTATTCTGTACGTCGTTGCCGGAGGGCAGAGCATTGTAGGAGCAGTAGGGGGAAATTTCAGAGAGATCAAAGTTGCAGTTTGATATAAAGGAAAATGTCCTAAAAATGAAAATTGTTCAAGAGTAGAATAAGCTGCTTCCAGGAAGCATTCCCCTTCCTGGTAGGTCTTTAAATGAAGACTGACCGTTGGCTTCGTAAGAGGAGATTCCAGTTCCAATACGGATGAGACAATGCCTTCTTGAGGACCTTACAATTCTGAGATTGCTACCCTATATCTTTATTAAATCGATGGATGATCATCAGCTTGTAACTGATAATTCCTTTCACAGAAACATAGAATATCTGTGATTATGGTTGTTATACTAATAGCTGACATTTATATTGCATTTCAAGACTTGCAAAGTGCTTTACATAGATTATCTTATATGATCCTACCAGCAAACCTGTGAGAGAGGGGCTTCTATTATTCCCATTGTACAGATGAGGAAACTAACGTTGGAGAGGTTAAGCGACTTGCTCAGGTATAGTTTACTAGGGCAGAGTAAGTATGTGAGTTAAGATTTGAGCCCGGGTCTTCCTGATGAAGCCCAGAACCCTGACTCTCCCCTATATCATCTTTGTCTGGACTGTCCTAAAGCACCCCTTATATGACCTAGTTAAGTAGAACGCTAGAGGCCTTTAATCCTGGAAGGATAGTACAAGAAGGTAACTGTATATTGTTGTTCAGTTGTTTCAGTCACATCTAACCCTTTGTGACCCCATTTGGGGTTTTCTTGGCAAAGATAATGGAATGGTTTGCCATTTCCTTCTCTAGCTCATTTCTACAGATAAGGAAATGGAGGCAACCGGGATTAAGTGACTTGCCCAGGGTCACACAGCTAGTGTCTAAAGTTAGATTTGAACTCATGAAGATGAGTCGTCCGACTCTAAGCCAAATGTTCTACACGCTGCCCCACCTAGCTGCCCTAACTAGTATGTACAACATAGACTACAGATGAAGATATAACTCATTCTGAGGATCATAGATTTGGAGCTGCAAGGGAATAGTCAGTCATTTAGCATTTAGTAAGCACCTACTATGTGCCAGGCACTGTGCTGCAGATACCAAAAAAGGCAAACAAGAATCAGTCCCTGCTCTCAAGGGGCTCACAATCTTGCCCAGCATCTCCTTTACTCTTATTCCATTTTTTTCTTCTATTCCTTCCTTTCTCTCCCTTCCTTTCTAATATACTGACTTTTGGATGGGCTGCCCTGGGGTCAGAGGGGCTATAAGCCAAGTCCCAAACAGTCACCACAGCTATGGCTCTAGAATACTAATGTGTCCCTTGTGATATGGTACAAAGACTGTGGCAAAAGTTACTAGAGATCTTAGGGCAAGAATTTTTAACATGGGGTTCACAGATTTGAAAAGAGGGCATCTGTGGATAGATTTCACTAGCCCATGAATCTGTTTTTATAAAATATTTTGATTGCAGTATTTCAATAAAATTGGTTTCCTTTGCAATTCTATATATTTTTTTTTATGCATTTAAAACATTTTTTTTTTCTGAAAAGACCACACTGCCAAAGGAATCTACAACATAAAAGAGGTTAAGAATCTCTGATCTAGAGAAACTCTGGCAATTCTTCCTGTCACCTGATAAAATCTGGACTGGTGGCAAACATTTTAGATTAATACCCTCAGTTACACCATTACTATTTCCACCCAAGCTACTGACAGATAAGGGAGAAGAAATTTAGAGGAAATGTGAGATAAATACTTCAAAGGTATGTGATTTTGTTGGTGTGGGTGGTCCCTCCACAACCCTCTTACCCTCTTATCAACAGTTTTTTGTGAGTCCCTGTGGCCAAAACAATCCATCACCGGTAGCCAACCCTCTGGTGATGAGCCCTTCACACTCAATGAGTCTGGTCCTTGGGTGATAGAAACATAACATATGGCTGAGGCCATATGCTCTAAGTCTTTCCAGACTCTATGCCCTGTTATCACGGCCCTCATTGTAACCTCCAGGCCATACCAAGGCATCAGAGTAAGACTTTAGGGGTGGTTGCGTTCATATAATAATAATGTGTAGTTCTTCCTATGTGAAGGTCAGCAGCTATCAACCCTTTTAATTAAGCATTTACTATGTTCTATTCCCTGAGGATAAAAAAATGTGCATGTGAGATAAAAAATGGGGAAGTTCTTATCCCCAAGGAGCCCACCTTCTACAGAAAGATACAAGTCCATAAGCAAGTACATAAAGGAAATATGCAAAGTAAATACATAAAGTTGAGGGTGAGGGACATATTAACAACTAAAGGAATGAAGAAAAACCCCAAGTTAAAGGAGATAGCATCGGGGCAGAGTACTGAAGGGACCTAGAGGTTCCAGATGCCAAAAGTGAGAATGGAGAGAATTCCTAGCATGGGAGAGGACTCAGGCAAAGGCAACAAGGGAGGCAAGAGATTAGAATATAATACACTTGGAACAGCAAGCAACCCAGTTTGCCTAGAGTGTGGAGTGTGTGAGGGGGAGTGATGTGGAATCAGCCTGGAAAGTTAGTCTGGAGCCAGATTATAAAGGCCTTTAAGTGCCAGAAGAGTTGGTATTTTATCCCAAGGGCAATGAGGGTCAGACCTTAACTTTGGAAATACCAATCTGACACAGTTCACCTGCTATTATATCAGGCCCTGCTCTTACAATTGTAGTACATGCATGAGGTCAAGGTAAGAATGTTCTGTTAATATGTTAATATGGCCTTAGATAGATGGATGATCAGCATATAAGCCTGGGAGGACACCAGGAAAGAGGAGCACATAGGGGATGCTTGTCCATCCCTCAGGATGTTCTCAGACCCACAGAAGAACTGGGCCCCTAGCTTCTTCTTGGAGCCATTGAGAAGTCTTTGGAAGGCTGAAGATAGCTGCTGAATAGAGGGCCCTCTGACCCACAGTGTTATTGTACCAGGTTAGAGAGAACCATTGCCCACTCCACAGCAATTGACATAGTCAGAAGATCCTCAATCGATTGTATGGTGTGTGTGAACAGCTTGGAGATTTGCAAACAGAGACCGATGGGTAATAGTTGCCAAGATTTTCTACTTTTCTTCAGGAGCAAGATGGCCCTCCACAGACAGATTCCTACCCAGTGGGTTCTCAAGGATAGGGCAGCACAATGTAGGGCAGGCCCTACTAACCTGGACCAATGATAACAAAACTACCACTGCTACCAATAATAACAACCACCACCTGAAGGGGGCAGTAAATAAAACAAAGAAACCTCACAAATGCAGGATGACCTGACATGAGGCAGCAGGTATCTATTCTCCCAAGAATTACAGACCTTGTGGGGAAAATCCCAAATGTGGCACCAGGAGGTATATCCCATAGAGCCTCCCAGAAGAAGGCCAGAAAGGCACCACAAAGAAGCCTGCCCCCTGACTATTTCTTAAGGAAAACCAAAATTTGGGAGGCATACAGTCAAAAAGTGTTTATAACGTAATTCCTACTATGCCAAGAGATGAGGATACTAAGAAAGGGAAGAAAAAAAAAGAGAATCCATCAAGGGACTTACATTCTACCAGGGTAAACAACTTGTAAATAACCAGTACATGCAAGATAAATACTGAGTAGATAGAAGGCAATTCATGCTGAACTTGATAGAAATACATTCTTTAGAGCACCAGTAGAAAGGTTTGCATATAACCCCAAAAGCAGTAAGGTCTTTCAGATATGGAAAACGTGGAGAACAATCTTGGGACTTCATATTTCTGTAACTGTACAAGTACAGATGACAACTCTTTCACACCTTCATATATAGACTTCATTGGATACTATGAGGGGAAGAATATCCATGATCTACTGGCCAAGCCTCTGGTGAAGGACCTCTTTGGACCTCGAAGTAGGTAGGTGGTGAAGTGGATAGAATGCTGGACCTGGAGTCAGGAAAACTTGATTTCAAATGCTGCTTTAGACACTAGCTGTGTGACCCTAGGCTAGTTTCTCAAACTCTCTCAACTACAGTTTACTCATCTGTAAAACAGAGATAACATAGGGCTATTGTGAGGATCAAATAGATGATATGTGTAAAGCATTTTGCAAATCTTAAGGCATTGAATAAATGCTAGCTATAATTTAATCTAGCTAGATTGGAACTGACACAAAAGTTCGTCATTGGGCCAGGGGGTTGTTATTATTGGTGGTAGTGGTGGTTTTGTTGTTGTTGTTATCATTGGTCCAGGTTAGATGGGCCTGCCAGAGCTTACATTCTGCTGGCCTATCTTTAAGAACCTACTGAGTAGGAATCTGTCTGCGGAGGGCCATCTTGCTCCTGAAGAAAGGTAACCTAGAAAATCTTGGCAGTTGTTGCCTCGTCAGTCTCCGTTTGCAAATCTCCAAGCTGTTCACACACACCATACTCTCATGCATTAACAAGGACCCAGAGAATCTCACCAGTCACAAGCAAGCAGGCCTTTGGCCAGCTTTTCAACCATCTGCCACATACATGCAGTCCAGAAGCATAAAGAAAAATATAAAGAATACCAAGACCCTATGTTCTATGAGTCATGGATTATTAAAAATGCATTTTTGACTCCCCGGAAACAATAACCTCACACACAGTCATTTAATGGATGTTTGATGTAGTTGAATGAAGGAACCTTGCCTTCACTAGCATAGTGATCTGAGTTCACTACCCATAGGCCATAACCATCTCCCCCGTGTGTAGCTTAGCAACCACTCCCCTTAGGAAAATGTTACTGAGAACCAATGTGTATACACATCAATAGAGACCAGCCCAGGGCACCTGGGACTATGGCAGGTGATCTCAGTGGTGGCCAATTTGATCCTTACATAATTCTAAAGTATGATAAAATATGCTATAAAAAGACATATGCCACATGCATCTACAGCTTCCAATTCACTATGCACATGCAGTACTTTCAAAATTATCCCTCGTATGCTTGAGATATACATAGACACAGAAAATATTTGTTTCGTATAAATCCAACATGGAGAAGAATACCCAAATTAGTCTGGTGAAGTGTGACAAGAGGGATAGACAATTATAGAGTCATGGAACTTTGAGTTGGAAGGTATCTCCACAATAAGAAAGGCAGGGTTCCGAACTGTGCGGGGAGAGGGAGGGGAGGCAGTAGCTGTTGACAATAGCCTTGAGCATTGAACCAACCTTTCTTCTGCAATGAGGCTGCCTACAGCTAGCAGTTAAAAGTAGAAAAGACCAGGGCTCTTGGCTGATGTTTGCAAAGGTTGGACCATTATGCTGCTGTTGCAAAGCTAATTATCTTGGAGCTAGAGAGAGAGGGGAAGTCAGGGAGGCAGTGTGGTATGGTAAAATCAGCCTTGCTTCTGAAATCAGACAACCCAGGTACTAATCCCATCTCTGACCCTTACTTCCTTCGGAAGCAGATTGATACAAAGGAACACACACTGGACAGTTCTAGGACTTATCAACAAACTTGATGCATATAATAGAGGGCACATAGGTGCAGCTTAGAATGTGTTGGATTTGGAGCCAGGGTTCAAATCTGAGCTTAGCCACTTCTTAGTTATGTGCTTTTAGGCAAGTAACCAAACCTCTGAAGACCTCACTTTCTTCATATGTAAAATGAAAGGGATTGAATTTGCCTCTGAGGCCCCTTCTAGTTCTGCATATGATGCTATGACCAGATCAAACAATTTCCTTTCTGAACAGTCTAGTGGTGATCCTGGTGTGATCTGGTTTTATCCACCTATGTCATATGTGTCCCTGAAGGAATCTCATTTTCTAGACCATGCTATGGGTTGTGAGCTAAGGTCTTGGGCACAGAAAACCTGTGATGAATCTTGTATCATAAAAATCAGCAGCAGCTATATTCTAGACAATACCTTCTGGGTCATTCCCCACTCTGTCTTGGTTGTACCTGTGTCAGAGGTAACAGGACCCCCAACAATCTCCATATTCCCTCAGAACTTCTCCTTCATGTTCCATAAGGGCTGGGTGAACAGCTGCTAAAACTATGGGAGATGGTTGCTCTGCCCCTGCATGTAAGACTATGTTGACTGGAGCAGTTCCTTCCAACGCCTTTTACTGCAGTGGATTTGCAGTGCTGGGGCATGCTTTTAGACCCTCATTCATATTTCCAAATTGTCTGGATCAGACATTTATTCTGTCCTCAGTGTCAGAGGACAGAGCCTAGAGCAATGAATGGAAATTGTAAATACTCAAATCTTGGATTAATGGTAGGAAAAACTACCCCAACAATGAAAGCTGCCCAAAATGGGCTACCCATTTGCAGATAGTAGGTTTCCCTTCCTCGAAGGCCTGGAGGCTTCCTTGTGAAGTATATTGTAGAGGGAATTCCTTTCGCCCAGTTGAGATAGTGTAAAGGAGGTGAGATCAATTTTTCAGGTTCCAGAGTATATCAACACTTAGAGGAAGCATTGGGCTGAACAATGCCAAAACCCAAAGACAGAAGACAACTTTATGGTCCAGGTTGTGAAAAGCCTTTCTCACTGGCAGTCACAGAGCTGGGAATGGGGGCCTTTCTAGCTTCTCGGGTTAGTGGTCTAGGATAAAGAATACCATGAGAGGATCAGACCGAAGAAGAACTGTTACTCAGGACCCCTAATCTGCCCCCTACAATGGAGGGATAAAGAAACAGAGATGGGATGGTGAAGTCAATAGAGCAAGACCACTCAAATCCACAGAATGAGTTAGAATAGAGTGAATATCAAGGTCATGGCTTGGAAAGTCAGGCAGCAGAGAAGACAGAACTAAGAAGAAGGAGTAAAAGTCCTGTGATTGCTGCTTAATACCAACATTAAGCTTGTAACTCTTACCCTCTGTTATTGTACCTACTCCACCTTCCCAAAAGTTTCATCTGATGTATTTTGTAGTAAATTCCTTTTTAAACATAAGGTGGTATTGCTGGGAATCAATAAGCATTTATTAAATGTCTGCTACATGCTGGGCTCTGGGTATATAAAGACAAAAATAAAATAGTTGCCGCCCTCAAGAAGCTTATATTTTATTTGAATGGGAAGCTGTTAAAGAAGGGAGGAAGGGAAAAGACTTCTTTATGACTTCCCATCAATTCTCCATTCCAATTCCACTATGGACTATAAGTGATAGGGAGCCCGAGAAAACCATAGGGAGTGGTGATGGCAAGGTCCCAGGACATGGCACCAGGAGTCAGTCAAATCTTGGGCTAGAACAAATCTGTTCTACAAGTCCCTCTACTATCAAGTCTCTTCAGCTTACAGAAGATAGTGCCTGAAGTTTTCTTTTGCTTCTCAGCCTAATTTTAGAATTTGCCTCGGCTTCTCCTATACACATATCCCATTGTACTCTCACTGTCTACCACTGGTATTCCAGTCTACTCACTTGCAAATGGAACTCTCTCTCGAAGACAGAGGCAATATTCCCAGAGTTCCTTGGTCTGATTGAAGATGAAGGAATGGGTAGAGAAGGCCAAGCAGAGACCAAGTGAGGGTCACTGATGCATTAGAAATACAACAACAAACAACAACATACTACCAAGGGCCACATACAAGTAAAAATCGATTTGGAACATTAACTTGCCCTTTCCCCCACCCCTAAGACTCCTTATTCCATTGATCATCTTTCATTAATCTTTTTAGATGTGATTCCCATTGGTAACCAAGAAGACGAGAGACAGTTAGACTCTTGGAGGAGGATTCTCAAAGAAATACTTTTACAGACTCAAAATCTGGCTGTAGGGATGCCTCATTATACCAAAGGACATATGATGTGCCCCTGCCTTTTCTCTTGATCGGCAGAAGGTCATTCTGATAACTCCCTCTTCTCTCTACCTCTGTATCTTTCCTTATTTTTATTTATTTTTTTTGCAGGGGGGAAAGCAGGGCAATTGGGGTTAAGTGACTTGCCCAAAGTCACACAGCTAGTAAGTGTGTCAAGTGTCCACAGCCACATTTGAACTCAGGTCCTCTTGACTCCAGGGCAGGTGCTCTACTCACTGCGCCACCCAGCTGCTCCCCTCTGTATCTTTCTAACCTGATTGTTCATAATACTGAGAGAAGTATATTTTTATTATGTAACAAAGAGTTGGAGAATCATAGATTTAGAGTTGGAAGGGCCCTTAGAGGACATCTAATCCAATTTCCTAATTTCCCTGCTAACTAGGAAAGTAGATGAGTTGGATATTTTGTATATACTCCTTGTATATACTCCTTTGTATATACTCCTTATTAAAAAAGAGAGAGAAAGAGACAAACTAAAGTTAGTTGCAAGTTTTTTATTTGTGTGTGACCTTCAATAGAAAAAAAATGATAGCTAGCATTCATATAGCACTTTCAGATTTGTAAAGTGATTTACACAGATTAACTCATTTGCTCCCCACAACAACCCTGTGCTCTTGTTAGCCATGGTGTTTAGTCATTTCAATCATGGCCAACTCTTCATGACCCTACTTGGGGTTTTCTTGGCACAGATACAAAGATACTGGAGTGGTTTATCATTTCCTTCTCCAGTTCATTTTACAGATGAAGAACTGAGGCAAACAGACTTGCCCAGGGTCACACAGCAAATACACATCTGAGGCCACATTTGAACTCGGGAAAATGATTCTTCCTGACTCCAAGTCCAGCACTCTAGCCAATGTGTCACCTCTTGTCCCTTTATTATCCTTATTATCTTATTATTTCACAAATGATAAAACTGAGACACAGAGAAGTTAAGTGACTAGCCCAGGGCCACACAGTTAATAAGTGCCTGAAGCAAAATTTGAACTCAGATCTTTCTGATGACAAAGCCACATCCCTTACGCTATCACTGTGACACCTAGCTTCTTCTAGAAAGGGAAATAGAGGTCCCTGTCCTTTGTATTATAACATGGCCGGGAAAGAAAAAAAAAACAAAAACAAAAAATTAAGCCACTTCTCCCACAATTACAAAAGAACACATTGAGGAAGGATCTGGACCTGCCCTCATAAGTTCTAGGGAGTTTTCTGAAGAACTTAGAAATTAAATTTTTCACTCAGGTTCCCACAGGGGATAAATGTCAGAGATGGGATTTGAACTCAGGTCTCCCTGATAATGAGAGAGAGGGGGGGAGAGAGAGAGAGAGAGAGAGAGAGAGAGAGAGAGAGAGAGAGAGAGAGAGAGAGAGAGAGAGAAGAAGAAGAAGAAGAAGAAGAAGAAGAAGAAGAAGAAGAGAGAAGGAGACAGAGGGAGACAGACAGGCAGACAGACAGAGAGATGGGAATCATGATTAAGAACAGTAACATTAGTATATGTTATATGTGTGTGTATGTATGTATGTATACATTTTGTTGTTGTTGTCATTGTTCAGTTATTTCAGTCATGTCCTACTCTTCATGACCCCATTTGGGGTTTTTCTTGGCAAAAATACAGGAGTGATTTGCCATTTCCTTCTCCAATTCATTTTACAGATGAGGAAACTGAGGCAAACAGGGAAGCGTCGGAGGCCACATTTGAACTCATCATTCTGACTCCAGGCCCCATATTCTATCCACTGCACCATCTTGCTGAATTCATACATACATATGTGTGTGTTATGTGTATATATACACATATATACACTCATGTATGTATGTGCATATGTACATATCTTTCTATAAACACACACACACATATCCAAAAAGCAGATTGTTCAATGGCTGCTTCCTTTATTTAAGGCAGATATTTATCAGCATATACTACTTAGAAACTCACCTTGTTCACATGTGGCCAGATATCTCTGTACTTTTGGCTCCAAAGGGTCATTAGAGATAAGGAGGTGTGGAACCAGTTTATCTGCAGCTTTGGGTCCAAGTTGATAAGAAGTCTGAGCCCCCATCCAAAACATAACAGTAAAAAGCCAACCACTACCACTTACCTCATCCCTCTTAAGAATGTCCTGGGACTGTTCTAAACCCCAGGAGGCCTGTGATAGTCATTTTGTACTAGCAGGCTCTTCTCAGCCTGTATCTGTCAGGTAGGGACAGTATACCTGTTTCCACATGGATGTTTAAAAACAAACACAAATACTTGCTTTGTGAAGTCTAAAATTGGGAGGGAGAAAGGACAAAAGAAAAAGGAGTAGCTCATAGGATCTTAGATTAGAACCACAAGGGACCTTAGAGATCATTGAGTCAACCCCCTCATTTTACAGATGAGGAAATTGAGATTAAGTGACTTACCCCAGGTCTCACAGATAGTAAGTAGTAGGAGGCAGACCAGGGCAAACCCAGGCCTCTGACTCCAAATGCTGTATTTGGGTTCTGCCTTCTGTCCCAACCATGCCAGCATAATGAGATTCTGAGCAAAAGGACTGGGACTAGTGTATGTACTCAGTAGGGTCTGGGATCCGGTGAGGGTACACCCTCCAGCTCTGCATTCGGCAACCCACTCATGCTCATCCATTAGTCCTTGGCAACTTTTCTGTATCCTCCAGTAAATTTGCTACAGGAAGTCCATCCAAAGTACTGAGAGCCTTTCTCAGTTTCTCTTGACATTAAGAGGATGTCTATAGAGTATATAGATTGTCTGTCAATCATCCTATGTTCTTGCCAAGTCATTAGCCACATATTTTTACACAAGCATTTCCTTGATGACATCCTTAATAAAACTTCTTCCTAATTCCTTGTTAATTTTGTGTTGGGGCTTATGGGGTGTTCAAGGCCTGCCCAGCCCTCTTAAGAGCTGCTCATCTACCTTTTATGTCCACATTTACCCAACTCTCACTGTGGCTCCAAGAAGTTGTAGCATGCACAGCGGCTCCACTCCAGTGAAACATTTTGACAGATGGATTAAACCAGGCTGAAGGCAACACACAGGCCTCAGACCTGTTGGTGACTTAGAGGGATGTCTACCCCAAGTATCTGAAGACTCTCATATGAAGACATATAAGAACAATTTCTTCCAACAGCAGGGAAGGCAGCTGAAGCAGACACTGTGGAGAGCTTAGAGCTTGGTCAGGCATTGAAGATGCCAAAGTCATCCGCTGCATCTTGGGCCATTACCAGTCATGCTGACTTTTGTCCTGCCACTGGACTTCAATGATTCAGGAAGAGAGAGTCTGACAACTTTGTGCAACTCTGTCTCACTCCAATCCAATTCACCTGCAAGTCATCACCCGCGATGTCATTGGTCCTCTTTGAAAACGAAAGATGAACAAGAATAATTTTGTGTTGTAGGCTGATCACACCCACCACACACCCCTTCATTGCCCTTTGGGTGATCTTCAATTTCTATTCCTCAGAGACTGAAGTGTTCATGACTCACTGCTACGCAACTCTGAAAAAACATTGTTATGAAAAAAGATGGTCCTCGGCCTTAGGAAGAACTTTAGGATCCTGAAGAGAGTGGTGCAGTTTCCCAAAGGTAAGCCCAGTCTGCTCCATTCTGGTTCAATTTACCATCCATTTATAGGACCAGTCCAAGATGTATATACTGATGGATGGATATGCTTTGTAGGTTGCCCTTTCAACTGTATAGACTGGACAAAAAGTACATTCTTATTTCTTAGTTTTCCCTCTGTGAATCATTAAGCCAAACTCTTGAAATTAAAGGAGTCTCAAAATTACTGAAGTAGGAGATTATGCTAATTTTGCCTCCTGATCCTTTACACTCTACAAAACCACCCACCTCTTAAATCATGGGCATTGCTTTGGCTCCTTACAAAAACAATTCCTCTTTAGTCTCTTTGCTCGTGTATTGTCTCCAATTCAATTAATAATGATTTAGAGAATTTTTTTCATTACTATATATAGCTTCGATTTCTTCCTCCAAAAACTGCCCATTCATATCCATTGATCCATTTGGGTAATGACTCATGTTCTTATAAATTTGACTCAATTCTCTATATATTTCAGATAGATGGCCTTTATCTGAGAAACTTTATAAAATTCCCCCCCCCCTCGCCCCAATTTTCTGCTTTCCTTCTAAACTTGGCTACATTGCTTTTATTTGAATAAACCAGATTAAGGTTTGGTCACTTGGCCTACCACCCCCTTTTAAAAAAAATGCATTGAAATTTTGATGACACAATATTGCATCATGTAACCAATAATATCATGTTGTAAACAAGTCATTACACACACATATTCCTGCCGATGCATTCGGGACTTCCTAACAATTCAAGACATGCTCATCTGCCAACACTTGTTTGTTAAGACCTGTGGGCAGACTTGACCACTGATTGGCTATAACTTGCATTTTATGTGTTTATTTGGAAAATAATGTAATACTATGACTTTAACTCTGTTAACAAGACATGGTTTTTCAAACTTTTCTTGTCTCTTCTTTCCTTATGCTTATACTGCCCCCTTATTTTTATTTAATACTCCCCCAGCTGCACCTGAGCATACTCTGTCCCTCTGGATTGTTCCAGTACCCTCAGGGGGTTGACTACCTACTTTGGAAACTTATGAAACCCTTTTTAATGTAATCAAAATTAACAATTCTACTTATCCTTCTATCTCGTTCATTCAAAAATTCTTCTATCAATAAATCTGATAGGCAATATGTTCCATTTTCTTCTAATTTACTTATGATATCTTCCTTCATGTCTAGGTCAGGTATTTATTTTGATGGTAAATGGTATAAGATATTGGTCTCTAACTAGTTTCTGCCAGACTGCTTTCCAGCTTTCCCAACAATTTTTACCAAACAGCGAATTTTTCTATCAAAAGCTTAAATCTTTATATTTATCAAACAAAAGATTACTATAATCATTTACTACTGTTTATTGTATATCTACTCTATTCCATTGACCCACCAAACTATTTCTTAGTCAGTACCAGATAGTTTTGATAATTACTGTCTTAAAATACAGTTTAAAACTGGTACTTCCAGACTTTCTTTGCATTCTTTTTCATTAATTCCTTTGATATTTTTTACTTTTTGTTCTTCTAAATGAATTTTGTTATTATTTTTTCTTGCTCAATAAAATAATGTTTTGGTAACTTAATTGGGATGGCACTAAATAAGTAGACTGATTTAGGAAGAATTGTTATTTTTATTATATTGGCTTGGCCTATCATGAAAAAATTAATATTACCCCAATTATTTAAACCTGTTTTTATTAATATAAAAAGTGTTTTATAAGTGTTCCTACAGTTCCTAGGTTTGTCTTGGCAGATATACTCCCAGGTATTTTATGTTGCCTATGGTTATTCTAAATGAACTATCTCTTACTATCTCTTCTTGCAGAGCTTTGTTGGTGATATATAGAAATGCTGATGATTTATGATTTATTTATGGTTTATTTTACATCCTGCTTATTTGCTAAAATTATCATTTCAACTAGCTTTTTAGTTGAATCTCTAGGATTTTTTTAAGTATACCATGATATCATCTGCAAAAGAGATAATTTTATTACATCGTTGCTCATTCTGATTCCTTCAATTTTTCAATCTTTCAATTTTTCTTCTTTTAACTTCTATTGCTAGCATTTCTAGTGAAATATTGAATAATATTGATGATAATGAGCATCCTTGTTTCACTTCCATCTTACTGGGGAGGTTTCTAGCTTATCTCCATTACAGATAATGCTTGCTAATGGTTTTAGGTAAATGCTTCTTACTATTTTAAGGAAAAATCCATTTATACTTATGCTTTTGAGTGTTTTTAGTAGTAATGAGTACTATATTTTGTCAAAAGCTTTTTTCTCTATTGACATAATCATGATTTTTGTTACTTTTGTTATTGATATAATCAATTGTATCAACAATTTTCCGTATATTGAACTAGCCCTACATTCCTGGTATAAATCCCACTTGGTCACAATGTATAATTTTTGTGATATGTTATTGTAGGTCAATTTTCCCTTCAGTTCTGGTCTTTTCTTCAAGAATACCTGAAAGTCCTTTAGTTTATTAAATATCCATTTTTTCCCTTACAGGATTACACTCAGCTTTGCTGGGTAGGTTATTCTTGGTTAGAAACCCGATCCTTTGCTCTTTGGGATATTATATTCCATGCAACTTCAGTCTTTTAATATAGAAGCTGCCAAATCTTGTGTTATCCTGACTGTAATTCCACAACAGTTAAACTGTTCCTAGTAGCTTGTAATATTTTTTCCTGTCCTGGGAGCTTTGAAACTTAATTATAATGTTTCTGTGAGTTTTCATCTTGGGATCTCTTTCAGGTGGTGATTGGTGAATTTTTTCCATTTCTGTTTTACCCTTTAGTTCAGGAACTTCAGGGAAATTTTTCACAATAATTTTTTGAAGTATCATATCTGGACTCTTTTTTTGTAATAACTTTCAAGTAGTCCAATAATTCTACTATCTTTCATTGATCTGATCTGTTCTCCACATATGTTTCACATTCTCTTCTATTTTTTCATTCTTTTGATTTTGCTTTATTATTTCTTGATGTGTAATGAAGTCATTAGCTTCCCTTTGCCCAATTCTAATTTTTTTTAATATATTTAGTTTTCAGCATTGATTTTCACAAGAGTTTGAATTATAACTTTTCTCCCCATTTCTACCCTCCCCCCCACTCCAAGATGGCATATATTCTGGTTGCCCTGTTCCCCAGTGAGCCCTCCCTTCTGTCACCCCACTACCCTCCCATCTCCTTTTCCCTTCCTTTCTTGTAGGGCAAGATAAATTTCTACGTCCCCTTGCCTGTGTATCTTATTTTCTAGTTGCATGCAAAAACTTGTTTGTTTTTTGAACATCTGTTTTTAAAACTTTGAGTTCCAAATTCTCTCCCCTCTTCCCTTCCCACACACCCTCCCTAAGAAGTCAAGCAATTCAACATGGGCCACATGCATATCATTATGTATAACCCTTCCACAATACTCATGTTGTGAAAGACTAACTATATTTTGCTTCTTCCTAACCTATCGCCCTTTTTTGAATTTTCTCCCTTGACCCTGTCCC
>CM053626.1:222585221-222638152 GCA_028646595.1 Phalanger gymnotis | reverse complement strand
GTTCTGTTTTATAATATCTTGATTTCTCATAAAGTCACTAGCTTCTATTTGCTCCAATCTAATTTTTAAGGTAATATTTTCTTCAGTGGTCTTTTGGACCTCCTTTTCCATTTGGCTAATTCTGCCTTTCAAGGCATTCTTCTCCTCATTGGCTTTTTGGAGCTCTTTTGCCAGTTGAGTTAGTCTATTCTTTAAGGTGTTATTTTCTTCAGTATTTTTGGGGTCTCCTTTAGCAAGTCATCGATTTGTTTTTCATGGTTTTCTCACATTACTCTCATTTCTCTTCCCAATTTTTCCTCTACTTCTCTAACTTGCTTTTCCAAATCCTTTTTGAGCTCTTCCATGGCCTGAGACCAGTTCATGTTTTTCTTGGAGGCTTTTGATATAGGTTCTTTGACTTTGTTGACTCCTTCTGGCTGTATGTTTTGGTCTTCCTTGTCACCAAAGAAAGATTCCTAAGTCTGAGTCTGAATATGAGACTGTTTTTGCTGCCTGGCCATGTTCCCAGCCAACTACTTGACCCTTGAGTTTTTTGTTGGGGTATGACTGCTTGTAGAGAGTACTTTGTCCAAAGTTTGAGGGGCTGTGCTGTTGTTTTCAGAGCTTTTTCTACACAGCAAGGTCTGCCACAAAAGCATTCCTCTTGCCCCCAAGAACCGCCAACCCAGACTGGACTCAGATCTAAGAAGGCTCTGCACTTCTGCTCTGATCTTCCATTTAATTCCTCCCACCAGGTGGGCCTGGGGCCAGAAGCAACTGAAGCTGTAGTTCTGTAGCTGTACCTCCTCCTCTTCCCCCTGGAGTGGTGGCTGAACTCATTTCACTCTGTCCCCTGCAGTTTTTCCCACTAACTTTCTCTGTTGTCTTTGGTGTTTGTGGGTTGAGAAATCTGGTGACTGCCACAGCTCACTGATTCAGGGAGCTAGGGCCTGTTCTGCCCAGCTCCCAGTCTGATTGGTCCGGGCACAGCCCACACTGGGGTGTGCTCCACTCTGCTCCCAGCTCTGGGTCATAGACCCTACTCAGCAACTATCCAGGCTGTCTTGGGCTGGAGCCTTGCTTCTCCCTGCTATTCCATGGGTTGCGCAGTTTTAAAATTTGTTTAGAGCCATTTTTTATAGGTTTTTGGAGGGTCCTGGGTGAGAGCCCTAGGCCAGTCCTTGCTTTCCAGCTGCTATCTTGGCTCCCTACCAGTTTTTTTTAACATTCATTTTTAGATTTTCGGTTCCAAAATTACACCCCCCCCTCCACTCCCATCCATTGAGAAGGCAAGCTATACCATACCCATTATACGTGTGAAACCATGAAAAACACGAAGGAAGGAAGGAGGAGAGAGTGAAAAAAAATATGCTTCAATCTGTACTCAGAGTTGATCAGTTCTCTCTCTGGATGGGGATAGGATTTTTCATCATGAGTCCTTTGGAATATGGAACATTATATTGACCTGAGTAGCTAAGACTTTCACAGTTGATTTTCATTGCAATACTGCTGTTACTGTGTACAATGTTCTCCTGCTCACATCACTGAATTCTGTTCACTTCACTTTGCATCAGCTCATGTAAATCTTCCCAGGTTTTTCTGAAATAATCCCACTTGGAATTTCTTACAGCACAATAATATTCCCATCATATATATTATAACTTGTCTGGCCATTCCCCATTTGATGAGAAATGTGATGGCGATTGACATCCCCTAGATTTCTAATTCTTTGCACCACAAAAAAGCAGCTAACATATGGATCTTTTTCCTTTGATCTCTTTAGGATACTAGCAGCGGCATTCCCAGGTCAAAGGGTTTTCAGGTTTACAGCCCTTTGGGCATAATTCCAAACTGCTCTCCAGAATAGTTGTAATTTGTAAATCAGACATCTGCCTGAACTCCAGAATCTTCCTTGGTTACTATGTCTTTTTTGTTTTGTTTTGTTGTTTTTTGGAGGGGGGAAGGCAGGGCAATTAGGGTTAAGTGACTTGCCCAAGGTCACACAGCTAGTGAGTCAAGCATCTGAGACTGGATATGGACTCAGGTCCTCCTGACTCCAGGGTCGGTGCTCTACTCATTGTACCACCTAGCTGCCCGGCTTACTATGTTTTGGTCTGCTTGACCAAACCCTAAATGACAAAGCCTAAATTTCAGTGACCATATCTTCTTTTCTTCCGTTTGCGAATATGCAAATATTTTATTATTATCCAAATGTAAGCTCATTACAAGGAAGATTTCATTTTTTGTATTTGTACCCTCATCACATTATCACCTCATGCTCAGATTACTGCAATAGCCTATTGCAATAGGGTGGTCTCCCTGCCACAAGCCTTTCCCCACTTCAGTCTGTCCTCCAAACAGCTGTCAAAATGATATTCCTGTAGCAGAAGCCTGATCACACTGCTCTTCCATTCAGTAAAGTCCAGAGACTCCCTTCCTGTTACCTCTGGCATTGTTTGGCTTCCAAGTCCTTTTTAACCTGGCCCCTCCCTACCTTTCCAGTCTTCTTACACATTACTTCCACCAAAATATTCTGTGATCCAATGAAACTGTCCTCCTTACTGTTCCTCAAACCAGACACTCCCTCTTTTGACTGCCTTTTCCCAATGCTCTCCCCTTCCTCATCTCTACATCCTGGCTTCCTTCAAGACTCAGCTAAAATCCCATCTTCTGCAAGAAGCTTTTCCCAATCCCCCTTAACACTAATACCTTCCCTCTGAGATTATCTCCAATTTATCCTATCTTGTTTCTGGATATGTTTGCATGTTTTGTCCCCAAATAGACTGTTAACTCCTAGAGGGTAAGGGCCTTTTTTGCTTTCTTGTATCTCTAAACTTAGCTCTGTGCCTGGCAGATGCTTAATAAATGCTCACTGACTTACCTTGACTTGTGTCACTGCACAGGTGTTTTAATAAATACTTTTTGGCCCATTATCAGAGCTGTAATTAGTTCCACTGAATAGGCCTTTGTCCCAGGTCACTGAGAAATGGAGAGAATATGTTGGGGGTAGGAGAGTATCCCTCTTAATCCACAAGACTCTCCCAATCACCACCTATTTGGGGCTCATCCATAGGTGTGCATTTGGAGACACCTCAATGTCACCAAAAAGAAAATTCCTATTTTGTGACTCTTTTTTTTTAAAGTAAAGTTAGCTGTTAATTAAAAAATGCTTGGCCAGGCTTTAGTTTGTGTAATGAATAAAAAAATGTTGTTTTATAACTGAGTATTCAATAAAAGTCAATCTTAAAAAAGTAAAAAAATAAAATAAAATTCCCTAGATACACATCCAAAAGAAATATGCTGTGTATGTCTATAGTTCACCATGATGCCCTGTGCCAGTAAGGCAAAAAGGGCTTAGTTTAAAGGTGCCCTTGAGGAGTTTGGCTTTTGTTTACTGTGAAAGTACTTTCACCTGTTAAATGCTAAGCCCCAGGCCCAAAGCCCACCTGTGTGGGCGTAGATTAATGACTTAAGAGGGGCCAACTCGGGAACCAATGGTCTCTGCACTCTGGGTCTCTGGTCGTTGAGGTGGGGCTTGAAAACGCCAGAGGCTTGGCTGCCAGGAGAGGCAAGAAACTACAGCTGAAAAAAAATCCGAAGCAGAGCCGACCCCTGTGTGGACCCAGGAGTTCGAGCGAGGTCTGGAGGCCAGTGAATATGATTTATGCCATCTTATTTTTCTGTGGCCTCCTGGCTACTCTTGTGAGGTGGGTCTACTGGGCCTGGAGGCTTGTGTTCACAATACTGGAATGGGGAGGTTGGTTCGCTAATTTGTTGCTCTGGGCCCTGAATAAATTTTTTGATGCCTTCTGCTTGGAGAATTCTGTATACCCAATGATTTCGAACCATTCAGATATACATATGATCCTTTTTGAGATCATAAATTCGGCCTTCCTACTACATGCCCCCTCCCCAAACACTCCAAATCACCCCTCCATCCCTCCACCCCCTATGACAGACTCTCTGGAGGAACAAGCCACTCCCTTCCACTATGACAGCACTGTCCTCTGCAGCCTAGTTCTCTTCTGCCCTACAACAAACTTTGCCCCAGGGCCTCATGTAGATCTGTTCAATATCCAACACAGTCTAGCTCCCCTTTATGTGTATACTGCAATCTAAAAAAAAAAAGTCAGCCCCCAAACTTGAAATTATTAATACTGTTTGAAATACATATAGACATTATTAATCATCCTTTCCCTGAATGCCTTGAGATATTAGCTAATGATAATATAAAGCTATTATGATTAGCAAGACATTTAAAAACTAAGGTTTTGTTGTTTAAAAAAAGTTATCACCTATTTTAAAAAATTTATTATCTGCCCATCTTAAATACTTGAAAGTGGAATTTTCTAGCCTGCCTAAAAATCTTCCAAATGCATAATTTCAGTGAGTTTTGAACCAATTTGTTAAAAATACAAAAATACAACACCTTCTGATTAGTTTGTAAGAAAAATTGACTGACATCAAAGAAGATGAAAATTTATGAGCTTAATTTCAACAAAAATTTTTGCATAATTTGTGGTTAAGACTGGAAAATGAGCCTCATGATTCAGTAAGCTCAGCCACCAATGTATTTCTTCCATTTGGATCAATGTATCTCTGTGAGATGTCTTTTTAGCTGTGACAATTATTAAAAACCAAGTATCAGAATAAATTGAACTTAGAACCAGGCCCTAGAATCCTTGTAACACAAAATGCTAAATCACAATTTTCAAAAATAATTTTGCATATTCAACCAGATTGTTCTCACTAAAAAATAATATTACTGATATTTTAATGGAAACAAAAAAGTATTCGTACCATTAATAAATAAAAAAACTTTATTTCATCTTTGTCCTTTTTAATTTCTATTTTTAAAAGCTTTGCAATATGAACTTTATATGTTTGAGTAATATGTACATACTTTAAATAGCATATTTACATATTGGCATACCTCGTTTTACTGCATTTAGCTTTACTAAGCTTTGCAATATTGTGTTCTTTACAAATTGAAGGTTTGTGGCAACTGCGTTGCTCAAGTGTATCGGCACCATTTTTCCAACGGCATGGGCTCACTTCGCGTCTCTGTGTCACATCTTGGTAATTCTTGCAATATTTCAAACTTGTTCATTATTGTTATATCTGTTATTGTGATCTTTGATGTTACTATTGTCATTGTTTTGGGGTATGATGAACCACGCCCATATAAAACAGCCAACTTAATGGATGCTGTATCTGCTCTGACTGCTCCACCTAAGGGAGAGACAATTCGGGGGCTATCTCATAAAACACCATCCAGTGACACGTGTGGTCATGGGTGGTTCCTTAGTTCCCCTCATGCCCCAGTAATGGCCTGGGGACTGAAGGGTGGGAGCAGACCACATCAAAGCTGACTCAGTATGACATACAAGAAGTTCTGACCCTCATGGAATCCATTCAATGGGTATTTCTGAGAATGGCAATTGACTCTGATTAGTTAACAAGGAGAATGAATATTATGAGAGGTGGACCTACACTAATGAAGGGCTGGGAGGGGTGGGTGGGATGTAACTGATCACTCTCACTCCCAGACCACCCACAGCCTCAGGCAATCTAGACAAAGGATCTACCCCCTGGCCAAACCTGCCAGAGTGGAACATAATGGGCCAGAATTCACCCTAAATTAAATTCTTGGTAAGGTTCTCTAGTTGGGTGGGGTAGAGAAAGTATAAGTGATTAATTTACTGGAAGAACCTCTCAATCAGTAGACTTTAAAAGGAGTGACTCCATCTCCTCTTCCTTCTTTTCTTCAGAATTTGTACCTCATGTAACTCAGGGACTTTCCATGTAGGGCAGCAATGGGGAGCCCTCCCGCATCACAGCAGTCTGGACCTTTCAGAGGTTGTTGAGATAGTGCAAAGAAAAGCCAAAAAAGAAATGCTGATGCAGCAGTCCCCCCCAAAGGCCATGTTTTGATATTCTAAGCATCAAACTCTAAGGACTTGTCAGGCTGAAGTAAATCTATAAAGACAATCCTTGAAGAAAGACAACTATTAAAAAGAGGAAAATAGCTTCCAAAGTATATGCATATAGGCAGTCTGCTAGAGACTACAAGAAACTGCCCACACTAGTATTCCATTTATACAGACAACAGAATAGCATCACACAATTCCCAGAACGATCATCCAGATGTTTCCTTAATGACAGAACACTGGGAGTTGAGGTTGATGGGCAATCCAAGGTTCGGAAGAATAATCTTTTGCTCTATTTTGAACTTAATCACGTCAGGACTTGCCAGTGAGGGACCTTGGAATTCAATTCAGTAAACATTTATTAAAAGCCTACTATGTGTCAGGTACTGGCAAGGAGCTATGTCCTGGGTTTCCACACCATTTTTCAACCTGTTCAGACTCCAATAAAAGCAGTTATAGGTTGTTGCTGCTAGTTCAAGTCTTTGTCACTGAACATATATGCCTTTGGTGCTAAGCATTTCTTTTGTGTAGAATAAACTGCTACATTATAACTGACTGACATTTTACATTGAGTACCTTTCTATTCCTTTTGAAGCAAGCCAAAGCCTAGCTTGAAGCGATTCCCTCTAGGGTTCTAGGGTATATAGAGTCTGACCTCTCTCTCTTCATAAGCCAAGATCCCCCAGGACTGACTGGGTCCATAAGCATGAGCCCAAAGCTGAGAAAGCCTGTTAATGGGAGATGGCAACTCTCCAAGCCTTCCTGGGGTTTTGTGTTATTACAGAAGTACTCTGATTTTTTTTCCAATAGATTGCTTTTGAAAATGTCTATACTTTTGTTTCTGGAATAAATTAGAAATTTTCCCTAACATAACAGACCAGATCTAGGGAACTTGATTGTTCTCTTCCCTCCTCTACTTTCCTTGCCACCCCCCAACATTCCCTGTCTCCTAGAAGTTTGGGTAAGCAGATATTTTGAAATAATTTTCACAAAGGCCTTTTTATGTTGCAAAACTATTAATTTATTCCAGCCTATGTGGAGAAATAATGGGTAACTGGCAACCAGCTTCCCTGAGGATCTAGATTCAGAACAGGCAACTCAACCAATGGTGTTAGTAATTCTACATATCTTGTCCAAACAGTTACTAATTTTTCCAATTTACTCTGGACTTTTTTGTAGGAGGGAAGTAGGCCAATGGATTCCCTCTCTTCACAGAGAAAGAGGATCAGGTAAAGGTAGGTGATCTTCAATCAGTTTGGTTTGTAAAGGTTGCTTTTTCACTGTCAGCTTCTTTTTTATAAGAGATTATTAAAATGTGGAACAGCACAGAGGAAAACCCACATGCCTTGGAGTCAGAGTCCTAAATTCAAATTCCATCTCTGAAACCAGCTCAATTACAAAGGGCAAGGACTTAACCACTGTGATCTGCTCTTGGTGGAAGAAGAAATTTCCATAACAAGAGTTGTCCAGCACTGACAAAAATCACCTATCTTTCCTATATTCTCATATAGCAATTATAAATTTCACCTTTTGCCCTTACACTCCACTCCACCTTTTGTCTTCTGCTTAAGTCACTATTGAGGGGGAGAAACCCAGGGATTCAGGAATCAAATTGGTTTTACCCATCCTTACAGACTCTAACTGCTCAGGAAGGGATCCTGAGGGTGGAGCACCTTTACAGATTCTAACTGCTTAAGGTCTCCCAGTACTGGAGAGGATCGGGGCCATCTGGAATGAATTCATGATCTCAAACATTCTTTAAGTCAAAGTGGCAAAGATTTATTACACTTTACAGCAGGCGAGAGTTCTTAAGGAACCTACAACCTTACAAGGGCACAGGGAATACAAATACAAGATTTGGGGGTAAAACATGTCAATTAGGTGTTTTGGGGTGGGATTAGGGAGTGGTTAAGGGGTGGTCAGTTCTTAAAGGAACATGCACTTTTTGCATATACTGCACAGTTATCTTACCCAGAGATCACAGGGAAATAGCCCGGGGAGGGGGGAAGCGGGGGAGAATACCTGGGGGTGTGGTTTTGACTGTGAAATGTCACTAAGTCAACCAAAGGTCAGGGCTTGCTGGAGATATCTAGGTTGCTTCCATCAAATGTCTTGTTAGACAAGATGAACATAAGGGAGTATACATTTGACTGTCTAGAATACATATCAGCAAGGTCAGTAAGTAGTAAATATTGTTATGTCCCAGTGTACAGCCAATTAGCAATACACGGGGAGTCCAAACTAATAAATTCTATAGGTGCAGCTGGCCACAGTATCAGGAGGAGAGATAAGTGTTTTGCTAAGGCATGCTGCCCTTGAACTGAAGAGAGACTGTTAGAGCCAATGATTTGAAGCTAGGGAGAGATGCAATTTTAGAAGTGGGGTCCAGGCACAGGCACTCAAGCAGAGACTAAGGAGAAATGTGATGTTAGAATTAGGGTCCAAGCACAAGCACCCCATCATTACTAGCGGACTCTTAACTGAATCATAATCTGATTAAGAAAAACTTCAGTATTAGGGATTAGGGCACAATACCTGTACTTTTGAAATTTACATGCTAGTCCAGGCTTTGTCACTGCCAATGCTGTCTCCTAGTGCCTCAGTTACCACACCAGGAAAATGAATGTGATGGCGCATTGCTCAGAGATGTGTGAAAAGAAATATGACAAGATGTATATAAAGTTGTTTGGAAGAAAGGATTATATAAGACAAGCTGGTTACAGCTACTTGCTGCATTCTTTGAGATGGGAATTCATTTTTTTTCCAAATTAGTGATCAGGAATTTTTTCCCCAGCATGTAGTTTTCAACAAATTAAAATGTGGATAATATAAACAAGTTGTTTCTCATTGTATTCCATCAGACTTGACAGACTAGCTCATCCCCCCAAAATATCTAACACTCTATTACACTGACAGGTTAAATACATCTAACTGATACGTAGGACATTTCATCACAGCAGCTAATTTTTTTTTCCTCTCACTGAAGATATTCACACAATAAGCACTACTTATTTTTTCCTACCACGACAAAATCAGATTAAGGAAAGGAAAGCACTGAAATGAATCCAAGTAGATGCTGTAAAAAAAAAAATCATTTTCTATATTTTGGTTCTTTTTTCTCAATGAAAAAACTTAAAAATTATGACTTCTGTCCTATTTTCAGTTCAGAGTGACTTGAAGATCTCTAGATTTTTTTTTAATTTATTAGGAGGCATGAATAATATCAACATCTTTGCAATACAAAAAGTCAGACATCTCTTAATCACTCTGCTTACATTTCACAGGTTGATTTTTCCTATCTCCAGGCGGCTTCAGATAGTCTATAAGAGAAAGGAATATATTGGGGACTGTCCATTTTTCCCCTCTTCCCTCTATTCTCCCTTTCCAAGTAATACCAAGGAGTCCTTGGCCAAGAGAGAGGTGGCGGGAAGCAGCCCTGAACAATCTGAACAATATGACTAAGTTGTTCTTATAGGGATTCATGGAGCTTGAGAGATAATGGGGGAAGGTGTGGGAATTGGAATGTTTTGCTGTGGGAAATGATAATGTAGACAGGAAATACACTGCTAGGATGAATGAGGGGAAAAAGATGAGAAAGTGGGTTCACCATGTTCCAAAATGGTGGCCATGATAGTAATAAGCACAGGAGCGAGACATGGTGTGTTTCTAACAACTCCTGGGTGAGCTGTTATGAGTCGAAAGTGACCATCATGCATTTCTGAACATGTCATATTCATTTTTGGTACAGTGATGGTGCTATATTCTCTACCCTAGTCTGAAATCTTTTCTCTGCCCATCTATCCAAATATAACATGTCCTTCAAGACTGAGCTCAAGTCTTACTCTACAAAGCTTTCCCTGGCTATGCCAGCCTATTCATTGGTCTTCATCCTCTCTGGTCTTCAATATCATTTACAGAGCCATGAAATCTTAAGAGCTAAAAGGCATCTTAAAGATTATGTAACCAAATCCCCTCATTTATAAACAAGTAGTTAAGTAAATATACAATAGTCCCACAGATATTTAGTGCTAAAGCCAGGACTAGAAAACTAAGAGCTCCTGCTTCTCTGTCCAATATATAATGCTTTGTGGTGGTTGTTGCTGTTGAGTCATTTCAGTTGTGTCCAACTTCTCATGACCCCTTTTGGGGTTTTCTTGGCAAAGATATTGAAGTGGTTTGCCATTTCCTTCTCCAGCTCATTTTACAGATGAGGAAATTGAGGCAAATAGGGTTAAGTGATTTGCCCAGGGCCACACGGCTAGTTTCTGAGACTGAATTTGAACTCAAAAATGTCTTCCTGACTCCAGGCCCAGAACTCCATTTGCTTCTACATAAAACAACTAGCAAACTGTATCATGCAGAATATAAACTCTTTGAGGCCGGGACTGTTTTGCAAAAGTCTCTGTATTTCAAAAGCCTAGCACAGTACTCTTGTATAGTGTGCACCTGAAAAATGATCACTGAGTTTTTTTCCTTTTGTGTGTGCTAGCCTTGTACCCCTAATTCTAGTAGGAGCTCCTTGCATCTAGCTTTATGCCTTATCCTGCTGCATCCTCCACAGTATCTACTCGTGTTAAGCACATAGCAGGTTTCACTAAAACCCTGCCTGATTGAGCAACTGACTGGTAAATGTACAGCAGGGTAAATCTAGACCTCCCACCTTGAGAGGAAGCTGCTAAGAAAGAATGAGCTATTTCACCCCTTCAAAGGACATCTGAAACTAGCATTGTTCTTTCCTATTGAATTTGTAGTCATGACACTTGAGTTCAATTCCAATTCTATTCCTACAACCTATATGATGCTGGGCAAATTATTCAGTCTTTGGGCTTTGGTTTCCTCATCTATAAAATGAGATGAGACTAGGGGTAAGGAACGAGCAGCCTCAAGACCATATGGGGCCCTCTAGGTCCTCAGGTGCCACCCTTTGACCAGATCCAAACTCCACAGAACAAATCCCCTTACTCAAAGGATTTGTTCTATAAAACTCGGACTGGTCAAAATGCCACACCCAAGGGCCTAGAAGGCCACGTGGCCTCGAAGCCCCGGGTTCCCCACCCCTGGATTAGACTAACCGGTGTCTGAGATTCTTCCCAGCACTAGATCAATGATCCTAAGAAAAACTAAGGCAAAGCCAAAACTTACTTGGAAACATTTGGATTTTTACCACATTGATTAGAATATACTTTTCAATGATGAATAAGAATTAAATATTTTTGTTTGTTGTTTTTTAAGCTGCAGCATAAGTATCCTTCTTAAAAGTTGTCAGATAACTCTCAGCTAACCATGGTAATAGAGGATGGAGAAAACATCCATTATTGGAAACTCACACAGCAATATTTCCAATTCAATGCTTTGTGATATATAGGCGCATGGTTCTTAATTTGTTAAATAGACCACAATGGAAAAGTTAATGCTAAGAGGAGAGGGAGGCTCAAGGAACATTTAAAAACTTTAAAGTTAGAAGCTATTTTCTTGTTAATGTATGCTTTTAAATTATTAATATTATTTTCAGTCAAGAGGTTTTGAGTTACAAAGTGAAAGGGAGATGTATAAGGTGTGAATGAATACACAAGAACATAATAAAGAAATAAAAGCTCGTTGAGTAAAAGGGCTCATGGATCAGTCATAATGTGATGCCCAGGTAGGCAGGTCTTTCCCAAGAGTGTGTCAAGGGTTCAAATCTGTTTCAGAGATGGAGAGGACTAAAGAAACCCAGTTAAGTCCATGACCCCAGTGATGACTTGTCTCTCATGATCCTGACTCTTGCTGATTCGTGACTCTGACGCTTCATGACCTCATTAAACGTTTTCTAGGCAAAGATACTGGAATGGTTTGCCATTTCCTTCTCCAGATCATTTTAAAGATGAAGAAACAGCGACAGAGTTAAATGACTCATCCAGGGTCACACAGCTAGTCAGTGTCTCAGGCCAGATTTCAACTCAGGAAGATGAGTCTTCCTGACTCTAGGCTCCATACTCTTTCCATTACGACACCCAGATGTACCAGGGATGACTTACTTCCAGGAAACTCCAAAACGAGCTCAAGGGAGGAAACTCATTATGGTCTTATCATGTGCCATTTATTCATTAATCAAATATTATGTAGCACTTAAGTAAAGTGCAGTACTTCTTAATGCAGATGCAGAACGACCAAATGGGTACATCACGGAGAGGATTTTTACTTAGGCATTAATTAGGCTATATGGCCTCTTAGACCCTTTGCAATTCTGAGATCTTTTTTTCACATTTTGATAATACTTAGCTATTTACCATTGCATAAAAGGCATTTAATTAAAATTTATGGAGCCAGTGGATGACATTTTATCCCTGCACGGCCTCCAACTGCCCACTAAAGTATGATCATGAAGTTCCTGAGTCACATGTGACAGTTACAGGCTTTTTCATGATGCTGACAGCCTTCCCTTGAAGGGAATTCAAAGACACGATCTCGAGCCTTTCAATTTTTGAAAGCTAGAGGATAAATAGGGGATGAATATTTAGATGACAGCTGATCATTTGAAAATAGCCTTATTTTTCTCATAGGCAAGAAAATGAGCAAGGTATTTATTTTTCATTGTTGTTGCTGGAATATAGGTACACTTTCCCCTCAAATATGGCTTGTGTAATCAATCAGTCAACGATTATTAAGTGCTTACTATATGCTAAGCATTGTACTTAGGGGTACAAAGAAAAAAATCTGCCCTCAAGATGCTTACATTCTAATGGGGAAGACAACGTATGCATAAAGAGGCACGAAAAAAGATACTTATAGTTGGGAGTGGGGGGATGAGAGGACAACATGTGACTATGAATGGCCTCCTGCATAAGGTGGAGCTTGAGCCAAGCCTGAAAAGGAGCCAGAGATCCTAAGAGGCAGAGATGAAGCTGAGCATTCCAGACATGGTGGACACCCACTGCAAAGACATGAAGATGAGGTATGGAGCAGCATGTGTGAGGAACGGCAAGTCTGTATGAAACAGGGGTGGGGAACCTGCAGCCTCAAGGCCATATGTGGCCTTCTAGGTCTTCAAGCGTAGCGCTTTGACTGAATCCAAACTTCACAGAACAAATCCTTTTACTGAAGTCTGGATTCGGTCAAAGGGCCACACTTGAGAACCTAGAGGGACACGTGTGGCCTCAAGGCCGCAGGCTCCCCACCCCTGGTATAAAACCCAAGTGCAGCCATGAATACAGTAAGTGGACATTTAATGTTTGTTGAACCGAATCACTCACATTATATTTCTGTGTCTACCTGTATTCATGTATACATACTTTGGAGTACGTGTACATTTGAACATTTGGTGGTGCAGTGAATACAGCACCAGACTTGGAGTCAGGAAGAATTGAGTTTGAATCTACTTCTTAAACTTCTATTTGCCTCGGTCTCCTCTTCTGTAAAATGGAAATAACAGCACCCCACTGGGTTGTTGTGAGGCTCAGATGAATTAACGTCAAGCCCTCTGCAAACCTTAACGTACTGTATAAATGTTAGCCATCATTCTGATTCCTCTTACCTATATCCGTAGGAAAGAAATAAGCATTTATTAAGTGCCTACTATGTGCCAGGCACTGTGCTAAGCATTATTATCTCACAAATATCGTTACCACGTATGTATACTGGTAGTCACTGAAATGTAACAATTCGATTCAATTAAACAAACATTAACTGAAACCTATAGCAGGTGGGTAATTATGATGGTTTGGTCTAACCAAAATTAGTACCCATTAACACAGATTGGGTGTTGGAATGAAATGAGGCGCTATAGGTCATTCAATAGATAAAAAAAAAAAGAGGTTTAATTAGCCATAGCATGGAAAGGCCATTCAATAAGGATATCACAGCATTTAATTTGGGTAAACTGGACCCCTGCCTCCATATGGAAAGTGCCTATTTAGAAGGGTAGAATATGGTGGCAGTCTTGGGACATCTGCCAAGTCTCAAGAGCTGGACTCCATGGGGAGTTTGGGCCCTTTTACGCCCTCTGATGACAAGGAAAGTCCCCTTAATACGGCCAGAGAAAGCAACAGTAAGAGGGGCAGTTTGAGTCTTAGCCCCAATCAGCTCCCAGAGTCAGCTTCCTCACCTCTAAGAGAAATCAGCCTAACCCGTGTGGTGATGGGAGAGAGAATCCTGGTAGACAGTAGTGTCCTACCTCAGCACTTTATATTCAGCTCAATATGGCAAACACTCTACTTCTACCCAGAAGAGAAAAAAAGAAATCAAGTGAGAGAAATGAGAAACCTCCAGCTGTTGCTGTTCAGTCATCCAATTACGTCTAGCTCTTTGTAACCCCACGGACCAGAGCACGGCAGGCCCTTCTATCCTCTACTACCTCTCCAAGTCCGTCCAAGTTCGTGTCCACTGCTTCTATGATGCTTTTCATCCATCTCATCCTCTGCTGTTCCCTTTTCCTTTTACTTTCAATCTCTCCCAACATTAGAGTTTTTCCCAATGATTCCTGTCTTCCCGTTATGTGGCCCAAAGTGTTTAAGCTTCAGCTTTAGTATCTGGCCTTCCACTGACTAGCCTGAATTAATTTTGTTAACTATTGACTGATTTGACCTCTTTGCTCTCCAAGGGACTCTCTAAAGTCTTCTCCAACGTCACACTTTGAAAGTGTCAATTCCACAACTCTTAGCTTTCCTTGTAGTCCAACTCTCACAGCCATGTATTGTTGCTGGAAGGACCACAGCTTTGACTATGGACCTTTGTCAGCAAGGTGGTGTCTCTGCTTTTTAGTATGTCATCCAGATTTGCCATAGTTTTCCTTCCAAGAAGCAAGCACCCTTTAATTTCATGGCAGTTCTCTTGAGCCCAAGAATATCAAATCTGACACTGCTTCCACTTTTTCCATTTCCTCTATTTGCCAGAAAGCGATGGGATCACTTGCCAAGAACTTAGTTTTTCTGATGTTAAGCTTCAAGCCAGCCTTTACACTCTCCTCTTTCCAGAGGCTTCTTAATTCCTCTTCACTTTCTATACACTCTGAAAAAACTCTCAATACATTCTGAAAATGAGATAACCAGGTTGCTCATCTAGGTGGCTGGACAATTCTTCAGGGTGGGTAAAAATACAGATCAAGGCCAGGTAAAAACTTTTTAATAACTGCCAGCTAGTCGCAATTGCTCTGCTTTGCCACTATTACTGGCTTCTCTTGAGGTGTCAGAAACAGCACCTACACATGTGGGATATTCAAGTGTCGCATATTCAAGGAATAGTAACTTAGCCATGATTTTTGATGACTTTCCAACAGTGCTGCTAATGTATTCGCCTTTGTAAAACTGCAATTTTGTTGTTACATAAAAAAGGAGTATTCTGCTTATGGAGTACATGACTCGTTGGGAAAAAAAGAGGGGGAAGGAGAAATTCATTTAGTGGCATTAATTCCTCTCCTTCCTGCTGGGCAAGTATAAATGACTCCAGCCCTTTTCCATCTTCCCTATCCTTTGTTCCTTCTGACTAATCAGTACATCTGTGAGGGGTTTTATACATAGGTCTCTGTATAGAGCTAGACAAAGCTATGCATACATACAATTAATAACAGCTAGCATTTTTATAGCACTTTAAAGTTTGCAAAGCATTTTACATGTATGATCCAAATTGATCCTCACAACAAATCTGTGAACTAGGTGTTATGATCTCCATTTTATAGATGAGGAGACTGAGGCAAAGCTTAAGTCACTTGCCCAAGGTCACCCTGCTAAGTGTCTGTGGTGGGAATCAGGCCTTACAGACTCCAAACCATGTACTCAATCTACCATGCCATACTGGCTGGTTAAAGGAATTAGGGAAGTTTAACTTGAATAAAGTAGGCAGCATGGGTATTCTAGTTGTCTTAATGTATTTAAAAGGCTGTACTATAAAAGAGTAATGGATTAGACTTGGTCTGCCTATGCTAAAGGCAGGGTAATGGGGCAGAATTAAAAGCAATGAGTGAAAATTGGAAAGTAGCAGATTTTGGTAAGATATGAGGAAAAAAATTCCTAACAATTATAGCTAAGAAATCAAGAAGCATTTAGTAAGTGCTCCCAATACGATGCTAAGCTCTGACGACACAAATAGAAAAAAGAAAAACAGTCCCTTGCCTTCAGAAAGATTACACAAAAGCGAACTGAAAAGCCTGAGAAGGTGGGGAGAAAGAAGAAATCCACACGAGGGCATGGTGGTAAAGAACAGCTAAAAGATTGCTATGAGCTCTTCCTCAAAATAGAGGTTTAGGGAATAACTAACCAAAGGGAAAAAGGAACTATAAGGGTAGAATGGTATGGGCTGTCTTTGGAAGCAATGAGGTTCCTTTCATTGAAGGTCTTCAAGGAGAGACAGAATGCCTACTATCTGATATGGTAGACAAGGACTCCTTTTCATCTGTTAGCTTAACTAGATGGCCTCTGAGGTCTTGGCCAACTTTGAGAATCTATGACTTCAATGGGTACCTTGTCATACATATATCCAGGAGTCAATGAACCTCTGAGATGATTTCATCTGTAAAATGTTGGTTTTGATGACTTGTAAGATCCATTCTAGGACTAAGATTCTAGGATATCTGCCCTCAATAGGACACTCCCCCACAAATGTACAATATGCTACCCAGGTCTGAGGCCAGCACATAATTACTTTCTTCCCTGATGAGCTCATATGACAACAAGAGTCATCAAACATCTCCAATGATACTCATACCTGAGATCTGGAGTAGCATGTGGCTCACATACAACCTGGCTCTCAAAAACCTCTAGTTTTCATACAAAAATATCATACCACCCTCTAAAGGCCATAACAATAATCATATTGCCCCCCTGAATAATAATGGTGATTGAAAACATGGTTCTAGTCAGGTCACCCTGGATTTCCCTGATTGGCTCTCTCTTGTCTAGTGTCCCCATAATTCTTGCACCCTTTGGAGGCAAACTAGGCTCAATTTGCAGAAATAGTCTCAAAGCCATCAGAACCTGATCTTTTTACCTGTAGCCAACACATGTCAACCACCTTCCCACACACTGTTCTCTACACCTAGCGATAATATGAATAAGACAGCTAGCAGCTGAATGGCTTTGGCAGCTGGGAGGGGGAAAAAACACCTTCAGCTTAAGTCCTAGGGGAAAGGGGGAGGCCTGCCAGACACCCCCCAGGTAAGGATCTGGATAGGTAGGAATCCTAATGTGGAACATCTGCCTGCAGGATGCACGCATGTCTCCAAACTTCTGCTTGACATATGAGAATAAAACAAGGTGGGTATTTTAAATTTTATTTTACATTGCAACCTCTCATACGCACACACAATTTTTTTTTTCCCCTAGAAAAATTGACACCTGACGTAGGATTCTCTCAACAATAGATTCAAAAATATAGTTCCATTTACAAGAGGGCAGAACAGATGGTGAATGACATTTAATGGAAAAAAGTAGACTGCTGGTAATTCTATTCAGATGTAATATATTAAAAAAAACTTTTAGGGGTTATGCTTTTTCTCATGTCAGAATTTTTAAAAAAGAGAAATACTATGGAACTCATTAAGTGCTTTGTAGCATTTATGAAGCAGAATATGGGTAAATACATTATTTTTTTTTTTTTACCATTTCAGTATTAGGCATTTCACTTTTCTTACAAAGTATTGAAGGTTTTTTTTAAAAAAATTCACATACGTATAGTTATTTTTCTCTCATTTCATACACACACACACACACACATACACACCTACGCCTTCTATGTATGTACAGGTCAACAGTTGACCTAATGCTTTGAGAGAAAGACCCTTAAAATGTGATCTTTGGGTTCACATAATAAATGGGTGGCAAACCTGGCAAAAGACAGGGAAAGCTAATTTTGCCCAGCCATTTTTCTATGACCTAGAAGCTGAAGGACCAGGGAACTTTACCTCATCAAGAGAGAACATTTGTAAAGCCCTTAGAACAGTGCCTGGATCGTAGTAGGCACTTAACAAATACTTGCTCCCTTTCCCTCTTCCCCACATCTTCTTTGAGAATGCTTTTTTTGGGTCCAGATCTGCAATTTCATTGCTGCAGGTAATGCCCAATGAAGAAATTCCCCTTAAAGCAGGTTAGCTACTGTTCTGCAACTCACAGCCTTAAGGGAATTACCAGGAACCGAGGTCGTGAAAGGTGCCCAAGGTAACCCAACCAATCTGTTTCAGAGGCAGGATCTGAAACCCAGGATTCTCTGAAGCACAGGTCAGCTCTCTATCTACTACAAACATGTTACCTCTTGTAATGTAGATTGCAGGCTCTCAAACAGACTCTCCTATGTGCCAAGTGCTGTTCTAGGTGCTAGGAGGGATATACTGCAGAATAACACATGGTCCCTATCCTTAAGAAGCTTATAGTTTAATTGTGAAAGGAAGACTGACATGCATATTAAATGATTAAGAATACAATAAAAACTGAGCCATACATGTATGATAGAGATTGTGATTATCAGAGTTCTAACAAAGGAGAATTCAATGTACATCAGAATGGTTGAACAAGGCTGAACAAGTGTGGAGCTGGAGCTGGGCCTTGAAGGCTGCTTCGGATTTAAACGGGGCAAGGGGGGTGGGGGAGAGGGAACTACTTAGCTCCAGACCTAAAACATTTTTGGAAAGGGAACATAGTATTTATCATTCTTTTCCTAACACAGAAATCCTGACACCTTTTGGGGGAGTTAGGGAAATGGAGGAAATATGATAAGCAGATAAAATTAAAATATTTCCACTCATATTGCCTCTGAGATGAGTTTATTTTCTCTAACACTGAGTTACTATGGGTCTGCCTCCACTCAAGTAGGATTCTTGCTGGCATGTGCTTGTAATGCTCAGTTTGACATAAGTATACTCAATTACCTTTAGAAATGAAGCCTTATGGGGGGAGAGCAGCCTACACTCTCTTCTATGCAAGATTTAACTGCTAATTCACCAAATATTTAACACCAGAGACATAAAGATAAAAAATAAAAGCAAACAATCCCTGCCCCTAGTGTCTTGTTTCTCATGCTGGTCGGCCTTATGTTCACATCTCCCCATTAACAATAACCAATATTTGCAAGGTATACTGCCTATACTTCTTCACTGGGCTAGCACAACCACCCTGGAAGGTAGGTCCTGCAGGTATTATTATCCCCATTTTGCAAGGAAATTGAGGCTCAGATAGGTAAAGGGATTTTCCTGTGGTCTCACAGTATGTTTTGGAGGTGGGATTCTGACCCAGGTCCTCCTGATTCCAGACTCAATTAAAACTGTGACTTGGAGTTAAAAAAAAAAAAAAGTCCAGATAAATCATCTGTAAAAATGGTATGCTGGGTACGAGGTAAACATAAACTGAGAAGCCAACCAAGTGCTATGGCTCCCTACTGAAAAGTACCTCTATTTCTCCCTTACTTACTAACTCTTACCTTTAGCACAATGCCCAACACATAAGAGGTGCTTAATTGATGCAATCAGTTAACTTCTTGCATTAACTGTTGGTACCCTCTGACAAATAAGACCACCGCTGGCTATCTCCACACTGCATTCCAGTGTGCTTATCTAAAAAAAAGAAGCAGCGCTCACTTTCAGGGCCACACAAACGCACATCATGGCGATGACAGAGATCTCTCGCATCATCGAATGGTTTTCCCCCAGTC
Source organism: Phalanger gymnotis (assembly GCA_028646595.1). Taxonomy (NCBI): domain Eukaryota; kingdom Metazoa; phylum Chordata; class Mammalia; order Diprotodontia; family Phalangeridae; genus Phalanger; species Phalanger gymnotis. The sequence goes on along the minus strand of CM053626.1, from coordinate 222,618,632 downwards.
TTCCCAAACCTTAAGTGGGCCAATGCATTAGATGCTAACCAGGTGTGTATGTATTTTTAAAGGCACTCTTTAGGTGGGAGGAAGATAAGAGCGCTAGTCTGTATCATATCCCAGAATGGGTCCCAGCCATCTCTCCACTTCATCCACAGACATGTTTTTCCTCAAAGCATAATCTTCAACCTGCAAAAGAAGATCAGAAACAGCCTGTCACTGTAGCAAGGCTTTGTAAACCCAAGCGTCTAACACCCAAGGAGAACACTACGTAGACCAGGAAGATCTGGTCGCCAGGCGCCATCTGGCAGAACTCTTTCGTGATGCCCATGAGGTGACCAGGCAGAAGACGTAAGGAGCCTGCCCGCCCAAAGTCACACGGCTCATCAGTGGCAAAGAACCCAATGCTCTTTCCATTCATATTCCTAATGGCTCGTGGGATCCACGGTGTAGAGCTACAAGGGTCTCCAGGGGTCATCTGATTTTCTCCGCTCTCCTCACTTTACAGATGAGGCTGTGACATTCTAAAAGTCAGCCAGCCACTACCTATGAGAGACGGAATTTGAACCCAGCTCCTCAGATTCCAAATCCCGAATCCTTCTTACGGCAATCTGTTAGTCTAGGGAGGCATCGACAACTAGGCGGGGCAGTGGGCCTCAAATCAGAAAGACTCATCTTCCCAAGTTCAAATCTGGCCTCAGACATTATTACTAGCTGTGCGATCCTGGGCAAATCACTTAATCCTGGTTTGCCTCAGTTGCCTCCTCTGTAAAATGACCTGGAGAAGGAAGTGGCAAAACATTCCAGTATCTCTGCCAAGAGAAAACCCCAAAAGGAGTCATGGAGAGTCAGACACGAATGAAAATAACTAAACCACAAGATATCAACTCTTTTTTTGGTCTAGACCTACAATTTCTTTGGTACATATATATAGAGAGAGCTCCCATCAAGGACATTGATTTTATTGACACAGTACCTGCCCAACAGAGAGAGAGAGGGAGGTACAACTGCTCTCCGACTTACATTCTTAGTTAGTTGCCTGTGGTGGTGGGGCTGGGGTGGGAGGCACTGAAAGGTCAAGTGACTTGCCTAGGGTCACACAGCCAGTACGTGTCAGAGAGAGGCTTGGCATCTAGTACACCCAAATTCTAGGCTGACTCTTTAACCACTATACTACACTGTCTCTCTTCTCTTAACAGTCGTTAAAAGGCATTTATTTTGTGAACCAAATTAGATCATTCTTCAGGCAGAAAACACTGTATATTAATACCTGTTGGAAGGAAAGAAAAGATGCTTGGTGGGGATCAAATTCAGATAGTAAGTGGACAAAGTTCTACTATCCTATCCCAAGTTAGTCTAATTTACATTTATATTCAAATAAGTCTAAGAATTTCATTTAACATTAGGTTTCAGAGGAAGATATGTACAATGATGAATATTAATTACCTGGTCCTTGGAAATTTTACCAACAGAAAAATATTTGGACTTCAGATTGGCAAAGTAGAGACCAGAGACAGCTGAAGCAGGTGCCATTGCTAAGGATTCTGTAAGCTCTATCCCTGGAAAGAAGAAAAAAGGATAGACAATGAAAGTCTCACCTCTGGGCCTGTGATGTAGCATGAGGATATCTAGCTGCTGAACTTGCTTCTTGATAAATGCATAGCCATGATGACCAGCTAGGACGATGACTATAAACCCCAAATTAGCTCCTAGAGGACAAGCAGCTGCTGCCACGAGAATGGCCAGAGGAAACTAGAATGGCCCAGAACAGCAAATCAAGGCAGAATGGCTGACCTTCTTATTTGGGGGAAGAGGGGAAGAGGAGAAGAAGAGAGAGGACAAAGGCCTTCTACCCCACCATCAACCTTTTGGGAATCCCTGCCCAAGACCTGGACACAAATACGGTTTCAAATAACTCACCTTATCCACACTAAGCCTGGACTTACACTTATATAGGCAACTCCTGAGTAGATTAGTGGGTTCTAAGGCACCTACCCACCCACCCTTTTTTTTTGTTTGTTTTGCCTGAACTAATTATTTCTTTGGCATTGGGAATGCCTGAAAAAAAAAACCAACTCTTTCTACCAGGGGGCATGAGCAACTGCTCTACAATTTATAGTTTTAATAGAGTAGGCTGGGGCCTTGAAGAGTTATGTGGCTCGCTCATCAAGGGGTCACACAGCCAGTTATGTGTCAAGAGACAGGATTTGAACCCAGGTCACCCTGACTCTGAGGGTGGCTCTCTATCCATTATGCTACCCTGGCTTAAGAGTCTAAGGATCCACATGAAAATAGCTCCCTTTAGGGACCCTAACCCAGGTTCAGAAAAATCCTGAGAACATCCCAATTTAGGATAGGCTGTTTATATTCACGTTATCAGGACTAAGGGTGATCTGGGGATGGGAAGCTGGAGTGAAGTGGTTTTAAAAGCCCTAATGGAAGCTTAATAGCTCTTCAAGCACTAAATCAATATGCCACTAAGGTACGGGTTTTCTGCATGCCTTGACAAACAAATCCAGGTGAAAAACAATATACAATACTAAAATTAAGCAATAAATGCGCACACGCACACACATAGATACACACACAAATTAAGCTTACATATGTGGCTTAAATGACACTAGTTATATAAATGTGTTTTTCTTTGGTTCTCCTTGAGGGCTTTTAACACATCCAGTGCTTTTTGCCTCAAGGAAGCACATCCATTTTTTTAGCCCAGTACCTGTGGTTTCTGCAATGTGACCAAGTCTCCACATTGTGAGCTTCTCAGTATGGTCAGGTTGGCTGGGATAACCAGGAGCAGGACGGATGCCCCCATATCGGATCTTCCGCAGGTCAGCAATATCTAGCTGTTCATTGTCGCTGTAAGCCCACAATTCTTTGCGAACCCGTTCATGAAGTTCTTCTGCAAAAGCCTTGAATGGAAAAGTGGTCATCCTTACCCAGAGGAAGTAGCATGATGTAACGGTAAGAGGGCAGCACTCTGAATCAGGATGCCTTAGTTCCAATCCCATCTCAGACACTTACTAGCTGGGTAGCCTTGGGTGAGTCACTGGTCTCCATTCCTTCATCACACAATGAGGGGGTAAGACTGGATGGCCTCTAAGGATCATTGCATCTACTATTAGTCATCCTCCCCACCTGCCTCCTTCTAAACGCTAAGGCAGAGCAGAAGGAAAGTGCCTCAGTCCAGGAGAATGAACAGAGGAGGCTGTGTGGATTTGTTCCTTCACCGCCTGGTCTTCCTTGTCTAATTCAGCCATCACCTCAGAATTTGGAACCTCATCATGAGGTTGCAGGATTTAAAGCTAGAAGGAACCTTGGAGATTCAACCCAAGGGAGTTCAATTCCCTAATTTTAAAGAAAACAGAGGCCCAAAAGCATTTAAGTGACTTGCCTAAGATCACACTGATAGTAAAGAGAAGAGATGGGACTCAAATCTAAGTCTTTTGACTCCAAGTAAAATACTTTCCAGTGTACCACAACAAATAAGACTCCATTTTACCCCCACCCACAACCTCAGCTCACAAACCACTGTGCACTACTGGTGCCCAGCCCACAATGATGGCTGAAATGTTCTCTGCTGGCAAAGGAATCCTACTAGATGAAAAGATCAATTTAACTCACCAAACACCGATCTAGGGTGCTAGGTACACTAGTACACTGTTGGAGGAGCTGTGAATCAACGTAACTGTTTCAGAATGCAATCTGGAATTAGCAAATAAAATGGCTAAAAGGTCCGTATCGTTCGGCCCAGAGATTCCATGACTGGGTTTATACCCCAAGACCAATAAAAACAGAGCACCCAAATGTACCAAAATATTTATAGCTATGCTTTTTGTAATAGCAAAGAGTTAGAAACAAAGTAGATAATCAATAACTGGGAAATGGATTGACAATCTATGTAGAGGAACATAATGGACTGTCTCCAATGTGATGAATACAGAGCAGCAGAGAAAGATCGGGGTGAACTGAGGCAGAGCGAAGTAACCGGAGCCAAGAAGACGATATATATAATGACTACGGCAACATAAGCAAAAAGAACAATCACGTACACAAAATCAAAAGTGAACGCTGAACAATTATAAAGAATAGGCACAGCCCCAGAGATATGAGAAGACACTTCCACCCCATCCTTGCAGAGGCAGAGGTCAACACATGTGGCATACTGTAAATATTTTTCAACTTTTTCAATGCATCATACAAATTTTTTCTTCTTTCTCTTTTATGTTTGAAAAAAATATTTTTTGTTATAGAGGATGGCTTTCTTAAGAAGTGGGAAAGATACTGGGGGAAACCATGGTGATATTTTTAAAAAAAGACAGCAATAAAAACTTATTTTAAAAAAAACAATACAAACATTTATTTAGTCACTGCTACATATATGACATCATGCTAAGTCCTGGGGATACAAAGCCAGAAAAATGAATCTGTCCTTATCCTCAAGGAATTCATGTTCTACCAGAATGTATTCCAGTATTACTTCTTGAGGTCAAGGAATATCTCATAAGGAGCCATTAATATTTGACATCTTCATTCAAAAAACAAAAAACAAAAACAAAAGAAAAGAGTAAGACCAACCTCTAACCTTAATTTCATGCATAAGGAAAATCAGAATCTATAAAGTCTATGCCAGGAAGCTCTAAAATAGAATTATGAAGGGCAGTGTGTGTGCTACAAACAATTATTACATAGGGAGTCAAAAGACTTATGAATGTACACTTTGGCTGTCATTTCTTAGCTAACCTTAGACAAGTCACTTAAGATCCTTTAGGGATCTCAGTCTCCTCATCTACAAAACGGTATTGATATAGACATTCTCTACGCTCCCTTCCGGCTCCATCAATAAAATCAAGTCTAGTATTTAATTGTTGAATTACCAGCCATCTCCCACCCCCTAACAAGGAGAGCCCACCTAGGGCTTTGTCCTGGGTGCTTCTTGGTGATTTTGCCAGCTCCAATGGTTTAATTACAATCCAGATGACTCCTCAATCTCTGTCTGCTATCATCAACTGCCCGCTGGAGAGCTCCACTGGGATATTCCATATTTATCTCAAATGCAACAAGTCTAAAACAGAGTACATTATCTTCCTCCCTAAACCTGCCCTCCTCCAAACTTGCCTATTTCTTCTGAGGACATCTTTCCAGTCACCCAGGTTCTCAACCTAAGATTCATATTCTCTCTCCCTCCTTTTTTTTTTTAAATTATATACAGTTTTTTCAGTTGTCAAGGACTTCTTTTTTTCTCTTCCCCATATGCTCCCACACCCTCCCTGGTAAAAAAAAAAAAAAACCAAAAAAAAAAACCACAAAACCTTTTATATCATGTAACCCAGTCAAATAAACCAAAAGCCACCCTCAGCTCCCTCACCCCTTGAATTCCATCAGTAGCCAGGTCCCACTGATTTTACGTTCATACCACCATTCACCTCTATCCCTTCCTTTCCACTTACATAGCCATCCCCCTAGTTAAGTCTTCATCACTTCTCAAGCCTGGATTACTGGGACTTCCCTCTAATTACCTAACTGCCTGTCACTCTGTCTTCTTCATCAAAGAGTGGCCAAAATAAGCTTCCTAAGCTACATGCCTGACCATGTTACTCCTCTGCTCAAGAATCTTCAGTAGCTCCCTAATGCCTCTAAGTTTAAATGCAATCTCCTCAGACTGGAATTCAAAGCCTTCCACAATCTGACTCCAGCCTGCCTTTATGAATTTACTTCTAAGTTCCAGGCAAATCAGCCTGCTTGCTGTTCCCAAACCTGAGCATCCCGTCTCCCATTCCATTTGTGTCCTTGCGCAGGCTAGTCCCCCATGTTCTGACTGCATCCCTTCTTCACCTCCCTCTCTTACAATCCTTAGCATCCTTCACAGCTTAGGTCAGGTGCCACCTCCCACAGGAAGCTTTTCCTGATTCCTTTAGTTGTGTCCTCTCTTTCCTCAAATTATCTTGTAACTGTGTGTGGTATCACTCCAGTAAAATATACACTCCTTGAAGGAAGGTATTTTACTGTTTTTATCTCTGTAGCCCCAGAACTTTGCACACAGCACGTGCTTAATGAACGTTTGCTGAATTAAAGAAATAACTATCACTCACTTATTGTGTGCCAAACATACAGAAGAATTTTATGACCCTAGAACAGTGGTGTTAAATAAAAACAGCAGTCACTAAATCACACTTAAAAATTCTTGCAGGTTGAGTTAGAAAATAACATATTAACATTATCTATATTTTATTGCATTATTATTTATTTTGTTAAATATTACCCAGTTAATTTATTTTGGAGGAGGACAGCAGGGCAATTGAGGTGAAGTGATTTGCCCAAGGTTTCACATCTAGTAAGTGTGTCAAGTGTCTGAAGTCACATTGGAACTCAGGTCCTCCTGACTCCAGGGCCAGTACTCTACTCACTGCACCACCTAGCTGCCCCTACCCAGTTAATTTTTAATCTTGTCCTAGCTGCAGGCTGCCCATAGGCCCTGTTTTGACACATCTCCACTCTAGACTACTGTCAGTAAAAGTGAGAATCAGGTACTGAATTAGAGAATGAGGTTTTAGGAGAAAGGAAGAAATCTCCAAGAAGGCATTCTGGCTAAGCTGAAACGTTCTCTAAAGTAGCCAGACTTAGATGCACAGAAATTTTTCAACCACCATTTTAAAGAGGAAATTTTAGCAGGGGACCCTTTCAATGTTCAAATCTCCTCACCTGTGGCACTGGGGTCTGCCTCAAGGCTACTGAAATCAAATAAAAGTGGATAGTTCTTCCAGTTTTGTGGGGCCACCACGTTGTCCACTTTTTTCCTATGTAGTACAAATCAACTCATTTCCTCACCCATACGGCTCCCGAAGCGCCTCCAAAAGTGAGTTTAGTCAAGGAAGGACGCTCCTAGTGCATGCCTGATTCTTTACCTCTGCCAACCGGTCTCCCAAAGCCTTTGCCATGATGCTGCTGTAGATGTCACACTGCTCCTCATAAGTCTGGCTCAGTTCATCCACTCCAAAGCAGGCCACAGCAAAGAGGCCCAAGTAGTCACACACCCCAGATTCCACAGGAGCTATGAAGTCAGACAGGCAGTAATAGGGGTCTGTGCTAGCAGAGTCCTTTTCTGCCTTAAAACCAAAAAACAAGCGGAGAAGTGCCATTAAACGGTGATAGCATCTATAGATAAATTTGGGTGATTGAAAAAACTGACCTCCTTTTAAAATGAGGTTCAATACGTTTCTCTTTTAATCACCAGAAATAAGAAGAGGCCAAGAAACCAGATCAGCAGGTCGTTTTTCTCAAGCGTCCTCTCAGCTCAGGGTATTACTGACACTACTGTTCTTTGGTCATTTTTCAGCCACACTGGATTCTCTGTGACCCACTTTGGATTCTTCTTGGCAAAGATACTGGAGTGGTTTGTCATTTCCCTTCTCCAGCTCATTTTACAGATGAGGAAACTGAGGCAAAGAGAGCTAAGTGACTTTCCTAGGGTCACACAGCTACTAAGTGTCTGAGGATGGGATCTGAACTCAGGAAGATGAATATTCCCATCTCCCGGCCCAGCACTCTATCCACTGGGCCACCTGACTATCATTGATGAGGAGACACAAAGATCATTTTACTCAGTGTCCAAAATACTGAGTTTGAACACTACCACTGCTTATAAGTCTCTTAACTTTGCGAAGACTACGCAACAATTAACAACAATGTAAATGGAAAAACACAACCACAAAATAATTAACAATAAATGTTGCCCAAATTATAAAGGACAAGCTTGGCCCCGAAGAAGAGTGATGAGAACACATTTCTCACCCGCTCACTCTTCTGCGGTGATTTTGGGGGAAGGGGTGTGCGCAGGTATAGAAGACCACGTGTAGTGTCATATTTTTTTAATATGCTGATAGTAAGAGAAGAAAATGTTTCTCTTATTATTTTTCTTTAAAAAAAAACATTCTTTGTCATAAGAGATGGTTCCCTTCATGGGGGAGGAATATAGTGTCATTTGGGTAATGTAAAAAAAATTGATCAATAAAAAATAAATGTTTTCTCAAACTTTAAAAACTTCTTTAATTCTCTTTTTCCTCATTCATAAACTGGAAATTATAACCACTTCCACCAACTCCCTCACAGGAATTTTGTGAGAATCAATGAAATTCCTTATATAAAGCATTTTGCAAACCTTTAAGTACTATGCAACGTGAGTTACTATTATTATTGTGAAAGAGCATAAGATGGTACGTTAAAGGCCAGAGCTGAAGTCAGAAAGAGCAGGGTCCAATCCCCTGGCATGTTATGACATGTGTCCTTAGCCAGGCTGACTGTCCTACCACCCACCTCTGCTAGCAATATCTACATTTTAAAGGAGGGTCGGTGTAAAATGGTCTTTGGGCAATTCTGAACAAGATTCTGTGGTTTCCCACAAGAGAGAGGCGCAATCAATGTTACTGATAAACATATGTTGCACAGATCATGCATCTTGGAGTAAATCACTGTATTGTTCCTCTTTGAGTGTGTAGGACTGATGTGAAACAATGTCTGCCAGGCCTCTGGGCAACCACCCCAATAGTTGTCAATTAGAGGCCTTGTTCCTGTCTCAGGGTCTGCCTTGAGCATCCTGGTCAGCCTGACACTTCTGCTGTTATTCATCATACAAACAGCCTCTGTCTCAGACCAACAAATTCATTCTCCATTCCTTACTGATCATTTTCCGGGTAGAACCTAGTGTTGGCGTAATTTTTCAGGCTTTGAGCTTGAGTTACTACATTTTGCTTACTGACTTACTCAAAGGGGAGGAGGAAGCCACCTCATAACTTAACAAATAAAGGGTTTTCTTACCTGTTGTCTCAGGCCATGAAATTTAGCTATTGGCTCTGCAGATTGTGGTACGGCATCTTCTGCATACAAATGAATATCATCCTGGACACTCTGTGCTGGCCAGAATCCAACGATACCCCTGGCTTGTAGTTTCTTTTGACTAATCAGTACTTTCAACATATTTTGGGCATCATCATACACTTTTTTGGCTTCTTCTCCTATTAGATAAAAACAAAAACATTCACTTAAAAGTTCCATACAATTTTAGCAAAATATTTTTTAAAAACCTCCTCCATCTTCCTCCCAGCCCCCAAAACAACAACAAAATATTACCTCTCAGGCCACTTTCCCAGAGATTTCATCAGGTACTGTCATGAACATAACCTAAGGTGGTTTTCAGCATCTCATAGTTAAGTGCCTTGGCCCCCAATCCCCGTGGTCTATTTCCCCAGGCTAACACCAACTTATGTTGAAAGCCACAACTATACATTTTCCATGGGGGTAAGGGGAAGAGGGAGGAGAGAAGGAAAGAAATAAAGTCTTTCTCTAACATCTACTATGTGCCAGGTGCTGTGCTGAGCGCTCTACAGATGGGAGGTAGCTGCTGTTAAATATCCAGTGTACCACCTCGCTGCCCCAAAGGGCAGAATGCCCAAGGTGGCTCCCTGAAACATTCTATGAGAGAAGAGAGAGAAAGCTTCAAACCAAATCTGACTATCTGCCTCCATCATTCCCACAGAACGTCTAGTAACTCCTCTGAGACTTGGGTGTATGTAAGACAGGTTAAAGGCAATAACTAACCCCTTTAAGAGGCTTAGGCAAGATTCCCAATGGTTTCAATTGAACGGTGTAAACAGCATAAATGTAGCTTCCCCCGGGCTACTCTCTACTATCCACACACACCCATACATGCACACATTTGAAGACGACAGTGCTGATGGTGTCCGGCACACATCTGACCTGTCAGCATTTCTTTCTTTCAAAAAGCACACATACACCATGCCCAGATCTCTGAAGGGCAGCAAGCAGTAACCAGTCACTGCCACCCCTGCTATGCATTGAGTATACACTGACACTGCCTACAACAAGCACACCTATTTCTGATTGTTGCACATGAAGATGGGTTTGTCTCCGTGACAGACTGAAGTAAACTGTTGTTGCCCGCCTACTCGATAAACTCCAGGGGCTCCCAATTGCCTCTAGGATCAAATACAAAATCATCTGGTATTCAAAGCCCTTCAAAACCTAGCCCCCTCCTACTTTTACAATCTCCTTTTATCTATTTATTTATCTTTTCACATATTTATTTGGGGGCAATATGGGTTAAGTTACTTGCCCAGAATTACACAGCTAGTAAGTACGTGAGGCTGGATTTGAACTCTGGTCCTCCTGACTCCAGGGCTGGAGCTCTATCCACTGAGCCACCTACTGGCCCCCCTTTATGATTTTCTTACACCTTACTCCCAGCCATATATTCTGGCCATTCCACAAACAAAACATTCTCTCTTTCCACTCCCATGGCTGGAATGCTTTCCCTTCTCAACTCTGCCTACAGGCTTCCCTGCCTTTATTTAAGTCCAACTAAAAATCTCATCTTCTACAAGAAGCCTTTCTTAACCCCTCTTAATTCTAGTGCCTTCTCTCTTTTAATTATCTCCTATTTATCCAGGCTATAGTTTGTTTGTACATACATGTTTGCTAGTTGTCTCCTCTGTGAGACTGTAAGCTCCTTGAGAACAGGGATTGTCTTTTGTCTCTTTGTATCCCCAGGGCTTAGCACAGTTCCTGGTACTTAGTGGGTGCTTACAGAGCGTTTCTTGACTGACTGGTTGGTCATTAAACTTAGCTTACCTCTCCTACTTCTGCCTTGCCCCTCACTCCTTCTTCTGCCCCCCCACTAGCTTCTTACCTGGATCTGTGACTAGCTATCAACCAGCTCCCAGTGACATTCCACTCTCAGGGTATTTACACTTTAAAAGAGATGCCGAGTGAGACCAAAACAAAACCCTTTAAGTCACAAACACTGATTTCTTATGATGGCATTTCTGATACTTGAAAAGGCAATGGGAAAAGATATCTTCTGGAAGACAAAGTGGCCCTCACACTCTTTATAATCTAATCAATCAATAACTAAGACCTGTCCATATGAAATCCTGGTACCCTGCTGGTCATCCACAGTCTCCTATTTGGTCTTAACTGTGATTTAGGTTATTGGTTATTTATCTGTGTTGAACCAAAGGTTGAACAGTTTGTGAAACACTGTTTTAAAAATCCACTACCCTTCTCCCACTCCTAAAACACCAATTCTCCTAAGTCAGAGCGGACCAGATAACCTCCATCTTCAACCCCAAGCAGCAGTAACCTAATCCAAATCCACTTCCCAGCTCTTCTGCTTTCTACCCTGAGGGTCAGTTCCATGCCGGTCAGTAAGGGCTATTTCATCTGTGCCTTTGTATCCCCCAGCACATCCAACACTAGGCAAAGAGGAAGTAACTTAATATGTGACTGAGATCAAGATACCACTCAGCACACTACTATTTGAATATCCTTCTCTACTGAAAAGAGAGGAAAGTATTGCAAGGAAGGAACAGCTGAACCGACCCACTGTTTTGTCGTTAAAGATCTTGGGAAAACCTCGATTGGGGTATTTGCCCCTGAGTTGCCAGACATCGAAGAAAGGTTTCCAGTCAATGTAGTCCACCAGCCTCTGCAGGTCATAGTCTTCAAAAATCTGAGTCCCAATAAATTTGGGTTTCACTAGAGAAACAAAAAGTGTAGGTTATCATTAGGAATATTCGAGGCTTGGAGTTTAAACATCTTTCACATACAATGAATGCACAGCCTACCAAGAACTCGAGTTTCTAAGTCTGAAGTTGCTCAGGAGACTCCCACACACTGTCTTATTCCTGTCACCCGTAGGAGTTGTTTTGTTTTTTTTTTGGGGGGGGGGGGCATAGGGGGAAGCTGCTTTAGATTGCCTTGGAGAAAAGAATAATTTTGTCTTGCGTCTTATAAATTATTTTCTTTATGCCTTTGGGTATATGGTCCTGGGGGCAACCTATCTCCCAAAAAAATAAAAATAGAGGCTAGCTTTCACTTGTTCAATTTAAAATTAATTTAAGGGGTAGAAGAGTTGTCATCAGAGGAAGAGTGTTATTATGCTATTTTTCTCTGGCCTGGGGTAACTGAAAATACTGCCCAGTCTGGTGAACAGGCATAGGCAGGAGTTACAGCAGGAAGGAGGAGACTGGAGGTTTTACAGCTGGTTCTGCATCTGGTTAAACCAAGATGTTTAAACTATGTTTCTCAGTTTCCCTATGAGGTGAGACTCACGATGCCTTCCCCTACATACTTCTTACAGGCATTTATGGATAAAAATATACATACAGGCAGAGTGGAAGTTTTTAAACAGAAAGAATATGGCAGCATGGGGGAGGGAGGAGTAGGAATAAAACGTGGGCAGGGAAAGGGTTTGAACAGCTAGCCTATTTTTTTTTTTTTGCCTAATCTATAACTACTACATGCTCTCCCCACCTGCCACCTGTCAGTTTTATTCTCACATCTGACTACAAAATAATACCTTCATTCACTCTTCTAGCTGCCAGTGGGCGACAGGGCCAGAACAGTGTTTTCACAGTTCTTTACCTTGTGTCCTCTACATTGAACCTCTGTACTCTTCAACCCCCTCAGGACAGCAGGACATAAAGGGCTTAATTTCAGCTCAAAAGAGTTGAATTAAACAGAAGGAAGAATATCTTGGCACCAAGAACTGTGAAATACTAGAACAGATAAATCAAGAAGTCTGAGAAATCTCATGCCTTGGTATTTGTGCAGAAACTTTTGGCGATCAATGTTTGAAAAGAACACACATATGTAATATAGGATACTTCATTGTATAAGGATAGAGAACTGATCTGGAAACCAGGAAGACCTCGGTTCAAGTCCTCATGTCTGACATACACTAGCTGCGCAGACCCTGGCCTCAGTGTTTGAGGCAATTCTGTAAGTCTATAAGTTACAGAAAAGAGTCTAACCTGCATTCACAGCAGGAGTTTCCATCACAGATCTACTCTCTATTCCTACCTTATATGTACATTAATATATCCTTTTGGGGTGGGGGGGGGGGTAGGAAGTAATGAAAAACCCCACGGAATCCCCATCACTAAAAAGTAGTGCCAATATCTCTGTCCCAGATGATTCAGGAGCAGTCTTACCTCCTCAGGCTCAAGGACAGACTAAAAGATTTCTCCAGGTTCTGTCTAACCCTGTCATGTGACCAAATTCTCACTGTCAAACGGAATGATCAGGGTGAACTAGCAGTATATACTTGAAATAAGTTCATCCTTCCAGCTCATTATGTGTTTGAAGCTCTGCTACTTGGGGCCTTTGAAGAAAAGTCCCAGATTCTCTTCCCAACTCCTTGTCCTTAACCCCTCACCCTGCCAAAATAAATCCCTAAACCCCACTAAGTGGCATGACCAAATCATCCTCAAAAAACACTTCTGAGTTCTGAATTAGACTTCAATCAGCCCTATGAGCAGTATGTTCATTGCTTTCAAGGGGCTATCAAACATGGGAGATTAAAGGAACCTCCCAGAACAGAAGCGGGGCACTCACTGCTCTCCTTGATCTGCTCTAAGTCAATGCAGCTACATAAACGGCATCTGAGAAGTAGCTTAATTATATTTAGCCTCAAGAGATTTCTGTCTACGTACAAAATGGAAAGGGTAAAAGGAAACTGCTGTTAGATGTGGCTGATAGGGGTGGGACACACTGAGTCTGGGGGATAAGCTCTTCACAAACCACCAAAAACTTATTTTTAGGAACCTTTCCTGGAAACAGGAGAAGAGCTCCCTATCCCCAAACACAAAATGAAACTACTAAGGCTAATATAACAGCACTGCTTGCATCTTAATCATTCCCAGGGAGGGACAGAAGAGCAGAAATTAAAACTGTCCTAATACTGGCAAGTCTCTCATCTCTCACTTAAATGAGTGGCTCCCCACTGAGCAAATGAACGTTATTTTTTTTTTTAACATCTCACTGTACAGGAACCAACCTCCCCTTGTATTATGACACTGACTTAAAGCAACGGGGCCAGGAGACTCACGTTTGCATGGAGATTCAGCTTTTTCAAAGTCCTCTATAAAACACTCCATCTTAGTTGAGCCTCATACCTCATCTATGACATCAGAGGTGTAAAAGTGACCATTCCTTTTACAGCTCAGCAAACTGAAACGCTAAGGCTAAATGGCCTATAAGGCAACCCGGATAGTTAAGGGCATAACTCAGACTTTAGAACCAAGGTTGCCTAAGCCCCAGTCCTGGACTCTTCATAGGACAAACACTATGAACTTCCCAAAAGTCACATGTCAAACAAGACATCAAGTGGGATTAGAATCGAGGGATCTTTTAGGTAGCGATGGATGACTCTACCATGACAAGAGCTCACACTGATAGGGAACAAGAAAGAGCACTTTACACAGGGCATTCCTTCATCGGAGCCTCAAGGAAGGATGGAATGGAATATTCCCTGGATATGGGATAATATTCGATGCATTTCTCAAGTGCATACAATTTTCTACCACTTCTATCCTGTCCCCCTGCACTCAAGCAGTCCCAAACAGACCTGGGGGTCGTTCTGAGAGCCAGTCGATATGGAAGCCTTTTTTCCTGGCTTGATCTAAGGTTAAATATCTTCTTTCCTGCCAAAAAAAAAGTGTCTGTCAAGGCCTTTTGAATTTTTTCAAAGACTACATTGTAAACATGTTGATGTTAGATAGCTTTTTCAACCAAAAGGATGACTTAAATAACAAATATCCTTAAGTCCAGACATTGTTTGGAAAGGGTTTTTTCCCTTCCTCATCCTAAATGTATTTATTTCAGCACCTGGCATAAAACCATGAAATTAATAAATACCTGTGCACCTGAATTACTTGGACTTACAGATCCAGGAAGGGACTCCTTGTACCATCTCAAATTAGCACTGAGACTATGTTGCACGCTACACATACTCATCACCCATATCTTCAAAGGTCCTCCTTCAGTCACCGTTTGTTTTTATTCTTCTGATATTATGGAGTTGGGTGACCTATAACCATTAATGGTGGAATACTGGTGCTAAAAGATGGTTCTTTGTGGCAGGAAACAATTTGGGAATCACTGAAATCCAAATAAGATTCAGCCCATTCTTTTCTAGTTCAAAGCCTGAGCCAAAATGTGTATGCTGATAGGCTAACTCAATCGGGTATCTAAAAAATTAAGTATTATAATCTGAGAAATAAAGCCTGTACCCACTTGTTTTTTATTTTCCATTGGGTTTATCACTTCTATGCAGATGACTTGAGGTCTAGATATCCTGCTCTATTCTCTCCCTTTTGCTTCAGCCCCAAATTACCAATTGCTTATTGGACATTTCAAACTGTGTGTCAAAGGTCCTTTCAAATTCAATATGTACAAAAACAGACTCATTAAATATTTTCTCCCAAACTTCTCTTTTTCTTTGGAAGGCACCACCATCCTTTCAGGGTCTTAGGTTCACAATCTTGGCATTATTCTGGACTCTCCCTCACAACCCTGTGTATCCAATTAGTTGTCCTGTCTGGCAGTTTCTACCTCCACAACAACCCTTAACCCATTCCCTCCACTCATACAACCACCATGTTAGCTTGGGTCTCGATTATACTGCAACAGCCTCCTAACTGGTCTCCTTCCCATAAGTCTCTCCCACCTCCAGTCTATCCTCTATCCTGCTGCCAAAGTGATTTTCCTTAAGCACAGATCTGACTTTGTGACTACCCTACTCAGTAAACCCCAGTGGTTCGTTATTACCTCCAAGATAATATATGAACTCCCCTGTGTGGTTTGTAAAACCCATTACAATCTGGCCCCAGTCTATTTTTTAGCCTTACCCCTTACCCAGCAATTTGTGATCCAATCAAACTGGCGTTCTCTGTCTTTCATACGGATCCTGATGCTTGGAATGTCCTCTCTTTCCACCTCTATCTCATATTCCCCCTCTTTCTTCAAGACACAGCTCAAGCACAATCTTGGTGCTTTAAGCATTCCTGCTCCCCTCAATTACTGGTGCCCTCCCTCCTAAACTACCTTGTATTAGGTACTTTTAAAATTTCTTTATATTTATTCTGTATTTACTTATTTTCTTCCCCCTTAGAAAGCAAGTTCCTTACCAACCAGGACTGTTGAATTCTTCTCTCCCTACTGCTACCACAGTACCACAAGTACACAATAAGAGCTCAAGCCATGTCTGTTGATTAATTGATTAGGTGGCTAAACTAATCTTTTTTGAGTGAATAAAGACCTCACAGAGGAGGCCCTGTGTACTCTGGTGTTTGATATAATCAGTACAAATCGCCCACAAAAATGAGCCCCTATGGTGGGAAAAGCACAAGAGTTTGAGTCTGAAGACTCAGGTTCAAGTCCTAACTCTGTCACTTACTGTTTGTATGATCTGTGTGGCAAATCATTTAACATCACCGGATCTCAGTTACATCATCTGTAAAATGAAAGGTTCCAACTGAATGGCCTCTAACTTCTTTTCCAGCTCTAAATCACTCTTTGACTTGGCCACTGTGCTGGACAGTCTCCATTCCATGGACATCTTTGACTGCATGTGCCTTCCTTAATTTGAGGCTTCACTTGATGTTAATACTCAAAGGACTGTTGAACAAAGTAATCTGTGTGTCTTCAGGTATCAGGTGCTGTGTTATCTTAACAAAGCACCAAGACATAGTGTTTGAGGAGAGCCCCAAGGCTGTGCTTGTTTCAGTGAGTAAAATATTATTTGTAATCAATACCCAAAAACAGCAGGACCTCATTTTCTCTACAGCTCTCAGTCAAATGCGTGTCTGGGAAGATAAGGCCTGATGAAAATCGTCTTCAAGTTTGCCTGTTTTCATCTCACATTTTTAGCTCAATGAGCAAGCAAAGACAGCATATTTAAACAGGAAAATAGGCATGTGAGTCAATAGTTAGTGATCCTTCTCTCCTTCTGAAATCTTCTTTTTGGATCATCTTGAAAATCAGTCCCTGAGTGCCTTCAAAACCATCGTCTGAAGAATCACTTTCTTCTGCATTTGCATTTCCCAACTCATCTTAAGTGACATTTCCAATTCCTCACAGGACACAGCAGGTGCTGAAGCTATAGGGCCCAATTATGGTGCTTCCACTACTACTGAAGACAAGAAGTGATTATAACAGAAACTGGCACAAGATCTGTTCCAATTCACAGAGCTTTGTTCTCCCCTCAGTTTCATCAATAAAGTTCTTGGAGAGTTTCTGGCTTAGTTGGATTTCATGTCAAGCTTTCTGCTTATCTCCCTTTCTACTGATTTTTGTTGATTTTTACAAAAAGCTGTAATTTAGAATTAATGAGCAGAACTGAGAACCGAATCTCATAGAACTATCTTAGGCCCAGAGGAAATCTTAGGCAAGATGTTAAGTGGATGGGCCAAACATGTCGTAAAGAACAAGAAGTGAAATTAACCATTACAAAGCACAGTCCGGCCATTTGGTCCATCCATTATGGACCAAATATATTATCTAGCTTTGTACCTGACTTCCAGCATTAAGTGAGCATAGGATACATCATCCACATTAGACAAAGGAATAAATAATAAGCCAAATGACTTTTGAAGACAGATCTGCACATTCAGTTGGGGCATGTGGCAAAAAAAGCAGTTATTTTATTGTAAAAAACAGGTTTTTAAAAATTTACCTTGAGTGATTCATAATGGTCCTGCCTAATGTCTTCATATTCTTCAATGATTTCCTCAAAGAAGTCTTCCTTCAGGTTTTCATCCAATAGCTGAGAGCACTAAGAAAAGAAGTTAAGGTTAATTAATAGCCATCCAGGGACAACACGGGAGAGTAAGAAAGACACAGCTCACAGCCTGAACTTCAAACTAGGTTTGTCATGAGGTTTCCAAAAAATACTGAAACGGTTTCTTCCCTTTAGCCAGCATCAGGAGGGTAGGGTAGGGTATTGGGAAAGGACAGAGAAAACTTTGGTATTAACTAACCCACAGACTAAAGACCACTCAAATAGTCACTAAAACTATCTCTAAAAAAAAAAATAATTTGTGGCTATCATTATCAAGTTGCAGAATAAAAAAAAATCATAGAACCAAATCTAAAATTTTTTAAAAGCTCAACTTACTAATAATGCAATTAACTAGCCACTACTCACAACTTCTCCTAAGCCCAAATGGCTACCCAAGTGGCTTAGACCAGGGCTGTCCAAAATGCAGCCCACAGTGTGATTTATGCGGCCCATCTACAAGCACAGAAATTTACATAAATGCTTTAGTAAACAAAGCCCAGCTACTTCAGAGCTCTCACTAAAATGGCAAATCAAAATATACTGTCTATTGTTTCAATAAAAACCTACAGTTGGACAGCCCTGGCCCAAACCATTGGAATGGAAGGAAGGACCTCTTCAACAACTAAAGCCTGTTGAATTTCACCTCCTCAAATCAATTTAGCAAGCACTTATCAAGGCAGTGTGCTAGGTGCTAGGGATAATGATAGCCATTCACATTCCTAAAGGAAATCACAACACTGTGATGACTGCACTAACTATATATTTGTATGCCTATTTCTCAAATGGGATCTCACTGATTCATGCATGATATACTGGACAGAATGTAGATTGAGTGTCAGGAGGAACAAAACTTGAACTTTGCCTCAGACACTAGTTCTGTAACCCTGAGCAAATCAAGTAATCTCTCTCGACCTCAGTTGTAAAATAGGGACGAGAAAAGCACCTAACTCAGAGAGTTGTTGTGAGAATCAAATGAGATGGTATTATAATTGATTGTCCCTTTCCCCCCTACCCCTTCGTAGTTGATCCAGAACTTTCCATCTCTCAGGCAGACCCCTCCCTTTCAGATGTTCTTACCTCCTACTGCACTGAGAAAATAGAAGCCATTGACATTCACCATCTGGTCTCTTGTTTCTTCCTCCACCCCCTATCTCAGACTCCTTCTATAGCTTCAACCATCCTCTCCTACCTTAGTCTTATCTCTTGCCAAAGCCAACTCTACCTGTACTCTTACTTCTACCCACTCCTTCCTTCTTCAGGAGCTTTTGACATCAACCACCCTCATCTCGATTCTCTGTCTCTCGGTCTTTTTTCCCTACTGCATACAAATGTCCTTAAAAAAATAAATAAAATCCTTCACTTGACCCTGCCATTCCTTCAAGCTATTAACCTACCTCTTTCCTCCCTTTCACTGCCAAACTCCTGGCAAGAATTATCTACATTCACTGCCTCCACTTCTCAATCACCCACTTACTTCTCAACCTGGCTTCCTGCCCTAAAACACAACTGAAATTATGCTCACTAAGTTTGCCAATGTTCCCATAAATCCACTGGGCCTTTCTTGGTCCACATTCTCTATGGCCTCTGTGGCTTTCACTACTAATGACCACCCTTTCATCTTAGACATTCTCTTCCCTCTTATCTTCTGCAACCTGTTCAATCTGATTGCTTCATCTCAATATGCTTTGCTTTATTATGACCCATCTCTTCTATCACCCTTAACTGAAGTGTTTTCTAAAGCTCATTCCTGGGGCCTCCTCTGTTCTATCTATACCCCATCTCTCTTAGTGGTTTCATCAGTACCATCCCTCTCCCTCCCTCCTCTCTCTCTCTCTCCCTCTCTCTCTCTCTCTCCATCTTTCTCTGTACATATGTGTGTGTGTGTGTGTATATGGATGAGTGTGTGTGTGTGTGTGTATACATGTCCAATGTCTCCCAAATCTTCATAAACAGCTCTCACTTCTCTCACCTTCAGTCACACATCAGCAACTGCCTACTGGGTGCTTCCTCTGGATATACCTCAAACTCAGTGTATCCAAACAGAACATATTATCTTTTTTCCTTACATGGCATGATCCACTTTCACACTTGCCTATTTCTATCGAGGGTATCACTAGTCTCTTCTCCCCATCGATGAAAACCCTAACATCAGTGTCATCTCCTTTACTCTGGCCTTTCCCTAATCCCCCGTTATCTGAACAACGGATAGGATCAAACAGTTCTCAAGATAAGTACTTGATACTCCCTGACCTCAATACTCCATCTCCCACATCAGTGCATTTGTGTATGTCTTTCATCATGCCTAAATATACTTCCTTCTCATCTCCTCTTATAATACCCATTTTTGAGAGCGATCTGGAATTATACCCAAAGAGTTATTAAACTGCCTATACCCTTTGACCCAGCAATACCTCTACTACGTCTATTTCCAAAGATTATTAGGGAAAAAGGAAAAGAACCTATAGGTTCTAAAATGTTTATAGCAACTCTTTTTGTGGTAGCAAAGAAATGGAAATCACAGCAATGCCCATCAACTGGGGAATGGCTAAACAAGTTATGGTATATGCCTGTGATGGATACTTTACTGTGTTGCAAGAAATCATGAGCTCAATGATCTTAGAAAAACACGGAAAGACTTGCACAAAATAATGACAAAGGAAATGAGCAGAGCAAGAAAACACTGTATACAGTAAGAGCAATATTATTTTAAGAATGACTTTGAGCAAATAAGTCATTTTGTCTACTATGAATACCCAAATTAACATAAGGATATTTGAGGAAAGACATCATCTGCATCCAGAGAAAGAACTGATAAACAGAAGTATGTATAGAATTATTTTACATATATACCTATTTGTGCCTAATTTTAGCCATCTCTAGGGCTGGAGGGTGGGAGAAAGGAAAATTGAAAAAGAAACCCACACTATAGATTTAATTATATATTTAAAAGGAATAGCAAGTTGTATGTAATAGATTTGCAGTTTTATGTGCAATCATCTTTGTTTGTTATACTATGTTATGGAAATGCTTGTTTTATTCTTTAAATTAAAAAAAAAACCCCTGTCTTCTTTTAAGTCTTAACCTATTTGCAGCCTTCCCTTTTCCTATCAGTTATTGGGGCTCTTTCCCTTCTCAGTTTTCCTCGTACTATAATTCTATGTATGCTCACTGTACTGCACCAGTAGAACCTAAGTGCCTTGAAGGCACAGACTGTTTTTGTCTTTGCATCTCCAGTGCCCAGCACCATGGACAGAGTGCATGAATGTGTGCTGAATGTGTTTGCTGAATTGACACAACATGGCAAGTGACTGGGTATGAGGGGCAAGGTAGAGTGAAGAGTTAAGAATGACTTCAAGGTTGCAAACAGGAAAGTCTAGAAATAGAGAAATTATGAAAACAGGTGGGTTTAGGAGTAAAAATAGTAAGTTATATTTTGTGTATGTTGAGTCGAGATGCACAGGAGACATAACTAACAGGCAGGTGGCGATATAGGTCCTGAGCTCAGGAGAGAGGTGAGAGCTAGATATGTAGATCTTGGCACAATCTGACAGAAATAAAAGTTAAAACAATGAGAGATGAGGTCATTAAGGAGAATCTAGATGGAGTGCAGGGTCCAGACTAGAGCCCTGAGTATGCCCCTGCACAGAACAGGGATGATGACTCTGCAAAAGAAAGGAAGAAGCTGTCAAAAAGGTAGGATTATCAGGAGAGTGCAGTGTCATGAAAACTCAGGGAGAAGAGAGATTATCCAGAAAGAATGCATGCTCAACGGTGTCAAGTGTCATAGAGGTCAAGATTACACGAGGAATGAGAAAAGGCAACCGAGAGATCACCAGTAAACTTTAGAGAAAAGTTTCAATAAAGTGGCATAGTCAGAAGCCAGATGGCAAGGGATTAAGAAAGGAGATGAGGGAGTGGAGGCGAATATAAACGGCTTTGGGAGTGTGGTTGTGAAAAGGGGAGATTATAGAATACTAGCTCAAGCATATAATAAGGTCAAGTGAAGATTTTTTTAAGGATGAGGGAAAGCTTGGCATGTTTGTAGATGACAGGGAAGATGCCACTAGATAAAGAGATTAAAGATCAGAGAGGGAAAATGATGAAGAGTCTTCGCTAGCCTCCAGTGACTGGTTTCTACTAGGAACTGGATGCTCCATCTCCACTGAACGATGGCTCCCCTTGAACCCCACCCCCCCTCTCAGAAGTAACCCAGTAGCCTCCTTCACTCATACCCTTAGGATCACTAGACCCTTCCCAACAGTCTTTGGTTAGGAACGTGGCTTCTCACACTACTTAGATAAGCCAGAGTCACCAACATCCTTCAGCTAAGATGGTGGATCACTGCGCCCTCCAGTAGGCCTCTGGCCCGTCTATCCCCCATGCACTGTTATCTGACTTGCAGATAAAACCGCTATCTGTGAGATCTCCCCCTATTATAATGGAAGCTCCTTCTTTTCTTGTATCTCTGGTATTTAGCAAAGTGCTTGGTACAAATTAAGTCCAGAATAAATGTCTTTCTATTCCACTGTGTGAGGGAGGAGGGAGAGGAATTAACGAGTAGTGACAGTGATGTAGTAATGAGAATATCAATGAAATATTAAAAAAACACAAAGGAAGAGATGAGTTCAGAAGGGGACACAGATAAGCAGGAAATAGGATTGTAATTTTTTTTAAAAAAAAAAACTAAAAGAAATCTTTTAGCTTCATGTACCATTTTCTTTTCTGGGCATTGAAACATCCATGTTTGTTAAATTCCTAATAAAAGAAAAAATTTAAAGTAGCTTATTAGGAATTTAAATAATAAATTGTTTGTGTCTGTAATAAATACACAATCTACAAAACAAAGAAACCATTAGCATGATACCTGGTACATTTTTGTTGTTTAGCTGTGGCATCTCCCTCCACCAATGCAAAATGACAACTGATCTATTTATTACCTAGTCTTGAAAGAGTTTGCTGGGGCACTGAGATGTTAAGTGACTTATGGACGGTCACAGGGCTAGTCTGTGTCCAGAGGCCTTCCTGACTACAAGGCTAGCCCTCTAAGCCGCTCTACAAGGCCAAGTCATACCTTAAGTCTCACATAATAGGGGCTTAATGGCTGAGTTAAAATGAATGAATGAAAGGATTACTTTAGAAGATACTCCCAAGGCATGCAGACAAAGGCAGGAAGGTGGCAGGACTGCTTTCCACCTGGACAGAGGTATGTACCGTACTTACTCATCACAAGTCAGAGGCCAGATTTTGAAGGCCTTCCAAATGCTTCTCTGTCCTGGTGAGGGATGTACCTGTCTCCAAGTAGGTCATTTCCTGCAAATGCTCTGACTCCAGCAATTATGTCACATAAGTAAGGGTTTTACATCTGTAGACAATTGGGAAAATCTATGTGGATGCTGGTGTCACTGGCACCTTAAGGCAAAGAAGGTCCTCTCTATCTATCAAAGGCATCTTGGCACAGAAGGAAGAATGATGATCTGGGCATCAGGGGCCTTGGGTTCCAAAATTCTCCCTCAGACATGCTACTGTGTGGCCAAGGACAAGTCACTTAACATCTCAGAACCTCAGTTTCCACATCTGTAAAATGGGGTGAGTAAATACTGAACCGTAGGGTTATTCTGAGGAAATCACTCGGCCAACCTAAGTGTTCATTCTAGAAATGATTACTTTTTGGCTTCAGTCCTCTAATACCTAGTGCAGCACATCTGACTGCTCAAATTTTAGTAAGAATAGGTAATTATACGGTGCTTGGAAAACCTTAAAGTGCTATATAAATACTAATTATTATTACTGCTATTGTTATTACGGCCCTCAGGTCACCACAGGAATGCTACTGGCGGCTTCAGACTTCTTCTAAGCATTAATATAAACTCCATCTCCCACCTCCGGGCACTTCCAGCGGCTGTCTCCCACACTTAGAATGCTCGCTCTCCTTTTTGTCTCTACCTCCTGGCTTCTTCAAGTTCAAGATAAAATACCTCCTTCTACAGAAAATTTTTCCTGTCTCTCTTAATTCTAGTGCCTTCTCTCGGCTATTTCCAATTTAAGCTATATACAGTTTGAAGCTATATGGCACAGGAGATAGAGCACCAGACCTGAAGTTGGGAGGGTCTGAGTTCAAACCCAGCCTCAGATGTGTACTAGGTGGATGACCCTGGGCGAGTCACTCAAGCCTATCTGCCTCAGCTTCTCATCTGTAAAATGATTTGAAGAAGGAAATGGCAAACCACACTAGTGTCTTTGCCAAGAAAACTCTAGATCAGATCATAAAGAGTTAGACACGACTAACCAACTGAACAGTAACAACAGCTTGGCTGTGCATTGTTGTTTGCGTGTTGTCTCCCCTATTAGATTTTAAGCTCCTCGAGAGCAAGGACTATCTTTTGACTTTTCTGTATCTCAGATGCTTAGAACAGGGCCTGGCACACAGCAAGCACTTAAATGTTTACTGACTAACTTATACGGAGTAAGCTCTTATTTTTAAAGAATAAGTAAACAAGATATGAGAATGTACCTTACTCCTTTTCTTGAAGAGATGGGAGACTATGGATGTGGAGCTCCAGATATATTGTCAGACCCAACTGGTCACTTTTAGTCAGTTTTACAGACCTAATTTTTTCTCCTTTCTTTCGTATTCTGTTATAAAGCATGGCTCACTAGATGTGGAAAGGGTCAAGGACTTAATGGAAAATAAAGGTATTAAAATATAACAATTTTTTTAAGTTAGCAACAAAACCAAAAAACAAAGAAAAGATTCCAGGAGGGAAAACATTTTTAAATTATCCTTATATATGTAATAATTTTTTAAAGTTAGCAACAAAACTAAAAAAAAGAAAAACAAGGAAAGGGTTCCTAAAAGAAAAAACTTTTTTTAATTATCCACATACATGTATAAATCAATCTCTTATGGCATATTTGAACTTTAAAAGAATTTTTTTTAAATTCATACTTACCACCACCACGCTCTTAGACGCATCCAGGACATGTATTACAGGAGCACTATACCTTGGGGCTATTTTAACTGCTGTGTGGGTTCTGAAAAGAAGAAGAGGGAACCCAAATCCATAAGAACTGATGGTTCAGAAATCATCACTTATGTCTCACAATTAAGGTAACAGGTTCTTCTATAGGACTTTCTGGAGAAGACTTCCAGCATGCTTAGAAATACTGAACTTCACACACACAGCAAATTAAGAATGACTGCCCATTTTCCACAGATTGGGAAAATCAATTAATAAACATTTATTAAGCACCTACTATGAGGTTTATAAAGGTACGAGGGCCTCACAGAGGGCACTGGCAGCAAAAGTAAAAGGGGAATAAATCACTTCTGCCACCTTTCAAATGTGCAGAGAGGGATAAGGAAAAAGCTTTTATGAAAAGAAGAAATGTTTGGTCATGACGAGGAAGCTAGCTACACAGTAAATAAAAGTGTTGAAATTAGAGTTAGGAAGACCTGAGTTTTAATCCTGCCTCTGCAAGTCATTTAACCTCTCAGACTCAATTTTCTCATCTGTAAAATGGGAATCACAGCACCATACACTTCGGGATTGATGTCAGGATCACATGATATAACAAAGAATGCGTTTCAAAAAAAAGAATGTGCTTCCTGAACTTTAAAGTGCTATATAAATGCTGGCTTCTGCTGAATACTACAAATTAATGTTTTCTTTAGCAAATGAACAAATCCCTTCGCAAAGGTAAGGGAATGGAAGTGGAATATCACATACCATGTCAAACATAGCTGATGGACTGGCTGGTTTTACTAAATTGCTATTTAAAATTTTTTCTTTCCGTTATTAACTTCAACGTCAAAACAAAAACAAACATTTCAACATATGATGAAGAACACAAAGAGAAATGAATTGCTTTTTTTCCTCTCTTTTTAAATTCTTTGCTAAAAGGAACGGCTCATCACGCCCACGTTCTCACTTAAGACACAGACAACACAGCGGATAGAGCGCTGGACTTGGAGTCAGGAAGGCCTGAGTTCAAATCCAGCCTCAGACGCTTCTTAGCTGTGTGACTCTGAGCAAGTCAGTCACTTAATGCCGTCTGCCTCAGTATCCTCAACTATGAAATGGGGATAATAGTAACACTCACTACCCAGGGTTGTCATAAAGATCAAATGAGATGACCTCTGTTAAGAGCACAGAGCCTGGCACGTAGTGGGCACTATATAAATGCTAGCTGGCTAGAAGAAACAGTCATAGTGGTATGCCGCTCAGCTCCTGACAGAGGTGAGGGACTCAGCGAGCAGATCGTGACGCACATTTTTTAGATGTAGCCAATGGAGGAATTTTTTTTTTTTGCTTTACTGAATATTTGTTACTAGGGTGTTTTTTTTAAAGGAGGCAACAAGGGGAAGGAGATAAAATGTATTTTTGCTTACTGAATAAATTTTTATTTTAAGTGTTTTACTAAAGAATCCCATATTCGTGAGAGTACTCAAGGAAATGTTACTCAGATCCTACAACGGTCTAAATCACCTGTGCCTCAGAGAGACAGGAAAGTATTAATTCCTTTTAATCCAACTAATGAGTGTCGATCACCCAAGAGGGTGCCAGTCAATATTAAGTGTGTGCACCCTGCCAAGCTCCACAACAAGGCCAGCAGGCTGGAAATGATGAATTCTATTGAAAAGAAAAAGACAAGGCATTTTTTCCTCTCAAGCTTTTTTTTGGAGGGGGGAAGGCAAGGCAACTGGGGATTAAGTGACTTGCTCAAGGTCACATAGCTAGTAAGTGTCAAGTGTCTGAGGCTGGATTTGAACTCAGGTCCTCTTGACCCCAAGGCTGGTGCTCTATTCACTGCTCCAGCTGGCTGCCTCCTCCTCCTCCTCCCAAATTTTAAAATTAATGAAGGAAGGACTGTACTCAAAGAAGTAAAACATACTTGTGATGCCCAGGTCATTGGAAATACAAGTTCTTTGAAGTTTTTATGTTTGCATTCTCAAGCACAGTGCTCAGCCCACAACGGGTACTTAATAAATGCTGACTGAACTCAGATGAATCTGGCATTTCCTCCTGGTTTCTCCACAGGGTTGAACTGATGCTGATGTCTGACTTTTTATCCAAACTCTCTTTTCTTTGGGATATTCGGTCTAGGAGAAGATTTCTCTCTCTGGAGCTCAAAATAAAATAAAACAACCCTCCCCCACAAAAAAAACCTTAAGAGATTCTCCACTTCCCTTCACAGACACCAAGATGGCTAAGCACAGTTGTTGGGAATCAAGATTGACACTCAAACCCCAGTCCTGCCTCTCACACACACTGTGAACTCGGCTTGCTAATTTTCTACATCCACCAATTTGAGCTGATAGTATCAAGCTAATGAGAGATATGTTCAATGATTTTGTGCTCTAAAGCATCACTCCACCCGTGTTCAATCCTATTTATCCCACTGGATAGCCTCACACATTAAATGCCATCATAAGGGCCCCAATCCTTAATTCTCTCATTTTTTTCTTCTACTTCTATTAATGAGATCTATCCAGAATCTACCACAATGCAATAAGCTCAGTTACCCTGGCAACCCCACAGATGTCCTAATTTAGAACGTCTCAGGGTTATAGTTCTCATTCAATTGTACTGCTTCAGGGTGCTGTAAGTCTGTCTGTAAAGGCACCTCGTTATTTTCTTCAGATGTATGCTTGTAGAGAAATCAAGATCTCCATAGCCATTATCTGTTTAAATATACTGGATCAAAGCTGAGACCTGGGCTATGACCAAGGCCTTAAATAATTTTCCAAGGAGCATAAGGAGAGGTGTCAGGGGACTATGTAAGGCATTTCCTCCACTAAATGTTTAAAAAGTAGGGCTAATTCTCCCTTCAAACCCAAAAGGACTAATGTGTAATACAGAATCAGCTTCCAAAGATCAAAGACTACAAGCTAAGGCTTCATTTGCAATACCTTAGAATGGACCTAGAATTTAGGATCCAAAACTGATTGGCAAAACATGGGTTATTTATCTGTATTTTAAGAGCATTCAGAAACAAGCAATCCTCTGTCTTCAAAGGCTACCCCTGATGGGGTATGGGGGGAAAAAAGGGAGGGAGAAGTAAGGAGGCCCTGGACACACAGTAACAGTCTTTCATTCTCCTGACATTTTCAGGAAGGACAACAGGCAGAGAGCAAAAGAGGATTGACAAAGTCAGGGCTTACACATGATCAAAGAAGGAAGGTGTGAGAAGAAACGCTTAAAGGTCAGAGAATCATTTCATCCTGGTGGCTTCAGACAGGACCACATCCTAGAAAGAGACTCTGCCATTCTGGAGTGAATCATCAGTTTGTGGATGACTTATTCATGTTGTTAATACTTCTATAACTTTCAATAGGCAAAATCTGTAAATAACCAATGTCACCTTAACCCTCGTTATGTCGTAATATTTCTTTTCTGTTCAGAGAGCTTTTAAAAAAAATCATCTGTTGGAACTTAGTTATTAAGGGTTGCTTTATTTGGTGCTGTTCTGAGAGGCATGAGTAGAAGCAATGATTTATTTCATGCTGTTTATATGACCTTGAGCTCTGAATTGTCTTACCATATACTGCTGCATGTGATGTGGAACAGGGCTTACATTCAACATTATCTCTGTTTATTTAAATATTTACAGTATTTCATTTTACCATTGTTATTCAAAAGGGATGATTCCAGCTCTGACAGCAACTCAGGAACTTCCTAGAAAGCTAATCTTATGTTAAACCTTATTAAACCAATAAAGACTCATGCTACAAAGCCAATTGTTCATTGTCTGGTTAAGCAAAACCTTCCCCGACCAAAGGATGGTCATATTCCTGAAAACTGATTCCATCACTCATCCTCAATCTCCACTATGGAGTATTCTTGGGGAAAAAAAAATGACCTCGTGCTATAATAAGATATAACATTTCAAGACTGTTGAATCATTCAAGCATGGCAGCCAATGAATCAATCATTTAGATCTAATAAGCCTATTACCCATGAAGATGATGCATTCACTGGTGCACTGCTGGCCATTCTGGAAAGCAATTTGGGACTACATCCTCAAATTCACCAAACTGTGCATATCTTTCGTCCCAATGATACCACAATTAGGCCTATAAGCCAACAAGATCAAAGAAAGAAGAAAAGGACCAGTATGAATATAAAATATTTATAGTAATTCTTGTTATAGGAAAGAAGTGGATGCTAAGGGGTGCCTAATAACTGGAGAATGGCTGTACAAATTGTGGCATTTAGAATGTGAAAGAGTATTACTGAACTGTAAGAAATAAAACTAAAAGGAGGATTCCAGAGAAGCCCAGGAAAACTTACATGAACTGATACAGAGTCAGTAGAACAAACCATGAGAACTCTAATCAATGCAATGACTAATCAGGACTTCAGAAGACAGAAGATGAGGCACATTAACCTCATCTAAGATGCAGAATGAGATATACACTGTGGGGGTTGGGAGGCACTGGATCACCCTATCTCAGCCAGGATGGAAGTGTATGGGTCACTCATGCGCCAGAAGTTAATACCAACTGGCACAGAAGCTTTAATCTACTGTTTTTCTGATCTGGGCCAGTTTTTAGGCGGCCTGGTGGCCCACCACTCCCAGAGTTCACCATACTGGTACTGAACTTAATGCAGACACTTAACTGGCTTTAGTCTTACTGAAGTTAAGAACTCCTAAACTCAAGCCCTCCACCAGGCTCAGCCTCTCCCAAGAACAGGAATTACAGGCATTCACCACCATGCCTCTTCATAACATACACTTTTGACCCTGGCAAATGTCTAGATTTATTTTGCTTGACTATGCTTATTTGTTGGAAGGACTGTTTTTCTTTTTTCTTTGGGAAGAGGGTGAATTTGGCAGTGAGCCAGCCATTATCAATAATACTGTCCAAAAAAGAAGAAAAGAAAGAGCAGAGGGTCATTGAAACTTTTTCTAAATGCTCAAAAGAAAACTGAAAGAAATATAGATCAGTATCTTTAAAAAAAAAAAAAGCTGTGCACTAACAGAGATTCACATTTTTCCACATAATCCTCTTTTTGGGACTACTTTGCATATTAAAATGTTCATTTTTTTTGGTGTTTAAGCTCAGAATTTTAAAACAATTTTTAAATAATGTATTCAGATTACAGTGGTCTTAACATAAAGTGACATTTGTAACAGAAAAAAATAGCTTTTTAGTCACTATGAAACAGGAGGTCATACCATCTTTTTACATATGAAACACCAAACAAGTGGTGAGATGAAAAGGGATGTTGTCACTCTAGCTCTGTCTGCCTTGTCTGCTGTTACAAAGAACTGTGTGTACCACAAGAAAATAAAGAAAAAACCTACAGATAAACAGTTAGGCATCATTTTAACAAAACCACCTCTACTGAGAATCATTTTAATTCTAGGACTTACTGTGATCATGATTCACTGTTGACAACTCTTTGGTGATACTCTCGCCTCTTCTGGCATCTGTGACACTATTCTCCTGGCTCTCCTATGAGCAATCTCATTTTCTAACCCTAGCTCATCTACTACTTTGTTTAGTTCTCTGCCTCCTCCCACCTCTTCAACGTGAGTATCCCTCCCCCTACCCAAGCCAGTTCTCTTTTCTTCTCCTCATATACACTCTCATGCTGGTGCTATCACCAACACATCTAGGCAGACTATTCCCGCATCTATGGCCCTGTCTTTTATCCTGAGTCCAATCCTGCTATTTCCAAATACCAGAGACAGGGCAGCTCTACTCGGGCGTCTGGCTGGTAACTCAAACTGTGCAAAACTAAATCCACCATCAACTCTCCTCGTCCCTAACTTCACTTCTCCTTCTGGTTTTCCTGTTTCTGTGAATGAAACGAGCACTGTCCCTCCCGTCCGTTCCTTCTCGAAGTATTCTCTAGCATGTAGCTAATCCTACAATAAGAATTCTGGCTCAGGCTTCATAACCCATTATGTGGACTACTGCAACAGCCCTCTGAACCGGTCACTCTGTCTGCAGTCTCCACCTGCTCTCTCCAATGGATCCTATGCATTGCTGCCAGGTTCAAAATGAACCAATCCAAGATCCAATCCAATTCCCACTTAAAATCCTTGAGCCACTTCCTAATGCATAAAGAACAAAATACAAATTACTTAGCGTGGTGTTCAAACTCCTCAAAGATGGGGTAGACCCCGTATTTCTAGCATTAGCTCCTACTCCTTGCTTATATGCCTACCTTACTTTGCACTGACCCCATGCAGATACACTGAACCGCTCAGCATTCCTGAAACAAACCTGCATTTTCCTTCCTTCACACTTTTATCCATGCCATTCCCACTGCCTGGAATGTCTTCCTCTCCATCTCTGCTTATCAAAATCATACTAATTCTTCAAACCTTTACTCAAATGTGTCCTTTTCCCTGATCCCTTCAATCAGAAAAGATCTCTTTCTCTCTCCCCTCCATCTCCCCCGCCACCTTTCTCCCTCCTCTATTCCTATACCACTATACTTCCCTTACATCCCTTGCTACCGACCTTCTTTCTACATCATTATAATTACTTGTGTATAAGTCCTATCTTCCCTACTAGATTATAGCCTCCTTGAGGGCAGGGACCATATCCTGCTCATCTCTTTAAACATTCATACTACTGAGCACATTATAGTTGTATGGTATGGGCAACGAGAGCTGGAGATGGAGTCAAAAGACCCATATTCAAATCCTGATTCTGCCACTTATTTGCCTGGGTGACTGTGGGGAAGTCATTTAACTGCCCTGGGCAACAATTTCTTTATCTGTCAAACAAAGAGGTTAGAAAACAGCAAAGGCTCTTAACTCGGGTCAAGTCTCTTATCCATGAACTTGGACAAGGGAAAAAAATACATCTTTGTTTTCATTAACCTGTAACTGAAATTTAGCATGTCCTTTAATTATAAAATTTTTTTAAAAATTTATTTGGAGAAAGTTATCACCAGACTCCCAAACTGGGCCATGACACAAGAAAGGTTAAACCTCCCTGGACTAGATGAACATAGAGGTCCCTTCCAGTTCCAAATCTAATATCCTAATTACGTGCTCAACAGAGCTTAAACTGAATTTTAATTTAACAGAGTCAAGGACTCTAACACTCATCTCAGAGAGGTATTAAGAAAAAGGAGTCCCAGGAAAGAAGAAAAACAGTTTTTCTCCAAGAACAGAAAAACAACGCAACCTAGGAATTCACTAGAGTTCTCAGTGTTCTGGTCTCAAAGCTAAGAAAGGGCAGTTCCTTACATATACAACTAACGAATGCATACATATTCTAAGAAGGAGACCCTAGTTTTCCCTTGTGCTTTCAAACAGGCACTTAAGAACACTTTAATGAACATCATTCTTCCTTTATCTGACTTACTTGGAAGTGGTTGCTCCTCCGATCAACAAAGGAATTTTTATATCTAATCTCTCCATTTCCTTGGCAACAAAAATCATTTCATCCAGAGAGGGAGTGATGAGTCCCGACAGGCCAATTATATCTATTTTAAAAAGGGGAGAGAAGGACGGGTGAAATAGAAGGAAGGGACCATATTATAAACCATTTTCTAATCAAATCCACTAGCCCCAACAAGAAATTCGTATAGTAGATGAAAAGGTCATCCTACGAAGCTTTTCTAAAAGGCAAATTTTCACCACTTTTTGACCTCGGTTGCTAATGCAACCTGAGATTTAAAACTATTACAGCATACATCATTTTGGGCAACCATCCAACAGCATACAGGCCTAGTTCATGATTCTACAGATAGGAAAGTACTTAATCAAAATTATACACAACAAAAGTATGCTATAGCACACTTAAACTAGAAAGGTTTCCATCCTCCCAGGACCTTCGTCATAAACAAGTTCCACTGAATCTTAACCTGCTTTCCGAAGCTCCACCTCCCCAATGCAATAAAACTCACTATCACCTGGGACAGTCCCAGCAGATAATGAGTTTTTTAACTGTTCTCTTGTAAATCCCCCATGGATCACACATCTGGAAGAACATTACCATTCACTGACAGGTGAACAGTCATTTAGCAAACAGGCCTGAAAGTACTGACAGTTGTTCCATACCTGCTTTGTTGTCAATGGCAGCTTTCAATATCTTATCGCAGGGAGTCATGACTCCTAAATCAATAACCCTATGGCAGAAAAATGAGATTTGAAAAAATTAATGAGAAAATGTTGGGGACAAACGCAAAGCTAACATTTTTAATTGGACCCATGAAGCAGTGCTGTGTTAGGCGTGCCTCTGGAAGATCCTGGGATACGAGAGAGTTTGAAGAGGGACAGGCTCCATTCCTAAGCTCTATGACCGAATAGCTTAAGGCTGAAAGATTCAAGAAGGAATCCTCATTCCAAGAAGCCCTTTCCTGGAGGTCAGTGTAAGGAATAGGGAATCTCCAATCCGGCCTAACATTTGATTTATTGCTGTTCTCTTTATTTCCAATCACAAATCTTGGGTCATTATTTTTGTAACCCAATTTTATAAGCTGTTTGTTGAACAGATTTATAAAACCAGAACGGGTATTTTAAATTCTTTGGTAAAATGGTTTCATATAATTTTAAAACTGAGGAAGGTAACATGAATTTTCCCCCCTGAAATCCACTAAAAATAAAATCTGGGATAATTTCAAAGTACTGATAGTATACTGAACCTTTTCAGTACCTGTAGAACATTCAGATTGTAATAATCAAGTATGGGTGCGCACAAAAGCAGTGATCTGGCACTACATAAGTATTTTTGGTGCTATTAATAAAACTTTGGTTATCTAAATTCTTGGTTCAACAATGAAGACTGACACAGGAAGGGAGATGACAGAAAG
>CM053626.1:222523926-222585121 GCA_028646595.1 Phalanger gymnotis | reverse complement strand
GGGGGGGGGGGGGGGGGGGGGGAAGGGAGGGAGGGAGGAAGGAAGGAAGGAAGGAAGGAAGGAAGGAAGGAAGGAAGGAAGGAAGGAAGGAAGGAAGGAAGGAAGGAAGGAAACAGACAAAAGAGAGAAGATGGAAGAAGGAGAAGAGGGAAAAGAAGGAGCGGAGGAGATGAGGGGAGAGGGGCAAGAGGTTAGAAGGGAGAGAGAAGAGGGGGAGGGAGGGAGGGAGGGAGAAAGAAAGAAGGGGAGGAAGGGATGAGAGGGGAAAGAGGGAAGGAGGAAGATGTGGGGAAAGGGAGAAGGGAGAGTAGAGAGGGAGAAAAGGGAGAGGGAGAAAAGGGAGAGAGAGGATGGAGAGAGAAGAGGTGGGGAGACAGAGAGAGGAGAGGAAGGGACGAAAGGAAGAGAGGGGAGGGGGGAGAGATTTTCTAGTCCCCAAAGCCATTTTCGTAAATCCCTTCTCCCCAACTACTCTCCCCTTTCTCATGTTACCTCCTTAAGCATAGAGACCATTCCACTGTCTATATCTGTACATCATGGCCTAGCACCATGCCTGACACAGAGCAGGCACTTGATTTCTCCTTCCCTCTCTCATCTTTACCTAACATCTCTTTTCAATGTTCCCTTCCACCCCCATGCAGCCATCCTCATATTCTTTAGTCTCTTCTTCCCCTGAACTCAATCTCTCATTTGGCTACATGAAGACAAAAGTAAATATAAGAAAAATCAAAATAAAATGTGAAAAATTGTAAAAAAAAAAAAAAAGTTCACATTCATAGATTTAGAGCTAGAAGAAAACCTACAGGCCATCTAGTTGAACACCTCATTTTACAAATGAGGGAACTGAGGCCCTGGAGCCTTGCCCAACATTACAAAGTTGGTAAGCATCGGAGATGGTGTAAAAAAATGTCATTTTAAAATTTATCCTTTAGAAATGACCAGGAAGTTTCAGGTTCCTTTTTAATTCAGAAGATATATCATTGAGCTAAACTCTCAAGTAACAGCCACAGATATTTCTTGAGTGCCCATGTATAAAGCATTATATAAAGTCTGTACGAGGCACAGATGGAACATGATGGACCACATTTAAATATGACTGAACACAGATAGAGGAGGATACATTCCTAAGATGATGAGTAGATGTGGGTTACTTTCCTCCAAATCCCTATTACGATGTCCAACATTTGCTGTGCTTGACTTTAATTCTACAGTTTCACAAGTTAATAGGCTGCCTTTTCCTACTTTTTCCTGCTTCTGAAATGTAGGTGTGCTGCTACCAGGATGCAGTGTGACTCAACCATGTGGTCCAAATAATTAATAAACCATGAGCCACTGGGCAAAGTGGATTAAGGTAGGAGACAGGTCTTCTTGCCTTCTAAGATGGAAAATCTAAAGGTTCCACCTCAAAATTTTCTCCATAATAGGGATAAAGACGAAAATCTCAGGATGTAGAAAATAGAGAAATTTTTCATGCAGAATGTACTAGTCAAAACTCTGGCTTAAATTGGTAAGTCACTACCACCATTAATATTTTGTACTTTTAAAAGACAGGGGGATACTCTGGAAAGTGTCATTTTTCCAAATATCTTCATTAAGGAAAAAAAAAAACTACTCCCAGCTTGATCTTTTCAACTATCTACTGACTAATCTTAGCAATGACCAAATGCAACAGGACAGGATCTCAAGCATATGTATCTGGTGAGTTAATTACAATCCTCAAAGCCCCAGTTTCACGAGAATTAGCGACAAGAGAAGAACGCTAACAGAAATCAATAGCAACACGGCACTGAGAAGCAGCATTCTCCAAAGGGATTTGGCCATAGAACATCTTACCCCTAAAGTGAGAGGGATATATCCAGTATAGCTAAGAACGTATTATAACAAATTCCCCTGGCCTTCCCAATGGCTTCACTGTGTTTTACATTCACTGTGATGGGGAACACAATACTAGAAATTACAGTCCTATGTTTAGGACTTAGTGGTGAGCTGAGCTGGTGCTCTGTCTCATCACAGTAAAAGAATACACTGAAAAGAAATTATTTTGAGTGTAAGGTCAAAGCTCAGGATTGTTTTTACTTGCATTTCTCTTAGTGAAGGTAATTGGAAGTATTCTTTCAAATGGTTGCTTATAGCTTGCAATTCTTCTTTTGAAAAATGTTTCTTCCTGTGCAGGGACTGACTGTCTTTTGCCTTTCTTTGAACCCCCTATGTTTAGTACAGTTCCCAGAACAAAGTAGGCAATTAATAAATGCTTATTGACTAACTGACCACTCTTCTCCTGGGGAATGGCTTTTGGTCTTACATATTTCTGTCAGTTGTCTACATATCTTAGACAGCAAACCTTCATTAGCAATGTCTGATACAAAAGTTTTCTTCCAGTCAACCACTTATATTCTTATCCCTGAAGTGTTCATTTTGTTTATGAAAAAGTTTTTCAATTTCATGTAACCAAAATTAGTTATTTTATCAAAAAAAGAACTAAAAATTATAAAAAACCAACTGTGCTCACTATAACTGTAGTATAAAGAAAGTAAAAGTACCTGATTGACATTCACCCCTGGTCGAAAGGAACCCAAGAACGCAATTAATTATACTAGATTATTCATTACAAAGAATCCACTGTAATCAGATTAACCCTAAGGCACTGTCATTATAAGCCATCTATTAGATTTTAAAAAGCATTCTGTTACGGATGAATCCTCTTCACCATGGCATTTATTACAATGTGACTTCACCTCGTATATGTCAGTCCAAAAAAATTAGCCTCATCATCATAAACTTTTAAAAGCATTTAATTGCGTGTGCTACTATAGAGTCATTGTACAAAGACAATTACAGTCTTCCTATCTAAATGTAACCCTTTTTAAAACCGACAAATACAGGACTGAAATTCAACATAGCCTCATGGGACCTTAGCTGTAAAATTTTATAAATCTGGTGGGGGACAAGGAAGAGGATGTACGAAATAATCAACTGTGGAAGCCTTTAGAACTCTGATCAACACAATAACGAACCACAATTCCAAAGAATTCATGACGGAACATGCTATCTATCTCCACATAGAGAGCTGACAGCCTCACAGGGCAAATCCAAGCATGTGTTGTACTGTATTCCTTCTCTTCCTCCCCACTCTCTCTCCCTCCTTCCTGTCCTCTCTTTCTTTCAACATGACTTCAACAAAAATTGTTTTGCCATGAGTATACATATTGATAATGGACTTGGCTTTTCTTGCCTGGGTTGGGGGGGCGGGAGGGGGAGGAAAGGTAAAGGAGAGAATTTAGAGAATTTAGAACTGAAAATAAAATGTTTAAAAATCCTATTCATAAATTTTAAAAAGGCACATATAGTCATTGGGGTGAAAGAAACAGATGAGTACCTACCTATATTACTTGCCATTTAATTCCTGACCACCCCTATGCTCCCTTACATACTGACAAAACTCTCTTCAATCTTTAAACTATTTAAGTTCCTTGAGGGCAGGGACTTTCTTTTGTCTCTTTTTGCAGCCCCAATACTTAGCACAGCACCTGGTACACAGCAGGTGCTTTATAAATGTTTAATGATTGAATGACTATTTAAACAGGAAAAGATTCTAAGATATGGACCCTTAAAACTCTTACCTGAAATTATTACAGCCCAGAACTACACCTACAATGTTCTTGCCTATGTCATGCACGTCGCCTTTGACAGTCGCCAACACAATGGTGCCTTGGTAAGGGTCCTGCAGGTGTAAATGAAGCAAGTGCGTATTTTATTGTGAAGGGCTTTGAACGAATCAGGCATTTTAGTCAAACATGAGGATGGAAATGTATTTAATACAATGGTAAAACAAAGAGACTCGTTTATGAAGAAAAAGGAGCCTAGATAACCTGACACTAAGAAAGTCCAGGACCATGTCAACTCTAAGCTGACAGCTAAAGATGGAACTGATTCAGAGATCTCTCCCTAATCCATTAACATACCTGATTAGAGTATAAGGTCACAGTCATGAGTTCAATCATCATGGAAACCAGCTGAGTTCAGAGAGAAATCACTGTTCCACACCTAGCAACTGAATCTGCAAACCCCAAACAAAGCAGCGTCTCACAGAGGAAATAGCTAGGTCGCACTCTGGACAGAGTGCTAGAACGGGAGTCACAAAGATCCAAGTCCAAATTTAGCCTTAGACACTGACTAGCTGTGTGACCCTGGGCAAGTCACTTAATATCTGTCTGCTTCAGTTTCCCCATCTGTAAAGCAGGAATCATAATAGTAACTACCTCATGGGATTAAATGAGACGACACCTGTAAAGCATTTTACAATACTTACAAGTGCCATGCAAATGTTAGCTAGCTAAGAGGTGGCAGTGCTTGCAGGAACAGGAGTAGGAGCAGTAATGGGTGGTGGTGGTGGTAGTGGTAGTACTGAGTGCCCAGCTTGGACCTCAAATAGGTGCACTATTGGTGACAAAGAAGTAAGGACGAGAGGGGGTGGGAAACAGCTCAATGAAAGCTATCCGCATGAACAAAAAAACAACCTAAGACTCGAGAACTGGTACAGAGGAAGGTAAGCAGAGAGCGGAGGATAATACAGAAAATGACTGAGACCATGTAAATCAAAGGAGCACTAAGATAAAGTCAAACGCTAAGCAACTAGAACGACCAATCGTGGTCCCTGAGAAGAAATGAGGAAGTGCCCCCTCCTTTCCTTAAAGAAGCAGAGGACTACAGGTGCAGAATATGCATATAGGTCCTGTGTTCTGCTTAAGTGATTTTCTTTGTTACAAAGGAAAGCTCTCATCTATCATGAACAGGGAATCTAGAAGTGACAAAGATGTAGAAACTTTTAAGTCATCATTAAAGCACATTAAAAATGAAAAACAAATTTAAGTCCTATTGATACTGAAAAGCAGAAGCGGATGATGGAAATAGCAGTGGTCAAAGAATGAGAGAACCTAAATTCTTGTCCTGACAACACCACTGCTTTGTTTGCCTCTCCTTTCATCTGTAAAATGGGTATACTACCAACTGCTCTATCTATCTCATAAGTCACCAAGATAAAATGAGACTGCATGCGGAACCAATGTGTGAATTATTAAATGGTACATAAAGGAGCAGCATTGCTGTGGCAGTAATTATTGCCAGCAAAAGGACAAGCACTGTCTACCATGATTAGGTGGGGCTGCCTACTTTGTACAAAACTACATGATAATAGGGTTCTTAGGGTTCTAAGTCCTAAGGACCAGAACCATTTGTATTTCATAGGGAGCTCACCAAGCTAACCAAGCTAGAGAACTCTGTGTGGACAGAAGAAAGCAGAGTCAGAGGGCTCACAGCCAGGCTCAACGTCTGGTCAAACAAGAATAAATGATTTGCCCATTACCACTCTTCTCCACCTCCACCCCCACAAAAAACTCCACTAAGTATTTGTATAGGGGCCAATTATCAATAACAAATACTGATAGGGAACATTATACTATGGCCGTCTTCCTGCCACATGCCATGCTATACTCTGCCTCTGCCTAGCCATGAGGCTTCTTTGCACCTACTTGGCGAGAGCTCACTCTACCTAGGTGCCCCTAAGCTCACTATGATGTACTCTGGCCATCTTCCTGGTCTCCTCTGACCTCACCAGTTTCTACCTCTCTCTCTGATAAAGGTCATCGGGTCAATACTACCATTCTGCACTCAACTCTCCTGTGACTTTCCAACCCAAAATACCCATCCCTGGCTACCACTCTTCTATAATGTCCCCTATTCAAACACATGCTCCTCAAGAATCAGCCTGTTTTTGTATTTGTACCCCCCACACTTACCACAGTCCCTGAAACAAAATAGGCACTTAATAAATGCTCTTTCCATTCCCTCATTCAATCGCTTTCATCTGGAAATCACGGGTTTTCATCGGAAGAATAACCCCAGGCTGGGGACTGTATAACACCAAGTTCAAAAGAGCATGCACTTAAGGATATTCTAATACTTGAAAATCAGAAGGAAGGAAACCCAGCATTTATTAAGCACCTACTAAGTGCCAAACACTGTCTTTGTTAGATCCCCACAACCACCCTGGGAGATTAGTGGTGGTGTTGCTGTTATCACTCCCATTTTACAAAGGAGGAAGCAGAGAGGTAAAGAGAAGTCTAATTGACTTGCCCGGGGTCACACGGCTAATTAAGTGCCTGAGGGGACTTAATTAGTAACTTAGCACTGCGCTAAGCATTTTACGGTATTATTTGATTTTCAAAACAACCCAGGGAGGCAGGTGCTATTATTATCCCCATTTTACAACCGAGAAAAACGAGGCTGAGCAGAGGTTAAGTGACTCGCAGGATCACGCAGGTTGAGTGTCTTCCTAGCTCCGGGTCCAGCACCCTATCTGGCTGCCTCTAAAGGGATTCTCTACCATTGCCTCTGCACTTCATCCTGGTCGTGCACATCACCACGACCTCAGCAAAGTCCAAAGGCAACACCACCAGTCCCCAACCCAACAGGGTCTCTTCCAGGTCAACCCCCCAAAGAGTCCTCCACCCATACAATGACTTGCCTCTTCTTCCACAGTTCCAGTAAGAGCCCTTTTTTCCTCTCTTTCTTTTTCCATGAAAGGAATAAGGTAGCCAACTGCCTTCTTCATGACCCGGGCTGACTTTATTACCTGGAAAGACAAAAATAATCAGGTAATTACTAATTCATTGGTTTTGAGAAAATTCTTGGGCATAAAATAGCTAGTATTTACATAGCACTTTACAGTTATTACCTCATCTCATCCTCAAAATGACCCTGGAAAGGAGGCATTATTATTATTAAAGATGAGGAAACTGAGGCTGAGAGAGTCTGAATGACCATGT
Source organism: Phalanger gymnotis (assembly GCA_028646595.1). Taxonomy (NCBI): domain Eukaryota; kingdom Metazoa; phylum Chordata; class Mammalia; order Diprotodontia; family Phalangeridae; genus Phalanger; species Phalanger gymnotis. The sequence goes on along the minus strand of CM053626.1, from coordinate 222,578,297 downwards.
AAAGCAAAGTAGCACAGCTAGCAAGTGCTGGAGGCGGGTCCTCTGACTCCAAGCCCAGTGCTCTATCCATCTGAACAACCACTGGACACAACAGTGAGCTCCCACTGTATACACAGAGAGACCAAGGGACAGTCGACCACAGGAGGACACAGAGCTGAAAGCCACGAGTGGTCTTAACCTCCCCATGCTGACTCACACTATTCTTTTTCTCTCTTCTCTTCATCCATCCAAACCCCATCCGTCCTCCAAGAGTTATCAGCTCAAGCATCATTTTGGTACAACTTTCCCAGACAATCCTAGGCCCTAATGACGTATCTTCTGAATTCTGTTCTTCCTCCTCCATTCTCATGTGTACATTCCCTTGACTTCCTTCAATCAGTTCAAATGCTTCCTCCTACATGAAGCTTTCCCTGACTTCAGTTACTTCTATTTACTCCCTCTTGAATTCAAATAGAAACGGGGCGGAAGAGCATTAAACCATACATAAGGATCCTTGCAGACTACATACTTAGTTTTAAATTTTATATTATCTTATTGTAGTTTTATTTTGTTCACTATTTCCCAAATATATTTCAGTATGATTCAGGCAACATTTGGGAGTGTTGTGGGCCGTGCATTGGACACTTCTACTCTAGGTCATTCCAAATTATAAGTTGTAGACAAAATGCCAACTTACTTTGGTAGAGGGCAATTCTACATCCAGGAATTCTATATTCTTATGAAATCCTAGGTCCAGCGCCTGTTCTCTATCCTATACTTTGTATTCATTTACTTTTGCACATGGTGTATCTCCTTGAAGGCAAGGAAAATTTTGTCTTTGTATCTTTAGTCAGTCAGGAAGCACCCACTATGCACCCATAGGCACTATGCTAAGCACTGGGGTTACAAAGAAAGGCAAAAGACAGCTCCTGCTCTCTAGGAGCTCACAGTATAGTGGGAGTGAAAACGTGCAAATGACTATGCACAAACAAGCTATAGACAGGGTAAATTGGAAACAATCAACCTCAGAATTAAGATGGATTAGGAAAAGCTTCCTATAAAAAGCGAGGTTTTAGCTGGGACTTGAAGGAAGCCCAAGAAGCCAGGAGGCCCTTAATAGTTCCTAAACGTTTGTTGAAGTGAGTTAAGTATCATTTACTAGGCAATCGATCGTGCCCCTTTTTGTGACATCTTTTCCACTGATATTTTAATTTTTTGTGCATCTGTTCCTGGTCTCCTCAACTAAACCTGGGCAAAAGCATGTCTTCTACTTCTTGGTATGCCCCCCAGCACTTAGCACAGGGCCTGCAGGGCCTCAATGAATACTAAGTGATTCTATTCCCACCTCTGCAGTCGCTGTAAATTAAGCCCAAGATTACTGCTATCCATAAAAAATAAATAAGTAAAAATAAAAATAAATTAATGCATTCCAGTTCTAATGGAGCCTATTTGTTTTAAATAGATCACCCTGGGATGTCGGCATCAGTAGACCAAAATAGACATCTTTACTTCTGAGTAAGTATTAAAAGGAGATTTGAGACTTTGTTTTCTTTCTCTTTGGGGGTGAAGAGAATTTGGGTACAAATTAAAGCTTATGCTCAGGTGACCTTTGAGCTCCAATCTTACAAAAGGTAGATTTTCTATTCTAGGCACTCCTTACTTGGGGGTGGGTTGGGATGGATAGAGGAGAGGGGGAAGGAGGGAATATCTTTAATTCCCCAAGCTTCCAATTTAACCTAAACCCTGGGAAATAACAAATGCTGCTTTTACACAGCCTAATACCTAGAATGCACACTCTCCTTATCTCTACCTGTCAGAATCCCTTGTTTCCTTCAAAGCTCAGATTAAAAACCACTGCCCACATGAGGCTTCTTCTGATCCACCAAACCTCTAATGTACAAAATAAATTTTTTCTATAAAATTTGGATTCAGTCAACAGGCCACACTTATGGATCTAGAAGGCCACATATGGCCTCAAGGCTGCAGGTTCCCCACCTCTGCTAGTGTCTTCCCTGCATGCCCCTACAAAAATTTGCCTTATATTTATTTTGTATATATTCTCAATGTATCAAAATATAGGTATTTAGATATGCATACACACGTACACACACACACACACACACACACACACACACAATTATACATGTCTCTCTTAAAATACGGTTAAGCTCCCTGTGGGGAGAGATGCTTTCATTTTGGTCTTTCTATCTCAAACGTATATCACAGCATCACACACAGTAGGTCCCTAACAAAGGTTTGATTATTTGAATGAAATTGTTCCAGATTAACTATTGGTCATAAGACAAAGAAACGGCACCAATGTAGATTTCTCCCGACCTCTGCCCGCACCTCCACTTCCACCCTGATTCTTTTGCCAACCTGAGGAAGAAACATCTTTCCAGCCCCAAAGAGGTCACCAACTACTTTCATGCCATTCATCAGCGGTCCTTCAATTATGTTCAATGGTCGGGGATATTTGTCCTTGTTGATTCTTGCTTCCTCAGTATCCTCTACAACATATTTTTCAATGCCCTGAAAGAAGAAAAACAATGCTTTAAAAACACTGACTATTGGAAATCAAAGTTCGACAGAGTTTTAACAATCATATTTGAAAACTCACGGGCTTTCTCAAGACTTAAGAGTAAATACCAAAACACAAATTCTAAGCAAAAACAACAAACAAAGCCTGCTTTGTCTTCTAGTAGTAGCCTTAAAGACTTTAAATTTCTGATATGTCTTATGTGACAGAGCTTTCCCACCAAAATCTCATATGTGGGTTAACCGAGAGGGTTTAAGGGACTAAGGGCAGACACTAAGGTGCAAAGCACACCGCCAGGCCCAAAGCTCCCAGATGAAAAGCAGGCAAAACACAAGACTTCTAGCGTAGGAATGAGAGGGAAAGCAGGACATAATCAACAAAAACTAGGACTAGGAGAGGAAGAAACAAGCTTTCTGGTCTAGTCTAACCACACGAGTCCTTGGGCAAGTCTGTGCACACTGGTTTACTTGCCTATGGAAATGGGAGTTTGATAATATTAAACAACAAACATTTATTAAGTGTCTACTACATGCCAGGCGCTGTGCTAAGCCCTGGGGATATAAGAAGAGGAAAACACAGCCCTAGCACTCGAAGAGCTTATAGTCTAATCTAGGAACAACATGCAAACAAATACATACAAAGCAAGTTATATGCAGGATAAACAGAAGATGATTAACAGAGAGAAGGCAAAAGGGGTTGGGGAAAGCATCCTGAGGGAGGTGGGATTTTAGTTGGAACTTAAAATCCGGAGAAGTCAGCAGGTGAAATTGAGGAGGGAGATCATTTCAGGCATGAAGGAGTCAAGAGATGGAGGGCCTTGTTCCTGAAAGAGCTGGTATCATGGGATCAAAGAGTACTAGGCATGGAGTAGAGTGTAAAGAGACTGGAAAGCCAAGAGAGGACTAGATTATGAATGGCTTTGAATGCCACACAGAGCAGTCCGTATTTGATCCTGGAGACAAGAGAGAGTCACTAGAGTCTACTGAATAGGGGAGTGACATGGCTGGACCTGCACTCCAGGAAAATCACTTTGGTGATTTGGTGGAGGATGGACTGGAGTGGGGAGAGGTTTGAGGCAGGCAGACCCAAGAGCAGGTTATTGGAATAATCCAGGAATGAGGCGATGAGGGCCTGCACTAGAGTGGGGGCAGTGTCAGAGGAGAGGAGTAGGCATATTTGAGACTTGTTACAGAGTGGCCCTTAGGCCTTGGCAACAGATTGGACATGGGGGGATGTAAGGGGTGGAAGGATGGTGTTACTCTCTACAGTTAATAGAGAAATATGGAGGTAAGGAGGGTTTTAAAGGAAAGATAATGAGCTCCATTTTGGACACGTTTGATTAAAGATGTCTACTAGATATCCAGTTTGACATGTCTGAAAGGCAAAAATAAGCCATCAGATACAGTCACAGCCCCTTGCACAAATTAAGCGTTGAACAAAAATTTGTTAATTTCCTGATGGATTCCTTGTATTAGCTCCTTTTTCTTGAACACCAAGAGACTCTGCCACGAATGACCATGCAAATGAGCAGACCACGATTACACATGGGGTGTCCTCAAAGTCTGAGGGTGGTTCGCCCATTAAAGCTAAAAACTGCCCTCAGACTTCTGGAACGTCCTATGTATGAGCACTCTCTGCTTCCTTCCAACTCAGTGATGTTCTGTTCTCCTAACATACCTTAACGAGGGCATACTCCAGTCTTTGCTCGACAGGGTCATTCCGCCATTCATCTGTCTGGATGGCTTTTTTCCCTCCTTGGCCATAAGTCTGAAATGAAGATAAAAAGTAGGCATGGTCATCATCAACTCAACGAGATCGGAGGCTAGAACCTTCAGTTTAGTAGCGCATCTTCCACAGACACACACAGTCCTCTTTTTTTATTCTTTATTTTGTATTTTGAAATGTTCAGGTTTCTTGTGCTAACAAAAAAGAATACTTTTTTAAAAGGAAAATGAATCTAGCAAAAGTGTCTCAACTGGATAGATGCTAGGCCACCATAGGCATGAGGTGAAGAAAGAACGAATTGTGTGCTTGGTTAAGATACAGGGAGGCCATCATAGGCACGAGGTGAAGAAAGAATGAATTGTGTGCTTGGTTGGGAGAAAGAGGAAGCATGCTGAGCATGAAACACAAGGGTTGGTTGGATAAGCAATGACATTAAGACTCACAGGATTTGATCTGTAATGGAAAAGAGGAAGGGAGGCATGAAGAGCATATCAACATTTCAAGGCAGGGGGCAGGTCTACTAACCTCACCTGAATATCACACCTTTGCTGCTACTTCAATTATTCCCATATGTAATCTTATCACCCCAAATTCTATGGTAACCTAGGAGTGCGTTTGGATATTTTCTTCCTAATTAATAAAATTACAACCTCTTTCTCACTATTTCATCAAATGCCTCAAACTATACCCTGGTTTAACAAATGTTATTTAATAAAAAAAACTGTAGAAACTTCCCTTACTAAAACTAAATACTCCTATTTCTACTCAATCTCTTAATCTCTGATAATACTGAAATTACTGAATATAAAATTTATTAACCATGAAATCAGTAACGAAACAGACATAATTACTTATACTTTAACTGTGTGAAAGGTCGGTTAAAGCCACAATAAAGAGATCACTTCTGAGGAGTCCTGCATCCTTCAATTTAGTCAAAATTATTAAACAGTCAAGACTATTAAAATCTCAAGGATCTTCCTACTTCTCTTCCAAATAGTTAAATTCACTCTCACAGGAAAAAAGCTGTACTAGTTCTTTTTCCTTATCTCTTTGTAAATCTAGAATGCACTGTAAATGCTTTGAAGAGTACTCTCCCAAATTAGACTGATTTTAACTATTTTGTTTATATTTACATTTATCCACTTCACATTCATGCTCTCCACGTTTATATATGTACTTGTTGTCTCCCCCATTAGACTCTTAAGCTCTTGTGAGTAGGGATTGTTTCATTCTTTGTACATTTATTCCCAATGCTGGCACATAGCAGGCACTTAATTAATAAAATACTTGTTGACTGACAGATTCTGAACCCTAAGGCCAACACTTTATCCATCCCATGATTCTGCCTCTCCAATGCTGGATACTAGTGCATTTGATTACCACAGTTTCCTCCTCATCAGCCTGGGTCCTGACATTGTCTCGGGACCACTTTAAATCTTCTGCAATACAATTTAATGCTAATTAAAGAAAGAATCTACAGGACCTTGGAGGATGGAACACAGGACTCTTCTCAGTGTTTACAACAATGAACCAGACAGGAGACATGAGCAGCAGGGGCAGTATTTAGATGAGTTCATTTCGAAAGGAGATAATCATTTCCTCAAGGAAACAGGGAAAAAACCCCGATGACTTTCATTTGCTTTACTACATTCCCACTTTTCATGCTCCATTTGCACTTAATGCCTCCTAAAGAAATGCTACTTAGCCAGTGGCTCCCAGGGGTTGTTAAAATATGTCTGTTTGTGTTATTAAGTCCCATAACATTAATAGAAGTCACCCTGAACGTAGAGGAGCGTGATCTTGAGGGCTCAGAACAAGCCACCATAGCTCCATGAGAAAGAACAAGGCCATTCTCTTATGACGGATGGCAGCTCTTGGAATGTCTATTAGGGTCCCTTCAACTCAGCCTGCGCCTCCGGAAACCAAATCTCCCGACAGCTCATCAAGATACACGGGAAAGAGAACTGGTAAACAACAGCCTAAAACTGAAATGAGGAAAGGGGCATGGGGGAGAACAATACCACATACCTTTAACAATTCAGAGTGAGAATGGTACTTCAAAAGTTTAAATAACGCATCTCATACTTGAGGAGTCAGTATGGCACAGTGGGTGAACATCATGGTGGGGTGGGGGAAGCCGGCAAGGGAACAGAAATCTACTTGTTAACCTTAAAAGGGGTAGCAAGTTGTACATAATATGTTTGCAGTTTCATGTGCAATCATTTTTAATTATACTGTTATGGAAATGATTATTTCATCCCACACATTAAAAATTAAATAAATTTATTTTTAAAAGTCAAGTAGACCCCAGGTTTGAAGGCCACCTCAATTATGTATTAGCAGTGTGAACCTAGGCAAGTCATTCAACTTCTCTGATACTCAGTTTCCTCATCAGTAAAATGGGACTGACGGCTAGCCCCTAGCTCGCAGGGCTTGTTATAAGGCTCTAATGGATGATATCCCACTAGACTGTAAGCTCCTTGAAGGCAGGGCCAGCCTTTTGCCTCTTTTTGTATTCCTGGTGTTTAGCACAGTGCACGGCACACAGCAAGTGCTTAATAAACGTTTACTAATATGTGAAATCCTTTGGAATCCTTAAAGAATTATTTATCTTTCTGAAATGAAGCACTATCTCATGCAACAAGGTGGGGTAAGAAGACGACATACAACGATCTATTAAGAACACAATGTTGAGCCAATAAGCCTACACCATCTTCCAGCCTCTGACAGCAGGCTGACACTGCCTGTTTATCCAGTGAGTTATCAAAAAAAAGTGTGACTGAGGATTGCTGCGACTAATAACAGAATGGTGTTTAATACCCCGGCGTTAATGAAAGCCTTCATATAGTCTCTGCTAAGAAAGCCAGAAGAAAGCCTTGGACCACTGTGCACAGAGGGAGAAATAGAGTGTGTCAGAAAGAGAGGGAAAAATGTTTCTGCCAAGCTGGCTTTCTCATCTGGCAAACTGACAGAAGCTAACAAATGGCTACCTATAACTCACAATGACCAAAACGAAGGCGCTCTGGCCTGCAGCCAGCAGAGAAAGAACTCAGAGGAAAGTCAATTGCCTACATGATCTGAACTCCAATGAGCTTCTTTCAATGCAGCGCTCCCTAAGTAGAACTCTAGAAATCCAATTTCTCTCAGTTAGCAGGGCTGAAAGAGCAAGATCCCTGTTCCCTCCCTGCAGTCCTCTTGAGTTCCTTTTCTGGGAACCTATTTCCATCTGCCCTGGTCAAAGGGGGAAAGTTACTATGTGTAGTGGGGTGGCTGACAAGTGATTGTGGCTTAGGAAACAGTAACAACATTTATACAACCATCTTGCTACTCCTTTACCAGCATCCTCATCCTCTTTTGTCTCAGTTTAATAGCCTGTAAGCTTCTGTGAAGGAATCCTATTTCTCTAGCAGGGGACCAAAATGTCCCTTTTATTTATACACACATATATGCATTCATATTTTCATTTTCTCTCTCTCCCTTCCACTCCCTTCCTCTGTCTCTCTCTGACATTAAGTGCCTCGCTCAGTAGAAAGGGCACTGAGGTCAAATGAAATCAGAGGACTTACTTTCAAATTGCAACCTGGCTACTTTTGTGACCTTGGGGCAAATATATTACCCTTAGCATTGGGCTAAGCACCTTACAATTATTATCTTACTGGATCATTGGAACAACCCTAGGAGGTAAGGTACTATTATTGTCCCCATTTTAAAGATGAGGGAACTGGGGCAAGCAGAGGCTGTGATTTGCCCAGGGTCGAACAGCTAGAAACTGTCTGAGGCTGGATTTGAATTCAGGTCTCCCTGACACCAGGCAAAGTGCTCCATCCATCATGCCATAGTTACCTTTGTTGCTCTCCAGAATACTCTCCTCTCCTCTTCCACCTGAAATTACCTGGGCAAAGCGTAACAGCTTCTCTGTTGCCTCTGGGTCCTTATTCCAAATCAGATCCTCACAAAGCTGTAGGAGGTCTTTGTGGATGTCATCATACACTGGAAGGTTTCCTGCATTCACTATTCCCATGTCCATGCCACACTGAGGAGAAGGAAAAGCAGAGTCAGGGTTCCCCGGGATTGCCAAAGTCCATGCTGGCACTCAACAGGATGACTTGGCTTCACTACATACCTTTATTGCATGGTAAAGAAAAACACTATGCATGGCTTCTCGAATGGCGTCCATCCCTCTGAAGGAGAAGGACAAGTTGGAAAGGCCCCCACTTATTTTGGCTCCAGGTAACGTTTCCTGCCAACAACACGAAACTTGATAAAGTTTGTCAACTTAACAAGTATAGCATCAAATTAGACATAAGGACTGAACTAAGATTTCACTGGTGAACTCTCAGGTGAGGACACTCATCCTACCAACACAGGGAAGGCCCTTCTCTGTAGTTTACAATATTAGAATGGTCTACACTTACAGGTTAAGTATCTTGCCCAGGGTCACAGAAGATGTCAGAGGCGGGATTTCAACCTAGCTCTTCCCTGCTTTGAAAACAGCCCTCTATTCATTATGCCATGATGCCTCTCAGAAAAGAAAATCAACATTCCTAATTAGAGCTTCTTAGGACAACAAAGAAACCAATGACAGCCATACCAAAATGTTTGGTAACTCAATGTTTCAAAGCAACTTTTTCTTACTAAATTGTAGACTCATTGATAGCATGGAGTTCATCCACCACAGTAACCAGGCACCATGATAAACATGATGCATAAATGAAAAAGTTTCTTTTTTTGTAAAAAAAAAAAGCTACTAGAAGACCAAAGAAAAATTAGAAAGTTCATTACAAACTCATACTAACACATAATAAAACAGGTGAGAAAGAGAAGGTTCACAAATTCTGAAGTGATGACTCATCAGCAGAGACGGTAAACCAGTGAATTAGGAATTGAACCCATCCTTTTGCCAGAACCAACTCAGGTCCCCACAAATGTCACTGAACATTATCAACCACTTTTTCTTTTTTCAAAGGGTCTTCCTTTCACCAGCCATGACAGGACTATTGCATAATCAAGAAAAATTAGATCCAATCTATTTCGGTGACAATTACTGATGTTGCAGCAGAGGGGATTACAGAACCCATGAAGAAAATAATACTTAGCATTACTTAGCATTTTACTTTTACAAAAAAAATAATAAGGAAATATCATCCCCAAATCCCTAACTAGAACATTTACTTAAAACAACAGGTACTGCCTTCCTCTTTGCCATCCTTACTTAACACTATTTTGACCTAAAAGTTAAAACATGAATCAGAAGGAAGAGATTTTTTTTTTCAGATGTGAACCCGTTTAGCAGGAAATGTTACAAAAGGAAAGGCAAGTCTTCTCTGTATTTATCATAAAGCCTGAATCTGTGTAACCCAGTTCACTCTTTATCCTCATTCAATCTGATATAGCCATAAGAGAGGCAGCAAAGAAATTTCTCCTGATTAAAAAAAAAGAGAATTTCTAGCTTTAGTAAAGTAACAGGATAATGAAGTCATCAGCACTTCTGTATGTTGCTAAGAAAAATCAGGAGTAAATGACAAAAAGTGAAATTCTATCCAAAATAATTAAGAAAGGTATAAAATACCAATAAAAGAACTAAAAAACTCTGCAGAAGCTTGAACAGTTGGACAGATACTCATTGTTCATTGTTGGGCCACACCAATATAATAAAAATGATATATTATCTAAATTAATTTTCAGATTTATGTCAACCAGGCCATCAAATTACAGAACTAGCTAAAATAAAATTCACTTTTAGAGAAATAAAAACATCTATAATTTCAAGAGAAATAATGAAAAAAGTAAGAATGAAACAGATCTAGCTTTATCAGTCCCCAAACTATACTATAAAGTAGTCACCATTTGGGTACCGATTGAAAGAATGGAAAAGAAGATGAGTGGAACAAACAAGCAGTCACTAAGTCAACTCAATGAGCAAGATGCAAAAGGAAATTAATTCAAAAGCCCAGCATATGAATAAAAATTAAGAATACAAACTACTGGAAAGAGGATGCCCTGCTTGACAAGATTGGCTGGAAAAAAATGGCCTTCTGGTCTACTGTACTTTTCAAGAGTGGGTATGGAGGTACTGGGCCAGTAATTGCTTTGAACCAATAGGATAAGCAACCTGTTCATGGTTTTCTAAGTTACAATGTCCTTTTAGTTCATAGCTTATGCTTTTCTTTCATGACTACATTCCTTCTACATTCAGCATGACTCCTCTGTGCAATCATCTCTCAAGCAAATGTGGACATGAAATGAGGATGAGAAACTCAACCACGCAGACCCTATCAGAACGCACTCAATTCTACTTCATATAAGTTTCCCAAAGAGAAAAAAATTTCCAAAATCAAGCCAGTCTATTAGATTTCCTTATGATTTTCTGCTGATTGAGATGTGGGCACAGCAGTTCCCAGGACTGATGATGCTTCTGCCAGAAAGTCTCTCTTAAGACCACGTTACTTGAGGAAGGCTTTTGCTGCACCTCATTTTGGGAACACGGCTTCCTTTAATTAGTGTCAGTTTAATTAACCTAATGTGAAGGCATATTTGAAGGGCATTACAGCTTCATAAAAAAATACTTTTTTGAGAATTCCAGCAGAGTGAAGGAAAACTGCTGCTGATCCCAAGGAGGTGCATATATTTATAGCCTCTAGTAGGATGCCAACGGGTTAATTTTCCTCAGCATTTTATCACAGAATAAATGAGTTTGAAGGGACCCTAGAAGCCATTTCATCCAACCAAGATATGAACAAGAATCTCTTCTACAACATCATCTGGCAAATGTTTTTTTCTGTGAAAACATCTAGTGATAGGAAACTCACCTCTGAAGGTATTCCAGTTCGGGATATTTCTAACCATTAACAAGTTTTTCCTTACATGAACTTAAAACTGACCTCCTGACAACTTCCACAAATTGCTCCTAGCTCTGCCCCACTTTGGGGCCATGTTGAGTAAAACCCTGCCACACAGTAGACACTTAGAAATGTTCATTGATTGATTGATTAAAGCTTCTTCCACATACAGCCCTTGAGATATCTCTACAGAGCTATCACATCCCTCCTAAATTGCTGCTTCTGTCTTTGCATAAGAGATAAACATCAAATAAGGTACAAAGTAAAAGCTGACCAACCCAAGGGAGACAGAACAGTACAGTGAAAAAAAAGATGAACTGGGAGTTACAGGACCTAAGTTTGATCTTGACTCGCCTCTTACTATATGGTTGAGTCGCTTAAGAACTGGGACTCAATTTGCTCATATGGAAAGTTGGGGTTCTAGATTTATGAGCCTTTGACTCCATTCCACAACCACAGACCTTCTTATACGGCCTGAGCCAAGGAAACTCTGATCTGAGGAGTGATGCTTTCCAAAGGAGTAGGGGGGCAGCTAAGCACGGTAAGGAACGGAAAAGTAAGAAAACCCTAGAGATCAGCACGCCATGGCACAGCTTCATTATTTAATTTGGAGTGCTGTTAAACAGCAGTATCTAACTCAAATACAAAGGGATCCCTGCAGGCCATGTACTAACTTAGAAAACCACAAATTTATATTATCTATATTATTTTGTTATACACTTTCCAATTATATTCAAATCTGGTCCAATGAAGGTGCTTCAAGAGTTTGATATCTCTGCTAAAAACTTAGAATATATCAAGACTCAGACATATGTTCCCACTCCTTACACACCTCGATCTTTTTTTTAATGGATATCTTCTATTTCCAAATATAACCTCTCCTACCTAGAAAGACAGTCCTTGTAACAAAGAATAAAAAAGAAAGAGAAACCTCCACAGCTTACCTTGATGGTTTTAGTTGCATTGATAAAGTTAATAGCATACAGGTTGTGCTCTTCCATTCCTGTCCCAATGGTAAGGATATTGGGGTCAAAGATGATGTCATTTGGGTTAAATCCCACTTTTTTAACAAGAAGATGGTAGGCTCGGGTACATATTTCAATTTTGTTGTTGGTTTCTGTAGCCTGGGGCAAGGAAGCAGGTAGGACGGAAAGGAAGAAAGGAAAAGTACAAAATTTAATTGGTAATGGATTGTCAAATACTTCTACAAACCAACAGATTTTCTAACTTAGTGAAAATATGCAAAGATGTCAATAAGCATGTAAGCACTGATAGTTGAGTTCCTCAGAATCCTGACAAGCAGGATGGAAATCTGAGCAAATTAATAAGGAGAAAGGATGGGTTTAAAAACCATTTTGCATCATTGTCCTCACAATAGTTATTTTTCTTCTGTTTAAACCCCACCCCCCACCCCTCTCTCTCTCTCTCTCTCACACACACACACACATATACACACAGAAATGAGGGCAATAAGTTTTCATATGGTTGCTTTTTTTCCACAAACATGCTAGAACTCAAATATAAAAATGTGTACTGTCCTTCAGAGACATTACTGTGGAAGCCCTACCCTCTTCTTCAATTATGTTGTCATGGCATTTGCTTTCAGAGCTTACATGCCATACATGTTATTCTGAAACACCCAAAAATGGGCATTTCCACGTACTTAAAACAAAAATACAAGAAACTGCCAATCTGTATTGCGTACAGTCTGCTTTTCCTTTTAAAGATTTAATAAATTTAACATGTAACTTTCAAAGCTGTGCTGCTTGTCTCTGATTCTTTCTGGCCTTCTGTTCTCTTTCTGTGCATTAAAAAAAATGCTTCAATGACCCTTTCTTTTTTTTTTCTCCTTTTTCTGACTATGCTATTCCTAGCCCACCTTAATCTCTCCCACTCCATCCCAAAATTGGAAGGAAAAAAAAAAGACAAATTCCTTGTAATAAGTATTTAAAGTCAAGCAAAAGAAAATGCCACATATGCCATGTCTGGAAACGTGTACCTTAGTATCCTAAAGACATCATACCTCTCTCAAGAGGTTGGTAACACGCTTCGCCATCAGTCTTCTGGAATCATGACTGATTACTGCTTGGATTGCCGTTCTAAAGTATCTCAGAGTTCTTATTCTCTATAATGTTGTTATTGTATAAATTGTTCGCCTGGAACTTCTCTCACTTCACTCTGCATCAATTCATATGAGTCTTCTCAGGTTTTTCTGAACCCATCTCTTACAGTACAATACTATTCTACTGAACTCATAAAAAAATTTGTTCAGCCATGCCCTCCTGATTTTCTAGTGCTTTGCTATAACACAAAAAGTTGCTATAAATATTATTAACTTGAGTACTATTCTTCTTTATTTGATCTCTTTGGGGTATAAAAGTATATCTCATTCGTTTTTAAACCCAAATACTATTTTCCTGACCCATCTCGTTTACAAAATTTATATTTTGGAAGCAACGTTTGATCACTCACCTTGTTGACAAAATTTGTATCTGTTTCAAAAAGCAAAACTACCCTTAAAGGAGGAAGATTTGCCACCGCAACATAACGTGTTACTAGCTCTAAGAGGAGAAGAAGTTTATCCCTGTCTCATTCAAAGAGCAAGAGCACTGATGGAGTTCGTTTCTAGTCTCCTGAAATGACCATGCTGAGGAGGACAATATACATTTGGCTGCATAAATTTTCACGTTTGTTCAAAAAGAGGCACTCTCTAGTCAGAGCTGATACAACTAATAGCAAATGAGGGAGAGGGGAAGGGAAGGCACCCTCAAGATTCTTGTCTAGAAGAGCTAACTTTTCATTTTCCTGGAGATTACTCTGGGGAGAAGGAAGGAGCGAGGGGCACAACACATATCATTCCTGCCCTGAGCGGGAATGAGTGCTGACTTCAAGCTCATTGGCAAGAGACAAGGATAATGAATTCATCATCATGCTCGTAGTCAGTCAATAAAAATTTATTAAGTGCCTTCTATGTGCCAGATACTGTACTAAGTACCAGGGATACGAAGAAATGCAAAAAGCAGTCTTGCCCTCAAGGAGCTCAGAATCTAATGGAGGAGATAATATGCAAAAATACGTACAAACAAGCTACATATAAGATAAATACAAATAATTAATAGAGGGAAGGCATAAGAATTAAGAGGGATTGGGCAAGGCTTTCTGTATAAGGTGGCATTTTAGCTGTGGCCTGAAGGAAACCAAGAAAGCCAGAAGATAGAGGCAAGCAGGAGAGTCTTATGTGAGGGACAGCATGGAGGCCAAGGTTACTGGAAGGAAGAGTATATGGAGGGAGGGAAGAGGTATAAAAAGACTAGAAGGGGGAGAGGAGGAAAGCATAGCTTACAAAGGGCTCTGAATGTCAAAGAGGATTTTGTATTTGTTGCTGGAGGAGGTCAGGAACCACAGCAGTTTACTGGAGGTATATGTTGGTGATTCGGTCAGATCTGAGCTTTAGAAAAATTATTTTATTATTCTGGTAGCTAAGTGGAGGATAAATTGGAGTGGGAAGAGACTTGTGCCAGGTAGTGAAATCATCCTGCTGGGACAACAGTCCAAGCATGAGGAAATGGGCTTGCACCAGGGCAATGGTAATATCAGGAGAGAAGGAAGCAAACGTGAGAGATGCTAGCAAGGCAGAAACGACAGACATTGGCAATAGAACAATGTGAGAGGTGAGAGATAGTGAAGAGTAGAGGATATATGAGTCTGGGGAACTAGTAGGATGGTGATGCCCTTGACAATAATAAATAAGTTTAGAAAGAGAGAGAGTTTGGGGGGAAAAGAAAGTAAGTTGAATTTTGGACCTGTTTTAAGTTTAAGACATCTACAGGATAGCTATCTCAGGACGTGCAAAAGGCAGTTGGAGATAAGAACTGGAGGTCAGCAGAGAGGTCAGCATCAGATTAGGAGATTTGAGAATCAGCAGCATAGAAATTATAACTGTATCTATGGGAGCTGATGAGCTCACCAAATGAAACAGTATAGAGGGAAAAAGACCAAGGTAAAGCCCTGGGGGGACACTTATGATTGGCAGGCGTGACCTGGATGAAGAGCCAACAAAACAAGACTGAAAACTAGTGGTCAGACAGGTAGGAGCATAACAGGTACTAAGGTAGTAAGGAGAATGTGACACAAAAATGAAATTGGAGGACGTTTCCCACCTATCAGCAGAGAGGTGAGATATTATAGGAACAGAATGAGTCCTACACTGCCAGATTTTGGCACGGTGTTGGGTTGTTTTGTTTAATGTACTTCTTGGTTACATGAGAGGGTTCTGCCGGAGGATAGGAGGCAAAGGGCGGTCATTAGGGACACTAGGTGATGAGACGGTGACTCTTTTTAAAAAGGGATATTAATAAATAAAAACACCTTTTTGCTGGAGGTAGTTTTTGTTTTGTTCCAGATGAGATTTTGAAAGATACCACCAGAATCCAATTCACCAGTCTTTTGTTAAAGAAATGGTCAAAAATACACTGAAAAGCTTCTTGAGTTAAAGACTAGCATTTCTCTTCCTTTACTAGGTCACTCCCAATAACTAGCCCACACTGGTCTGTTTTTCTGAAGATTTCCCCTTCTCCAATTTCCAGTTAAATATATAAGAAATGCTAAGGAATTCATTCCCTAGGTGAGGCCCACATGTAGCCAAAATGAAGAGAGGGTACTTAAGACAGAGAAGAGACTGAATGTCATTTATGCCTCAGACAGGTTCACAGAAGGTCACTGATGAGGTCAAAACTTGGTCCTCGCCAATAAAGCTCTGGACAAATTCAACAGTCACTATTAGGACTATTACCATCAAAAGGCAGAGCCCTCCCTTCCATTAACCAAGCATGTGAATACTAAGTATTTGGAGTGACTGGAATAAGCTGGACAGTTTTCCCATGATGTCTGCAGTATTAAGACCTTTGCAAATAGAATTTTAAAAAAACATATACATACACACAGATATGCACACTTATGTTTATAGATACACACACATGTCAGGAGCAAAGAACTGGAAATCAAGTGGTCTCCTATTAACTCAAGAATGGCTGAACAAATTATAATGAATGTAACAGTATTACTGCATCATAAAAATGACTGAAAATGATATAGATGAACAGGGAAATAGTAGTACTTCCATGTCAAATCTAATATAGATTTGTAAAAACAAACTGTATGCTAACAGAGATGCATGATCTGGCACACATCATCTCTTTCTTTTCTCCTTTGCACATAGAACTTTACATTTGTTGACATTTGTGAAATTCACATTAAAATAATGAGTTTTGAAAATATCAATAATTTTTTAATTAAAAATAGGGGTTAATGTTCTTTACTGAGGTGGGAGACTAGACATATGGAATACTACATAGAATATCAGATTGGAGGTGAGGGTTGGGGGCGGCCATTAGGTACTGTGATGAGCCAGTGATTTTTTTAAAAAGGTACATCAATCAAAAACAGGCTTTTGCTGGGGAAGGGGATTGGTAATGGTTGCCTTTTTTTTTTTAACCAATCAATTAGCTTGGAAAATTTCCAGGTAAGCGCTTCAGGATGGTGGATAGGGTATTTTAAGTTGTGAAATATGCCAAATTAGTTTTGCTGAAAACTTTTTTTTTTAGCTCTTTTTAATTCTCAGAAAAAGAAAGGAGGAAGGATTACATTAGGAAATATATGTGAAGTGAGCACACTAAACGGCAATAAAAAATTATTTTTAAAAGCATTTTAAAGAAAATGAAGTTTCTGAGGATGTGTCTGACACTATGTTTAAAGGTGCATAAAAACCAAGAAAAAAGGAAGAACTGAAGAAATCACTTACTTGACCCACTTCATCAAATGCCATGACCACCACAGCAGCCCCATACTTCTTGACCTTTCTAGCCTTTTCCAGGAAGTCATCCTCACCTTCCTTCAGACTAATGCTGTTGACAATACACTTCCCTTGGCAGCACTTTAACCCAGCTTCTATCACAGCAAAGTTGGAAGAGTCAATACACAATGGTACCTGCAATTAGAACAGGGAAGGATGGGGAGGAAGCCCAAGTCATTAATTAGTTTCTCCTCTGCTTTTCAAATCTCTTTTGTGTTTATTTTGGGTTTATTTGTTGACAATCTCTTTTTTCAAAAAATGCATATTCAGTTCATTTATCTTCTTTTCTATTTTGTTAAAGATATTTTTAGATATAATGTTTCCCCTAAAAATTACTTTAGCTGCATCCCAGAATTTAGGGAATGTTGTTTTGTCATTATCATTTTCTTTCACATAATTCTTAATGGTTTCTTTGACCCACTCACTATTTAGGATTTCATTAAGTCTACATTTGGGCCTGTGTCTTTTGTTTGTATACTATACTTACTACATTATGAGCTATAACATGTTTACTATTTCTATTTCTTTATTTGCAATTTTTCTGTGCCCTATTACAATGTCAGTTTTGGCAAAAGTTTCATGTGGTACTGAGAAGTACATGTATTATTTAGCAGTCCAATTCAGGAAATACCCTAAGTCTTTTATCTCTAGTTTCTCCAGTAATATGTTCAAACTGTTCATTTCCCTTTTGTTAATCATTTTACTAGATTTGTCCAAAACAGAAAGGACATTAAAGTTTCCTACCATTGTATTACTATGTCTTTTCTAAATTCAATTAATTTTTCCTCTATGAAGTTAAATGCCATGGCATTTAAACACACAAGTTTGATACTGATTTCTTGCTTATGACCACTTCCAGCATAATGTAGCTTCTTTTTTTAAAATCATTTTTATGTTGTAAATGTCTTTGCTCTCTAACAGCATAACTGCAACTACTTTTTGGTATTTGCCTGATGCATAGTAAATTTTGTTCTAGACCCTAATCTTTATTTTTTGTATGTTTTTTCTTTTTAGATGTGTTATTTGTAAGCTATAGATTGTGTGGTTTTGTTTTCTTATTCAATCTGTCACTCTTTCATTTTACTGGAGTGTTTAATCCATTCACATTTAGAGTTATGAGACTGAGCTTTAAATTTTCCTTCATTCATCTCTAACAGTTTTTTTCAGAATTAGATTTTCTTATTGTTTTTGTTCCTTTTCCTTTGTAAAAACAGTTATTTTTACTTAATCTATGTGAAGGCAAACCAATTCCCCCAGGATCTCTTCCCCTATGCCTCAAGCCCTACCCCCTCCCATTTATCACCCCCTTCCCCAGTTATGAGTTTTACTTATTAATTCATTTTCTCTTCCTTTCAACTAGTTACCTAATTGTTCCCCTCTTTTTTCTGTCAGTTACGTAAAACCCCTCCCCCTTCAACTTCTTTTATGTGTTATCTTTTTTCTTTCATTTTCTGTACTTCCTTTTTTTTAAAAAACAAGGATTCTTCCCTTCCTTCTCTTCATTAATCTTCCCTTTCTGTTTATCCTAGACTTCTATGTTCTGATCCATGGTCCTAATACCTCTTTATGTCTTCTTTATTCTCTATATTCCTCATGGAATTAAAATTTCCAATGCACCTACTTTGAGTTCCCTCTTATGAACAGTTTCTATGTTATCACCATCTTGCATATCTTGCATATCTTGCTCCCTTCCCCTCCCCCTTTTTCCTGTTGTACCTCATTCTTATTAATTCCAGAAGAGGGAAAAAATAGTTCCTGTTGCCCCACAGTAGAAAGCATGGGCTCAGAAATGAGAAGAAAACCCCACTCCATTTCTTTGCCAAGTTGGGAGGTACACAGGCATGGCACACTACAAATGTTTTCAAGACTTCTTGTGATTTGCTGATTAGTTTTGCTGACCTCTCTCACTTCCCTTTTTTCTCTTTCTTTTTTTAAATATGATTCATTGTATAGAATGACTCTCTGGGAAGGGGTAGAGGGAGGAAGAGGATATCAGGAGCAATTCTGATTATGTAAAAAATGCAAAATAGCAACAAAAATTTCATTTAAAAGAACTTGGAGGCAGAAATTGGTCACCAGAAAGACATAAGCTACAGCCAACTTTCCAAAATCCCAAACATACACTTTTGACTTCATCCAAGTAAACACCATAGTAAAATTAAAACAGCAGTACAGAGACAAGAGCTTGAAATATTTGGAGGGGTTTTCTTGTCACGAGAGCACTTAGCTGATCCTCAAGCATGGAAAAGGGTTAAGCTAATATCTGAGGAAGGACCCAATAAGCGTCCATTTCCCTGGCTTTGGTATCAGCTTACCCGCTTCAAGTGCCTAAATGCCAATGTAACCATCTTAATATAGGATTTAGGCATCTCAAAGTCAGACGCTGTTCTGTCTTCAGGATTAATGTGCAGCTTCATGCCCTTCCCAAGAAATCTTCTAGCCAAGGTACTCAAATTCAAGCTCCCACATTCCTGACTTGAAATAACCCCAGCTTTGGCATTCAAAGGAAGAAGTGAATGTAGCTTACAGCATCTGGGTAAAAGGCTAACCTAGGTCTCAATGGAAGCAAACAAATGAAAATATTATATTCCTCTTTAATTCTAACTTAATGTCCTTTCTTCAGCAACTCATGACCTAGCCTCAGAAAAAAGAAAAGTAAAATAGGTTAACAAGCCTTGAAAAAAAAAACTCAAATTATGATCTTCAAAGGGAAAAGAAATTTTAAGATTGAGAAAACTACTAAAAAGAAGAGTGGCCAGGATGGTGCCGCAAACATCATTACTCAATGGAAGAGGATCCAGGTCCCTTGGTTTTAATTCTCTAATACCTAGACTGCCCTATATTTAGGTATCTCGATTTATCTATTACCCTCCACCAGAGGGTAGCAAAGGAAAGCACACAAAGAGTAAGTAACTTACATCAGTGATTATGTTCTTTCTTGTCATTCTGGATTTTTTAAAAGAAAAAAAGGTTTGGGCAAGAAAAAGTTGAAATTGATGGTAAAAATGAAATTTTTTAACTTCAAGGTTTTTTTGGTTTGTTTTGATTTTTGAAACTCGATCACCCAGGCTGGAAGTACAGGAGACTGTGGCCCAAACCCAATTCCGATCACCAGAGAGAAGCCTTGCTCAGCCCTATTTCTGACTGAGGGCAACTCACTTCGGCAGCATCGTGGGTCCCTCACTCCCAGCAGCTCCCTACGCTGGTGAAGGACACGCCACTGGCTTTAGCTCACGGCAGCACAGAGCTCTCACACTCAGTTGGTTCACCAGCCTCAGCCTCCCCGTGAACAGCGACTAGAGGCACGCATTAGCACATCAAGCCATGGATTTCTAAAATGAGTACAGAGCCAAGTACACAAGAAGAGCTACTTGGCAGGAAGGTCATGTCCTTAAAACTGCAAAACTTTGGCTTTTAATATGCAGGAACTTTGTTCATGGAACTCTTGGAGGAAGCAAGATAATAATAGAAAAGCTAATATTTACACAACACTTTGAGATTTGCAAAGCAGTTCACAAGTATTTTCTCATTTGATCTTCACAACCACCCTCCATTTTATAGGCAAGGAAACAGAGGGAGACAAAAGTTAAATGACTTGGCCAGGGTCACACAACTAGAAAGCGTCTGAGGCCAGATTTAGACTCAAGTTTTTCTGATGCAAAGTCTAGCACTTTCCACTGAGCCACCTGCTTATATAATATGCATAAAGTATTCTGCAAACTGTGAAGCATTATACAAAGTCAGCTGCTGCTATCATATATGGGTATATTACCTTCTTCCCTACACTGTGGAAGTGGGAGACAAGGGGTATGGAACACTATATACACTGTCAATCCCAGTCAGTGTGTTGGTTCATTTTGCCGACCTGTTTTTGTACCCTTTTTTAAAAAAAAATCTTTGCAGTAAGAGATAGCTCACCAGGGAGAAGAAAAGGGAGAAGCATTTGGAAACATGTGATGTAGAAACTAAAGTCATTAATAAAATTTTTTAAATGGCCGTATTCTAGTATCAGAGCTTGATTTCAACGCTTGAACAACTAACCTTGAACTTACTGATTTTACAACTTGATAACCTTGTCAGATAAAAGAAAGCCATCCTTAGTACTAGTGGCAGTAAATATTTGCTACTACTTTTGAGAAAAGTGCTTTGAGAGGCACAAATGAAGAATGGAAGACTAGAAACATTAGAACTTACTCCCAGGCTATTTCCCCTGAAAAGCTTAAATCTGCACTAAGATTTTTGAAACACTCTGTATTTGACAAAAACCTAATTAAAAATGTGCTTTCTCATCTGTAAGTTAATGTCATTTATCCTTAAAATAACAGCTATTTGGTGAGGGGAGAAACTTCTGGATCCCCCCCATTAGTTTACCAATCTTTAATTATGGGGTATGATGGCAGGAAATTAGGTCAGACAATATTATTTTAATTTTTAATTATGTTTCAGCTTGACTAGCTTCAGTGATCCCACCCTCTTCCTCAAAGGATCAACTAGTCCTTTTATATTTATACTGGAAGAGACAAAAGATTAAGTAGCCACAGCATTGAAGAGCTTAGGATTTCATGCTGAGCTGGTGAGGTACCAGTTACAGATCTAAGAGATGCACAATGAAGCCACCCTTCATGTCCATTTACAGAAATTTGAGGAGAAATTAAGAATAGTATTCAGCATTCTGAATACTTATTGGGCCCAGAAAACCACTCTTCAGAGAGTGGGAATGATGGACAAAGCACTGGGCTTAGAGTCAGAATTCTACGACAGACACTTGTCAGTTGTGTGATCCTGGGCAAGTCACTTGACCACTGAGATTCAACTTTCTCATCTGTAAAACAAGGATAAATTCAATCACCTGACAAGGTTTCTTTGGGAGATAAAAAGAGAAAATGTGTGTAAAATATTTTCTGAACCTTGCTATCCTAAACATTGGTTGCTATTGCTGTCATCATCATCATCATCATCCATTCACTCATTCAGGAGGTTCAAGGCAAGAAACAGCAAAGATAGTTGCTCCAGGGCAATGTACTTTAACAACTCTGGAAAAAGACAAATTCATAACCTGTGTGATTAAGAGGGTGCCCGAACAAGCTGAAAAAAGTGTAATGACAGTAACGTAACACTGTAATTAAATTAAGCATCACCTTGGCAATATCAGGTTCAGAAGCAACGAAGTTACAAAATTTGGTCATAGCACTGGGGCCATCCAACATCCCGTCATCCATGTTAACATCCAGAACCTGAGCTCCCATCTCCACCTGGGCTTTGCCCACACTCAAAGCTTCCTGTAGGAGAAACAAAGGAGATACAATGTGACCCCTAACCCAAAAGCAGCAGAAAGGACCATATTTACTTATCTCTTATTAAACCACGATTATTTGGGTTAAAAAGTAAAAAAACACAATCCATGGTACTAATGATATCTTAAAGTCCCAAAGGGAATTCTAAACCAGTCTCACTTACCTTTAAATACATCTTCCATATTACCAGTTATCTTCCGGTCTCCCAAACCAGAAATAAGAATCATTCAATGAGAAGAAGATACTTCTAGTCCTTCTCTTGCCTTTTCCTCTTCTATGATCTGTCCCCAAATCCTGTTGATTTTTCCTTAAGATACCAACAATTTGAAGTTTTTCCTTTCTAACCAGAAGGCTTCCATGTTTGTCCAAGATTTTCCTACATCATGCAATATCCTCTAAGACTCCCTAAATCCAGGGTCTTCCCATCAATCTATATAGCCATCAGACTAATCTTCCTAAAACAGCACTTTCATTACACCATACTCTTACACTTAAGAATCCATAACGTCTCAGGGGAGTGTGCTCAGTGTCAGCAGTTGTAGCGGGTGTCTGTGTCTGTCGGGCTGTAGTCGCAGAGCGGCGAGTTGCAGGATAAGCTAAAACGTCCCCTGAAGTAGCCTTGAACAGAATTTCTCCATTGCTTTCTCCATTTATATCCAGTGTGGTCAGAAATGGAAAAGTAGGACTGGATGCTACAAACTGTTTGAGGATAACTGACCTCAAGTCTGGCTCTACCTCCTTGACTCCTGGACCTAGTTGTGAGCAATTTAAATTGCATATACCATATGCTGGAGAAACATTAAAATGAGATATTATTTTCAATGCTCATTACCCAGAATTGCCCCCTGATTTTATCTTTGGCGAAGATGCTGAGCTTCTGCCAGATCTCTCTGCTCTGTATAACCTTGCATCCTGGGATCCCTCTAATCCTGGCTGCCTTCTGCTTGTGGTGAAGGAGCTTGTGCAGCAGTATCACCAGTTTCAGTGTAGCCGGCTCCAGGAGAGCTCTCGCCTCATGTTTGAATACCAGACGTTACTCGAAGAGCCACAGCATGGAGAACACGTGGAAATTTATGCTGGGGAGAAAAATAACTGGACTGGGGAATTCTCAGCTCACTTCCTTTTGAAGTTACCAGTAGATTTCAGCAACATTCCCGCATACCTTCTCAAGGATGCAAATGAAGATCTGGGAGAAGATGTGGCTCTTTTTGGTCAGTTTTGAGCTACTCGGGTGTTCCCAAAATTCTACCCGTCACCATGCACTGAACATGCTCTTGGAGGTTCCTCAGCTCTTCACATCCCAGCTTTTCCAGGAGGAGGATGTCTAGTTGATTATGTTCCCCAAGTATGCCAACTACTGACCAACAAGGTGCAGTATGTCATTCAGGGATATCGTAAAAGAAGAGAGTACACTGCAGCTTTCTTGAGTCGCTTTGGGACAGGAGTGGTGGAATACGATGCTGAAGGCTTTACAAAGCTCACCTTGCTGCTGATGTGGAAAGATTTTTGTTTCCTTGTACATACTGACCTTCCCCTGTATTTTCCTCAAGACCAGCCTACTCTCACCTTCCAATCAGTCTACCACTTTACCAACAGTGGACAGTTGTACTCTCAAGCCCAGAAAAATCACCCATACAGCCCACGATGGGATGGCAATGAAATGGCCAAGAGAGCAAAGGCTTATTTCAAAACTTTTGTCCCTCACTTCCAGGAGGCTGCCTTTGCCAATGGAAAGCTCTAGGAAGCACCAACCTTCAGAAGACACCAGCCAGACTTCTCTGTCCACATGCATCTCAGCACATAAGACAACTTCCTGGAAGCCACTTGGAACATCTTCCTGGGAGCATTTTGTTTTATCAGCAGCTCAGATCACCGCAGACAACAATGACTTTGTGGAGAAATCAAGACTGAGTTCTAACCTGAATGTTTCAGCTCCGTTTGTTGGCTACCAGTTTCTTTCTCTGTATTTTTTGTCAATCATAAGAAGTTAAACAACAATATTAAAATGCAGTATTTTTCCAGGGCAGGTAATGTGTTACAGATTCAGATATTCTCCTTCAGAATCATTTGTCCCTGAGATCTCAATAAAAGTAAATTTTTCTCTCAAAAAAAAAAATCCATAACGTCTCCTTATTATCTGTCTGGCACATCAAAATTAAACTGTCCCACCTAGTTTTCAGGCCCACAATAATTGGATGTTATTTTAACAGTACCATCTGAATTCCCCATTACTCTCACAAAATGCTACTTCCATCCAATCAAGGTTTGTCTTGTCACCATTCTTCACATATATCAAGTTAATTCCTCTTTCTGTGCCTTTACTCATACTGTTCCCTTTGCCTAAAAAGCAGGACCCCTTCAATTACCAAAATCTTGTATTTCAAGGCCAAAATCACATACATCCCTCTTCATTAAGTTTTTTCCATTAACTGCCTCACCTTTTATTAATCTTTCCCTTCTCTGAACTTCTACTGTACTTAAAAAAAAAAGAACACCTCTACTTACATCTTAAGAAATTTTTAATTATTTTTCTCACGCTCATTTCATCTCCACAATTGGACCATAAGCTCCCTGAGGCTAAGGACTAGGCTATATGTCTTTTGAAAATGACTGTCACGTAGGAGGTACTCAATACATACGCGTTGACTGATAGATATGGTAGAGTCATATGTATGTATGTGCATGTGTCTTTATTAGTCTTTATGGTATGAAAAAAAAGGCGATGATATAAATACCAGATACTCATGTTATCATAGCATGGAAATTATAGTTGAGTTTTTTCTAACCTTAAGAAGACCAAACGGAAATTTACAGGAGTCACTGAGACAAAGAAGGAATGACGACCTTTAATTTGTATCACAAAAATGACAATGATTATTACAAAGAGAATGGCTTCAAAGAAATATAATCCAATGACAACTTTTGTTAGTATTAGCTGTGCCCCACATAGACATACACTAATAAAAAATAACAGCAGTGGGTAATCAATGGGATGTCTTGGGTTCACGGGATCATAGATGAGAAACAAAAATTAGTGTGAGAAACAGATCAGGAACTCTGCACACACCTGATAAAATAGTGATGGAGTTCTTCAATTATCCAGGCACCTGCTGCAGCTCTCCCTCTGCCAAAAGCAGAGTGACTAATAACTTCTTCGCTTAATAATAATCTATCCTTTGATAAAATGAAGAAATGAACAAGTAGTTATATGTTGGTTCTGATTCTCACTAATAGGGAGAAACTATTTGTTCAAGTAGAAATGATGGGAACCTTAGATGGAAATGATCACTCTATCAAGGAGTTTGTGGTAGAGGAGAAGAAAGCCAGACAATCTGACGTGCACCCTCCATTTTGGGAATGCACATTTCAAAGAGTTCAGAGGAAGGATAGAGGAATCCCACGGACTAAAATCCTCCAGTGGAAGACAGGAATAGGAAGCTCTCAAGAATAAAATCTGGACACCCAAAGGGAAATAATTTGGCTGAAGTTTTAAAAAAAAAAAACGCTTTATTTAAATAGACCAGTGTGGCTACAGAGCTAACTCACCAGCCAACAAGTTTTTTAAAAAATACATACAAAAGATGGGAAAAGGAGCAGGTAACAGGTAGAATATGCAACTGAACAGTCCTATAAAAAGTAATACCAGGCCTGCTAGGGCCCAGAATGACCCAAGGCTGGTAAGAAAGAGCAAGGGTTTTATGGATTTATTGAGAGAAAGTAGAAGACCAAAGAAGGGACAGTACTCCTTCTACATGTAAGTCTTCTTAAGGCCCTTTATATAAGAAGTACTTAAGAACAAAAAGGGCAGAAAAAAATCTGTTTTTGTGTAAAGAAAGAGATTTCTATTAATTGTCAAAGGATGTAACGATATTGCTGCTATTATGGATGCAGATGTCTGGTATGAGTAGAAAAGGAATTTTTTTTTTTTTACTATGTATTGCTAAAACATGTATGTGAAGAAACAAGACTTTCAGACAGGATTTGGACAGGTCTGGAAAGAAAATTATAGTTAGTATAAATGTGAGAATTTGGAACTTGTCTCCAAGGTGTGGTGATGCCTCACTTGTGTGAGAACGATTTAATGCTGCAAAGAGGATGGGAAAGTTCTTTTATTCATTGAACCCAGACAAATGTGAGTAGAAAGACACAGTTTCAAGGACATCAAAGAGACAGGGGAGTCCACTGAGAACTTCAGAGCTTTCTCTCTGCTCTTCATTGACTTCATAGGCTCAAAGCTCCAGTGACAACTAGTGCCCTTCAGCACCATCTGGAGGTGAAAACAAGTAAAGCTTTTTTTCAGAAATGCCTGTTGTGCTCTGGGGCCACCTTTGGCAAACCTTCAAATAAGTACTTGATAAATGCTAGCTAGCTAATAATAATACCTTTTCTTGCTCAGTCATGTTCAACTCTTCGGGGGTTTTTTTGTGGGGAGAAAGATACTGGAGTGGTTTGCCATTTCCTTCTTCAGCTCATTTTACAGATGAGGAAAACTGGGGCAAACTGAACTAATGACTTGCCTAGGGTCACAAAGCTAGTAAGTATCTGAGGCCAGATTTGAACTCATGAAAAAAAGTCTTCCTGATACCAAGTGAAGTGTTCTATCCACTCTGCCACCTAGTACTTATGGTATCTATAATATTGTTAATATATCTTATTCTTTGTTATGCTTAAGACCCAAGAGAGGCAATATTATGAGAGCTGATTTATGGAAATATACACACCATTACGTAAATAAATACACCATGAGGATGTGTTACCTTGTGAGGGACTGTTTGGGCAGACAAACACATTAGGTTGTGGCTCAAGAGCTAGGGTGGTAGGTGGAGGAAGTGTATTTCTCTCGACCACTGGATGACCCTCACACCCTTGGTGGGGTGGTCTCTCTCTGGGAACTTAGACCTGTTGAAGTAGGAGAGCAAGGCTGGAAGGAGCAAGCCTCCAGTGATGTGTTTATATGCCATTTTGTCTACAGAGCAACCTCTACACCATTTCTCTATTTTATAAGGTTGGATGGGATGATGATATCCGATAATAGAAAGAAAGTCGATCTATTCAATTCTAACTTTGCTTCTGTCTTCTCTGTCAGAGATCTTTGCAAGGGACTTGACAAAACAAAAATAACTAAACAGGAACACAAAGATAACTAAAAAGATTCTAAGAGAGTAATTAGCTGATGAATTCCAGAAGAACTACATCTTTGCATAGTGAAAAAAATTAGCCGCCATGACCGCTGACACTGTCTGAAAGAATGTAGAGAATCCGAGACGGAAAAAGCACAGACGCCCCAAAGAAAGAAAAGGGAGTCTGCAAACTACAGCTAAGTCCGAATCAGTGCAAATGATGGACTTCCTGAAGTGGTCATACACATTCAAAGTCACAACTATGTAAAATACAGTAACTGGTCCAGCCCAATGTAAATACGTAGCACAAAACAGAAGAACGCAAGCACTTCAGGGAATTCTTTACTTGTACTAATGAAGTCCTACCAGATAAAGGCACCTAGGTGACCCATTAGATAGAGGCTGAGCCTAGAATCAAAAAGACCCGAGTTCAAATCCTGTTTCAGACACTTGCAAGCCATGTAACCTTAAGCAAGTCACTGAGCCTCTGTCTGCCTCAGTTTCCTTATCTGCAAAATGGGAATCATAACAGCACCTACCTCCCAGGGTTGAAGTGAGGATCAAATGAAATAATAGAGCGCTGAAGTAAATGTTAACTATTACTATCATAAACCACTAAGCTTGACTTTAATTCATGGGGAACCTCTAGAACAGAGATGGTCAGTACACATTGAGAAAAGGCACTAGTGATTACAATGAGCCAAAATGGCTTCACAAAGGGCAGACCACGACGGATGAACTTTGTTCACAAGGTTAATACTAAATTGGTAGGTCGAGAAAGCACTGTCGCTATTTATAGCCCGCCTAGAGCCTAACGGTTCATCTGACAAAAATGTTTCTCACCATTCGTGTGGAAAAGACAAAGAGGCATGGCCTAGGCAGTGATAATTAGATGGCTTTGGAACTGGATGAATGGGTAAACTCGAATAGTAGATGTAAACTTGGCTACCTTGACTCGTCTCCATGAGAGCAGAAGGGATTAATACTTTTATTAATGAATCAGATAAAAAACATAACATGCTTATCAAAATTGCAGATGACAAACAACTAGGAGGGCTAGCTAATGGACTACAAATGCACTAATGTCAAACTCCAAAGAAAGATCTCAACAAGCAAGAGCACTGGGCTGAATGTATTAAGACAAAATTCAAGAGGGAAGAATATAAAATCTCACACAGGTTCAAAAAACCATCTTCGGAGCTGTAAGATGAGAGAAACAATTTTACACAGCCACGTCTGAAAAACATTTGAGGATGTCAGTAGAAAGCGCACGATATTATATATTAGCCTAAAAAGCTAGTAAGATAATCAATGTAAGGTGAAGCTTCTCAGAAGAAAAAAATCCTCCTGCACTGTGCACTGGTTAGAGCACATACGAAGAATTGTATTTATTTCTGGTTGCCACAGTTTAGGAAGAACACTGATAAACCAGAGAACACCCTGAGGAGGGTAACCAGGATAGTGAGAGATCTTAAGTCCACGCCATGTGAACAGAGGGTGAAGGAAGTGGGAATGCGCAGACTGGAGAAAAAAGAAAACGAGGGGGAATAAATACCTTTCTACAAGGATCTGAAAGGTTATCCTAGGGAAAAGAGATTAGATTTGTACTGTTTGGCCTCAGAAAACGAACCAGGAGTGATGAATGGATAGAAGTTATAAACAGGCCAATTTACACTTGATGTCAAGAAAAACTTCCTAAGAATTACTTATTCAAAAATTTAATGTGCTGTCTCAGTAGGTAGTTGGTCCACCCTCACTGGAGGATTTCAAAAAAGACTGGATGACCACTTATCAAGTAGGCCCTGATGGGACTACTTTTTGGGCACATACTGGACTAGAGGACATCTCTTCCAACTCTAAAATGCTATAATTCTGTGAATTGTATCTGCTAAAAAGTGAGAAGGCCTAGTGGGAGGAATGAGCAGCCTATTCCTGACAATGTTTAAGTGAGTCAGGCGAGCATCCACCAGGGATGCAATAAGACAGCACTCACCATTTTGGGCAGGACGACGCACTCTGAAATTTTTGTGAGTGATAATAACTGCTACACGAGCTCAGGAGAGGGAAGGATTCAAGGGGCATGACATTTGAAAGTTGAGAAGAATTTGGATATGGGAAAAGGTGTACTGGGGAAGGGATACACGTTCTGTATTTCCAGGTCTAACTTTTCTCGTCTTCCAGTATGGACATCTCGAAGTGGATATCCCATAGACATCTTGAACTAAACATAGCCAAACTGAATTCATTATCTTTACCTTCAAAATCCTCTTCTTTACCAAACTTACCTACTATTGTCAAGGGTACCACCATCTTTCCAGTCACCA
The DNA here is from genome assembly GCA_028646595.1 of Phalanger gymnotis. Taxonomy (NCBI): domain Eukaryota; kingdom Metazoa; phylum Chordata; class Mammalia; order Diprotodontia; family Phalangeridae; genus Phalanger; species Phalanger gymnotis. Next base: position 222,548,626 of record CM053626.1, on the reverse strand, counting down.
GCTTACAACCTATGTGTCATCCTCGACTCCTAGCTATCTTTCATCCCCCGTATCCAATTTGTTGCCAAGTACTTTCAATTTTACCTTTGTAACATCTCTCAAATATACTGCCTTCTCTTCCCTGAAACTGACGCCACTCGGGTCTCATCACCTCACTGCAATAACCTACTGGCTGATCTTGCCACAAGTCTCTCCCCATTAGAGTCCATCTTCCTCTTAACTGTCAAAGTGATTTTCCTAAAGCACAGGTTTGATCATGTCACTCCCTTACTCAATAAACTCCAGTGGCTCCCTATTAACTCCAGAATCAAATATAAAATCCTCTGGTTATTTTAAATCCTCGTAACCTTTTCCCTTTCTCCCTGACTTTTCTAGTCTTATACCTTAACCCTCCACAGGTGATCCAAAGACACTGGCTTTCTTGTTGTTCCCAGAACAAGATAATCTCTATCTCCTGACTCCAGGAAGTTTTGCTGGTGGCACCCCCACCCCCACTCCCACTCCCACCTGGAATGTTCTCCTTCTTCATCTCTACCTTCTGATCTTCCTTAGTTCAAGTCCTGGCTAAAATCCCACCTTCTAGAAGATGATTTTCCCAACCTCTCTCCATTGTAGTGCCTTCCCCCTGTTGATTATTCCCAGTTTATCCTGTCTATGTTGTTTGTTTGCAAGTTGTCATCCACATTAAAGTGTGATTGCCTTGAAAGCACGGACTGTCTTTTGACTTTCTTTATATCCCTAGAACTTGGTACAGTACCCAGCACATAGTAGGTGATTAAAAAAATGCTTGCTGACTGACAAGAGGCACACACAAAGTAGGCAGAAACAGATAAGGCAGTGTGGGGAGACAGTGAGTTGAGGGGTCTAGCACAAGAGGAGATTAGTGTGTTAGGGACTAATGGCCGATAGGTTGGACAGGCACTTTAAAGTCAGAAATCAAAGTCAGGAATGTGGCACAAAAGTCTGGACTTTTTCTTGTGGATAATGGGGAAACACTTCAAGTCTTAAAGCAAGGAAGAGTGATATTACACACAAGTGGCACTTTAGGAAGATTACTATGGTATATCATGCAGGATAAATTGGACTTGGGGAGACTGAAAGCAGGGAGATCAATTAGGAGGAATTACAACAAAACAGGTTTGAAGTAATGAGAGCATGAACTAGTACAGGGGCAGAGAGAATGGAAAAGGAAAACAAACAGGATAGCAAGAGTAACACACTCGTAATGTCAAATCTCTTCAATTTAGATTTTTAAGCTTCATTTTGACATGGTTCTAACCTTAATAGCCTTCTCAACAAAAATAGAAAAATAATCAATGAAAACACGGAGCAAGTGTCCAAATAATGATTATCCTTCATTCTTCCACCTCTCTTTTCCACACTCCTGAAAAGGATAAGAGCAGAAACCCCAAATGGAGCGCATTTCTCTATCTTCCCCACCCCTTCCCAAAGCAAGGAAATAAACAGAAGATGCATCTGCCTCATACTACCTCACCCCAATCTTGAATGTGGAGCTTTTGGTGAATAGCAATGGCAACTTCAATTTTTCTCGAGGCTTACTCCATAAGTACCCCCCCCACCCCTCACTCCCCACTTTCAAGTTCAAAAGTGAGCCCAGTTCATCATCTTCTCACATTTCCTCAGCTTAATAACATCAGAGGCAGAAGCTGATTAATGTATACACTGTCTAGCAAAATAGAATGTGCCTCAGTGATCTTATCGGGATGCTCACTTCATAGTTTCCTGCCATGATGAGTTTAGCAAACTTCTTTGATCCCGCAACATTACAGCGCTCGCCAATGTTAACAAAGTTGGTGTATGGTCCAATCCTGAAGGGCTCAAGTCCTAAAAGGGAGAATCATTTTGAAATAATCAGGAAAACACATGAAGTAGATGATGTGTGATTAAAAACAAATACATTCATGAGAGAAATATCCCTGTATTCCTCATCCCACCATATTACAATTTGCTATCTGTCTTTGCACAAGTAGTTCCCCATGCCTGGAATGCTTTCCCTCCACACTTCTGCTTTTTGGCAATCCTTAACTACATTAAGACTTATAAATTTCCCACACAAAGCCTTGTTAGTGCTTCCCCCTTCCCTGAAATTACTTGTTTACTATACATAGACTTTGTATTTATTTGAGTGTATTTTGCACTAGTAGAATGCAGGTTTCTTGAGGGCTGGCCTGTTTTCATTTTTGTCTTTGTATCTCAGAACCTAGTACAGTGCCTGGCACATAGGAGGTGCTAATTAAATCCTTGTTGAATTAAACTAAATTGCAAAGCAAGTATGAAGGAAAGGAGAACATGGGGCCATCTTTCCTTGGTTGCTATATACAGATCTAAGGACTCAGTGTAAACAGCATAGCCTGAAGGCAAAAGCTTCTCTGAGTCTTTTTCCAAACCTTTCCTAACTATGAGACATATGGAAGATCCATAAGCAATTACCCCATGAAAACTATAGAGGCTGAGGAAAGATGGTGAAAGAACAATTAATTCATAATTCTTCCCAATTATTAAAAACCAGAAACCAAATGGACAAAGAGATTTTACATCTCATTCTGCTAAGGATATTTTATTAAGGTAAAACTTACAGTTATGCCTAAGCTATCTCAGAACCTATGGGGAAAGAACACATGACTCATTACAACTACTTGTCCTTGGCAGCACTGTCCAGAAGACCAGGCATCCAGAGATGACCTTTATTCTAACTCAATACCTTAACTAGTAAATGGGGATAATAATACCTTTCCAATCTAAGAGAGCAACTGGGTGATGAAACAAGAAAATACTTTAGAAAAAGTTAAATGCATAATACAAATTAAAGTGTTGTTATGGTAATTACTGTGAGACCATCTCCAGTTCTACCTTTTCACAGTGAATTATTTAGTTCTAACAATGCCTAAGATTTGAGCGTAAGATTTCAATCTGGAGTGGCCCTTAAAGATCACCTAATCTTTCCCCTCTCATTTTGTAAATGAGAAAACGGAGACACAAAGTTAGGAGAACTGTCTAAGGCCACACAGCTACAAACTGCCAACTTGGTATTGAATTTAGACCCTTCAGACACAATTGCAGTGTTCTTTCCACTGTTTAGGAGGCCAAATGGTCTTTTTTCTTCCCCAAAGACCTGGCTGGATGGGAGACAGAGAAAACAAGATGGAAATACGACGGCCAGGTGTCTTTTAAGTCACCTCCAGAGTTCAGGTGAAGAAAATGACAGACAAAAACAAGACCATCTCTTCCTGGTTCTCTTCCTTAGTCTTACTCCCCCTGGATTCTGCTCCTCCTCCAGCAGTCTCCTGGTTGTCCCTGACCCTTTGACTGACCTCACAATTTGCAGGAAAGGCAAGTGAGGATGCCAAAACCTAAATTGTAAAGAATTCCTAAGTGATATCCCTAAAAGCATTTCATATACAGTACTTCTAATCTATTATGAATGTGATTGAACTGGATATAAAAACAGCCTGTCTTGCTCATGATTTACAAAAGAGCAAGAGGAAAGAGGCTGAGGTTTCATTTTTTAATCTGCTTCAGAGTTATTCTAAGAGCAATTAGAAATAACACATGGATGCTGAAATTGGAGGCAAAGGGCCCCCTCATTTTTAATATGTAAAATCTTAAAATAACGATGTATAGAGTGTGTCATGGCACATTATATGGGGCAGTCTAGGTGGCTCCATGGATAGAGTGCCAAGCAGAGAGCCAGGCAGACCTGAGTTTAAATCCTGCGTCAGACAATTACTAGATATGTGACCTTGGGAAAGTCACTTAACCTCTGCTTGCCTCAATTTCCTCATCTATAAAATGGGGATAATAATTGCACCTACCTCCTAGTGTTGTGATCAAGTGAGATCATTGTAAAGCACTTAGCACGGTGCCTGGCACATAGTAAACGCTATATGTTAGCTATTATTATTAATGGTGTATAGAAAACATCGTGACACATTGTGTTGCCAGCTAGGTGGCACGGCACCAGGCCAGGAGTCAGGTAGAACTCAGTTCAAATCCAGCCTCAGACACTTAACTAGCTATCACTTAACCTCAGCTTGCCTCAGTTTCTTCAACTGTAAAATGGGGTAACAGCGCTTCCCTCCCTCCCTCCCCCCAGGGGTGTTGTAAGGATCAAATAAGATAATTTTAAAGCACTTAGCACATTGCCTGGCACATGGCAAGCGCTATTTAAATTTTAACTGTTAGTAGTCATAGCACTATAGGGGGTGGCTACAGGCTGGTCTTGGTGGCACAGAGTTCTCGTTTTAAGTTCCACCTCTGATCTATACTGGCTGCGTGGCCCCGAGCAAGCCCTTTCACTCAGTGACCCAGGCAACTGTCTACGACTGCAAGAGCAGAGAACATGTTTTTTCTCTTTGCTGGCTGAGGAAGTTCTTCACCCGGGACCTCCCTGATGAAATCACACAGGTTCAGTTTAAAACAAATTTACCTAAATCAAACAAAATGAGTGTTGTTTGTTTTGTTGTTCAGTCGTTTCAGTCACGTCTGACTCTGTGACCCCATTTGGGGCTTTTCTGACAAAAATACTGGAGTGGTTTGCCATTTCCTTCTCCAGCTCATTTTACAGAGGAGGAACTAAGGCAAACAGGGTGAAGTACCTTGCCCAAGTCACACAGCTAGGAAGTATCTGAGGCCAAATGGGAACCCACTAAGACGCATCTTCCTGACTTCAGGCCTACCACGCCTATCCATGGCACCATCTAGCTGCCCTAAATAAAGTCAATGATCTAAGTAAATCGTTCACTCCCTATTCCATGACCAGCAGACAGGAGAATTTAATTTGTGGCCTCAATATTGATCAGTATTTCATTTTGAGGTCTTCCAAATGAAACGCCAGCCATCTGAGATTATGTACGCTCCCTTGCCCCTCAGACTTTTGAGAGCTAAAAGGAGCAAAGGACTGGTCTGAGGAAGCATGGCTCTTCTGCCCCATGGCAGTCAGATGCCAATTTTCATTTTCCAACAGCGGCCTTGCTTTGGCTTCTACTATACAAGCCTCCAAGAAAACGTCCATCTGGAATCTCATCTCCACATAGACTGACTCAGCAGCTCTCGTGCCAAGTACCTCCTGATGCCACCCCCACCCAACTTCCTTTTGTGTCTTTATCTGTTAGACTGTAAGCTTCCCGAGGACAAGGACTGTCTTTCCTTTTAGGATCTCCAGCATTTAGCACAGTGCCTGGCACAGAGTAGGCACTTAATAAATGTTTACTGAATTGAACTGAAGGTAACAGCACATTGGATACAGCACTGGACCTGGAGTCAGGAAGCCTTGAGTTCAAATCTGGCCTCTAACAAGCTGTGTAATGCTGGGCAAGTCACTTAATAGCTGTCTGCCTCAGTTCCCTCAACTGTAAATGGGGATAATAATAGCCCCTAAGGGTTGCTGTGAGGGATCAAATGAAGTAACATGCGTAAATTGCTTACCACATTGCCTGGCACGCATCCTTCTTTCCAGTTCAAACTGACTTCCCCTTCTCTGTCAGTCCTGCCTACTCTACACTTGCACAGATGAAAAATTGGATATAAGCTCTGCGACCACATATATTTTATTTCGTGTGAATTAAAGCAACACAAAAAGCTTTTTTAAAAAAATTTTTCAAATTGTTAAGGTTAATGTTACGGTAATATAAAAAACTAAATGATCTCACTTTAGAGAGATTTTTAAATCGTTTTAATTGTTAATTGTTGGTCACAACTACAGGACTGCTGTAAATTATCCTGTCTATATGATTTCTTGCTTCTATTTAATGTATACAGCATTCTGCTCAAGTGGAGCCTCTGAAAAGTGAAATATTTGTTAGACTCAACACTCAACAGATTTTAAAGTTTTTCTTTTTCATGAAGTTCATATGATATGGTCATATCTTATTTTAGTTCCTTTTTTTTTTTTCCTCAAACAAATCCTTGAAAAGTCCTTATGTTAGAAGCTGGTTAAAAAAGAATCCTGGGAAGATACATCCGTTCATAATTAACAGTCAGTCACTGATAACCCCTCTCTCTTGAACATTCTTGCATGAGGAGATACTGAACCATTCCTCTACCTGTCTCCAATTCCATAGCCACACTGCAGTGCTTTGTCTGAAACAGCCCCCAATCACTCTGAAACTGCCCCCTGAAAAGGCAGCAGCCAGTCTGGTATAGTGGGGGAAAAACACTGGTCTTAGAGTCAGACTACCTGAGTTTAAATCCCCTCTTCTATTATGGGGTTTTTGGTGGTGACTTTTTTTTTAATTTCATCTGACAAAGTAAGGGAAGAAACCAAAATATCTCATAAATTTGTGGGATTTTAAATGATGATCTACCATTTATTAATCATGGGAGTTTCCTTTTAGCCTTGATTTACTCATTTATCAATCGATCAACATGAATTAATTAAGCTCTTCCTATGTATTCCCATGGCATAAGCAAATAAATGGAGGCCGGCCTTCGGGTCAGGAAGAGCGGAGTTAAAAGACTAATCTGGATTCAAGGGTTACCTCTGACACACCCTGGCCGTGTGACTCTGGGCAAGTCTCTGGCAAGATGTCTCAGTGCTCTGGGCCACTCTCCAAAACAAGTTTCAGAGAAGATGCCAGAGAAGAGTTTCCTTCTCTGGGTGTTCCCCAGCTCAATAAACTCCAAGGTCTAGTCCCTATCCTTATCCCTATGTGCCAGATCCTATTAGGTACTGAGGAGATGAAGACAACCAATGAAACAGTCCTTGCCTGCAAAGAATTTACCTTTTACCAAAGGTATCCAAATATCAAATTCTAGCCTCATTAAATAACACCTGTATTACTATTAATACCACAGAGCTGCTGTGATAAAATCACTGGGTAAGCTTTAATGGGCTATAATCACAGGATCACAGAAGGGACTTGAGAGATCACCTAACCCAACACCCCCATGTTAAAGATAAGGTAATTGACAGCTAGAAAGGTTAAGGTCCTATGATCAGAGAGCAGTAGAGATGGGCCTCAAATCCAGACTCTCTGACCCTAAACCCAGCACTCTTTGCCTCTACAAGTAATTCTTATTTCTTCTTTCCCCAAAGGACAAGGAACCGATGAGCTTAAGAACCTTCTCAGGGACTCACCTGACAGCAACATATACCCTTCAAAAACGGCTGCAGGGGGAACTCTAGGTTTACAATTTTTCACAGCTTCTGCAATTTCCCTAGGTTGAAAAACAAAATAAAAACACTAAACCCGTAGCTAAATTAATAAAAAGGAGTATCACTGGACTGCAAAAAATTATGAATATTAAGAATTCAGAAAAGTATGGGGAGACCTACATGAATTGATGCAGAGCAGTAAGCAGAACCAGAGGAATACAGTTTGTCAATCAACAAGCATTTATTAAGCCCTTACTATGTACCAGGCACTGTGCTAAGTGCTGGAAATACAAAGAAAAGCAAAATCAGCCCCTGCCCTCAAGGAGTTCACATTCTAATGACAATTAGAAAACACATCTAAGAAAATATACAAATAACTAAACAGAAACAGGATACATACAAAATGGATGAAAGGCAATTCTAGAGGGGAAAAACGCACGACTATAAAGTCACCAACAAAAGCCAACTGTGAAAGACAGCCATATCCAATCATATCCAATCTTGGCCCTAGAGAACAGATAATGAACCAAAATGTTCTCCGCAGTAGAGGTACAAAGCTGGTAGCGCCGAGTTTCAAATCCAAAGCTTCTGGATGTACAAAGAGCTCTGGATGTAAAATTTTGCATTGGCTTTTCAACACAATAGCTGGCTGGTTTTGCTTAACTGTTCTATGTGTCTGTCTAGTCCTATCCTGACCCCTAAGAAGCAGTTTCATATCACCAGCTGCCTCTTAGACACCTCAAAATGGATGTTCTACAGACTCTTCAAATTCAATATATCTAAACAGAACTCTTTCTTTCCTCAAACCCTTTTCTGGATTTCCCTACTGCTGTCAAGAACATCATCATCCATTCACCCAACATCCCATCTTAGGGGACATATCCTAAACTCCTGTTTGTATTCACCCAATACATCCAAACCTATTGTCAAAGTCTTCTTTTTTCTACCTTCATTGCACCTATAGTATTCATCACCTTCTCTGAAGAGGAGGGGCCACAGCTGCCACCCTGCCATTTCTCACATGGATTACTGTAATCACCTTCTAATTAACTGTCCCCCTACTTAACGTCGTCTTCTCCATTCAGCTGCCCAAGTGACCTTCCTAAAGCACAGGGCTGACCATATCACACCATCCTCTCCCCTGACTCAATAGAACTCTAGTGGGTCCTTGTGACTTCCAGGATCAAATATAAAATCCCACTTGATACATGGGGTTTTTTTCAAAATTTAATTTTTAATTTATGGAATAAAACAAGCATTTCCATAACACAATTTTTTAAAAGATGGTTGCACAGGAAACTGCAAATTGCTATTCCCTTTAAATGTATAATAAGGTTATCATGTAAATTTCTTTTAAAAGATGGCTACCATTATACACAAACATGTATATATGAAAATGTATACATGACCTAGATATACAAAGAGATACAACAAGGAGGTCTTTCTAGGTCTGCCACACATCTCATATCTCCACTGCTAGTGCCTTCCCTCCAAGATTATTTTCCATTTTCACTGCATATGCATCTTATATATAGTTACTTGCACGTTGTTTTTCTCCCCCATTAGAATATGAGCTCCTGGAGGGCAAGAACCATGTTTTTGCCTTCTTTGTATCTCTAGCATTTAACATAGTCCCAGTGCAAACAGTAAGCACTTAACAAATGCCTGTTGACTAAGTTGTAAGGGACAGTTCAACGTGACTGCAGTGGGGAAGAAATAGTCCTGGGAAAGGAATGTGATAAAAAAGAAAGGCATCAATTAACTTTTAAAAAGGCAAATAGCCCCAGACAAACTGGTTTTTTACTTCTTTCCACAAAGCAAAAGACTATGAGCCACTGGCTTGTCAGTGAGAAACTGTTTAGGCTAGGCTAAAGGACATAGTTAGACAATACATTACAAACAAGGCAAAGAACATACACAAGGCACAGTCTGCAAACAATCATTTCCAGAAAGATTAAAAAATTAACATCATTCAACTTCTCCTAAACACCCTAAACTTCAGAGTAGTCTTAGGTGTCAGACAATCATGGTTTCCATCAATCAGAAAACATGTCCTTCTAGCTATGACTGAAATTCTTCAATACTCCAATAAATCTGCCATCTCAGTGATGTGGGCATTGTTTCCGAAAAAGCAGATCACAAGCCCTCTGTTCCTTCCCATTGTATACAACTCTCACTCACGTCCTCCCTAAAAATTCAACACAGAGGGTCCATACAATGTGCTAGAGGCCTTCCTGGCTTTTCTCCTGATATTGCATGTACTAACAATTAAGCATGTAGGCCATCAATTGATTATCTCTAACCAGCATGACTCCCTCAAATTTTACAGGACCAATAGGCATTTCCTACTCAATTCTCCTGCATTCTCGAAGGAGGTATGCATATGGTACATAAAGTTCTATGAGATCATTTTTTTTAAATGGGAATAAAACCAAAACACATACCAAGAATAAATGGAAAGCAAAATGAAAAACTTAAAATTCAAATAATGGGATATATATGGGATGTGTGTGTATGTGTGTGTGTAGTCAAATCTATGCTACCCAAAGAGAAATGACTGAAGTTTGAAAAATGTAATTCATTACAAATTTTACCCAAACTCCAGAAGCAAAGAAAAATAAGCTGAGTCCCAAGCTTATAAGTGTTTATCACATGAGGAAACAGATTTAGCTGAATTAGCTAGCTCAAGACCATAAACCTAGCCAATGGGACGCTAGGACAAACAAGAATGTTCAATTCAGCTTATCTGCCTGTTTATTGTAAAGAACATTGGACTTGGGAATCAGAAACCCTGGGTTTATGACACAGCTCTCCTCTTTTACTGGCCATTTAACCCTGAGCAAGTCACTTAATCTCTGTGAGCCCCAATTTCTTTATGAATAAAATAATAATACTTTCACTATCAATTTCATTGGGCCGTGGTAAGGAAAGCACTTAGGGGCCTATAAAACACTATGTAAATGTGAGCTTTTATAATTACCCTCTCCCACACACATAGAAAAGGAATTTAAATTGTTTCTGAAAAACCTGGTTGTCCTTCGGAGTACAGATTTTGCCTCCCTCTTCAATATTCTTCATTAAATCACAGTCCTTCCCCTATAAAACATGACATTTTCCTCTCTGGGAGACAACCGTGGGTCATCTTACCTGATATGAGCTGGCGTGGTACCACAACAACCACCTACAACATTGACCAAACCATCCAATGCAAAGTTCTGAAAATGGATGCAGAAGATTGTTGATAGTTAAGTGTGAATTCCAGAATTCCCTCATCAATCTAACAGGCTCAAAAAAAGACCTCCACCTGCCAAATTTCTAAGCAGAATACTCTAAAGAGGGTTCAAAGAAAAACTGTTGAAGTATTTAACCGTGGAAGTAAATGCTAACACACAGCCTTTCCATTTGATTTCAAAAGTGGAGGAGAGCCAGGGTTATTTGAAATCTGCTGCAATACCAAAAAAAAAAAATTGCAGTGAGAAATTACCCTGTCAATCTATCCCAATAGTTTTCTAAACCTACAGTGAGAGCAGGCTTAGACAGAATAAAGAACTGCTTACTAACTCCACCAGGAAATCTCTTACTTAAATTCCTGGCATTTATTATAACAGTGGATCACAAATATTTTATCCTAATATCCCTGTCTGGGCTGCCTTCCCCACATGAAGTTCTTTAAGAGTCAAAGACCACGGTGCAGGGAAAGAAGACAAATTCTCTTCCTTGTCTGTCTAACAGGCTTGTCCTTTAAGAAATGAGCTTAAGTATTACCCTGACTCAGCAACACTTCCTAATCCAAGTTTTGTATTTGTGTGTTTTAGCAAAACTGTTGTTTTTATAAATGCCTCCTCCCAATCAGAGATGAACAATTTTTCAGCATAGCATTACGGATAGAAATCTGGAGTCCAGGAGACCTGCATTCGTATTCCATCACCCCTACCACATCCTGGCTACATGGCTCTAGGCAATCGCCTAACCACTCCATACACCCTGACAAGCCAAGTTTGCTCCCACTAAAATACTCTAATGTTAACATCCAACAAGCAAACTCTGGAGCATCAGAAAGATCAATTAATCAATCAGTATTTATTAAGTATTCACTATGTCCCAGACACAAAGCTAAGGCTGGGGATACAAAAGGAGCCAAAGGACAGACTCTGCCCTCAAGGAGGTCAGCCTCAGACCTTTGTGACCAGGGGCAAGTTTCTTAACCTCTCAGTGCCCCCAAGCAATGCTCTAAGAATACCATTTGAATTGGTGTTCTTCTCCAGCACTAAGCCGAAGGTCTTACATGAAGCAGTTGCTTAATAAATATTGGTTCGAATAGAAAAAGAAAATACTTTCATTGAGAAGGGGCCTAGTATGGTCCTAAAACTAGGGAAAATTAGTTTCTGTTTCTACATCTGCTACTACCTATCTATCAACATGCCAATGAACTTCTCTAGGCCTCAGTGTCTTCATTTGTCAACGAGAAAGTTTAACTAGATGCCTTCTAAGAGCTCTTTTAGCTCTAACAGTCTATGACACTTAAGAACTGAAAATTGAAGAAAAAGTCCAGACCTTTATGTGCATGGCAGTCATTTCAGGTGTTTCATCATACTCGCCAAAGGTATTGGGAAGACCTAGAGAAATATTTTTAAACTGAGTATTATAATATACTTAGTAAGACTAAAATATTCATATCCTTTGATTCAGAGACCCCACTGCTAGGTATATACCCTGAGGAGGTATACGATCAAAAGAAAGGTTCCATCTACACCAAAATATTTATAGCAACTTTTTGTAACAGATAAGCACTAGAAATTAATCGGATGCCCATTGACTGAAGAGTAATAGTTAACCAAACTATGTGGTACATGACTGTCACTGAATGTTACTGTGCAATAAGAAACAATGAATACGATGAAGACAGAGAAAATGGTTATCTTCATATTAGATATGATCATAATAATCATACTGACTGATGCAAAGTGAAATAAGCTGAACCAGTAAAATAATATACACAAAGACCCGTCACAATGGAAATGGAAATAAAAATAATAAAATAGCTAAAACAAAATGCTATAAAAATGGTGGCCAAGAGATATGAGAATGCACCTCTCCTTTCTTTGAAGAGCTGGGGAAGTATATGTATGGAATGCTACATATATTGTTCTGTTTTTCTCTTTTTCAATCTTTGTTATAGGAGATGTGTCTCTGAAAGGTGGTGGGGGGGTGGAATATATTGGGAAATGTAGGTGATATCAATATCGATAAAATTTTTTTAAAACTACACATAAGTAACACATTGCCACTCTAAAAGCTCTAAATGAGAAAATAAAAAATGTCTCCCTGACTACAATAATAATTATTTGGGGGGGAACCACATAAGCATAAAAGTATGCCATTAAGCATTAAAAAATTATATAAAGACATATCACACAAAAAAATAAAGAAACAAAAGTATTTTATTTTCTGTTTTCATCCCAGGAAATGAAAAGTTCAAAAAAAGTCTAGAAAGAAAAAAAAGCTTCAAGCAGAGAGGAAGGTATTGGTCTCTTCTTCTCCCTCTCCTTGGAAATTATTCTTTCAAAATGACAGCTGTATTGTTCCACGACTGCTTGGGGAGGGGGGGAGATCATTATTTCTGTTTTGAACTAATGAGCATCTGCTATACTGCAAATAAATAAAAACTCAGTTTAATTTCAATTAAATCTCCCCAAGCACGAATTTGGCCTCTAACTATCTACTTCTAGGTGTCATTTATTATTCTCTTCTGCAAACTCTTGAGTTCTCTTACTCCTAGTAAGAAATAAAATAAAACTAAAAAATCTGTAGATTTTTTTAAAAGATCTAAGGATTACGTGGGCCCAAAAAATTCCATTTTTTTTTAAAAAAAAAACGTTCATCAGGCAGAATTTCCTACAAAGAAAGAGTTGGATTGTGTGACTTTCCAACTCTACTATCCATCCTCTGAGTCTACAAAATAAACTTGTACCCAAAAGGACTATCTGTTAGCCAATTCTTAAGTATTTAGGAGCTGAATACATGATATGTAAATAATCCATACAAGGAACAAGCTGACAAGTTATGGTGAGCCCCAAAAACAAAAACAAACCCTAAAACATAAGAAATAAATGTATAGTTTTGTTTTTTTATAAAAGAAAGGAAAAAGGAGAGACTATTTTTCCATTAGCACACAGAAGGGTAGGCAAGGGTGACTTCTCTGTCTCCAAGCTTTGTTTCTGGCAGGTTCGTGGAGATTTTTGATGTCTCTCCAACATAAAGATAGTCAATGGCTTGAGCTTCTTAAAGGGCACTTCTGGACTAGACCATGCAAACAACATTTCTAATCTCAAAGTCAGATTGGCCCCTTTGCTTTTCTGTCTCTTATTAAAGCCCCTGTATGTACAGGTACCCATTAAAAACACACACCTGCATTGGGATAACAGAGGACATACGCCATTGTGCACTTGCCAATTGTTTCAATGAAAGGTCTCATTTCCAGGGCACCTAAAGCACAGTTTAATCCAAGGCTGGTGGAAAACAAAATAAGAGGTTACAGGCTTGCATTTCACATCAAAATATCATGAATGCTCTAAAAGTAGGTCTCATCTGTCCCTCCCCTATCCAAAAACTTTTGGTGGTCCTTGGGTGTACCACCCAAGGAATACAGTCTTATCTAGAAGCCAAGGCCCTCCACCACCTGCCTCCAATCTACCTTTCCAGTCTGAAATAACTTAATATACAAAGAGATATACCATAAGATAAATATGTAGATAAGACACAGCCCCTGCCCTCAAGGAGCTTAGAATCTCCTAAGGGATAAAACACAAATATAAATATCATGTGACATTGTGTATTATGATAAAGAGCAGTGGTATCAAACTCAAATGAAAATGGGGCCCAATAAACCACAACCTTTGTGGGAACATACTGACTCAGAAAAATCACATTAACATTATCTATGTTTTATTATATTTTAAAAATTTTTACTGTTAAATATTTCCCAATTTCATTTTTATCTGGTTTGACCACATAGTCGTGCCCTGTTTGACATTTTTGGTTAAGAGATTTATAAAAGAAAGCTCTACAAAGAGACCAAGAGAAACCCAATAAAATATAAATTCCTCGAGAGAAAGATCTGCTTTATTTTTCTCTATATATTACCAGTGAATGAAGTAGGCCCTTCATAAATATTTACTGATTCCTGGAGGACTGGCATTTGGCCTGGGCTTTAATGACTGAACAGGTGCGGAAGGACATAAGACAAGAAAAATAGTTCAAGAGTGTAAAGTGTGTACCGAAAATAAACCCAGAAAGGTAGAGGGTGCCATATTGAAAAGGGTCTTCAATGTCAAACAGAGGACTCTGAATTGAACATTATTAGGATGGCTATTGAAAGCCACTAAAGAATTTTGAGCAGAGAAATAATATCACCAGATCTCAGAAGAGGAAAAAATGATTCTAACAATGAGTGGTATGAAAGCTAGATAAGGGGCAGTTAAACCGAAGACCAAAATGGGGGAGCCAATAAAATAGGAGGCAAACTGATGTTACAGGCTACTCCAGGGGATGAATTAAGGTCTAACCCAAGGCTCCAAGTAGCATCTAGATGGTGTTTAGTTAACATATTTCCCCAGTTGTCCCCTGCTTGACCGAGTAAGCAAAGAAAGGCTCCCTTTTAGATGTCTTTCAGTTTTGTCCAAGAAAACATAAGCTTTATCTCAAACTCCTCATTTCCATTCACATACTGCATCTTCTCACTCAATTTGGGCTACTCTCTGTTCCTTAATCCTGCCCTGCCCTCTCCTGGCTTCTATGCCTTTTTCATGTACCCTCATGTCTGGAATGGATTCTTCTCACATCTCTGTATCATTTTATTAAAAAAAAAAACCCCTTTATTTCCTTTTAGAATCAGATGCTTTCTCTTCTCCCTCTTCCAGCCTCTCATCCCACTCTGGAACTCTCCAAAGCATTCACCACATTTTAGCTTATATTATAGTTATTCGTGTGCATGGTTTATCTCCCTACTGGACTGTAAATTCCTTGGGGACAGACAGGGGGGTTCTCACTTTATCTTTTTCCTTCAAAGCTAAATATTCATCATCAGTAATAATGATGAGGAAATAATAAAGTACAAGAAAAGAGCTAGCACCTTAGTTCAAGTGATTTTTTCATTAAAAAAGCATTGTGGTCCAGTAAGTTGTTTTAAACTTGAAGTTGGGAAAGATTTGGGTTTGAATGTCTGCTCAGACACTTAGTATCTGTGGGACAACAAGCAATTCCCTATCTCTCTAAGACTCAGTTTCTTTACCTATAAGAGGGAGAGCAGTTTGCTGAATTGATTCTTTTCTTTCTCAATCTTTCTCTCAAGGATCAGCTTGATGGGGACTAGAGGGAGGGGCAGACAGATTCAGAAATGAGTGCGACATAACAAGGAAATGCATGCTTTCTTTCCCTCCCTTCCAGCTTGTCAGGACTTGTGCAGTCTTCTCCCATTAGAATGCAAGCTCTCCGAGGGGAGGGACTGTTTTATAATTGTATCCTCAGCAATTAGCTGCGCCACTGCCTGGGACAGAGTAAGCACTTAATAAATCTATCAATAAAGACAATTTTTATTGATGGAGAGAGGCATGGTAATTCTGATGCAACACACTACCAGCCAAGAACTGCCTAAGTGAAGCGACATAAGTGATGGCATCAGAAAGATGTGCGACTGGGAAAGGGGGACCACACATGAAATATAAAGTAGGAATAACTGACACACAGCTCTGTGTTCTATGGGGACTACCGCATGGCCACAGAACCACTAGAAGGCCCCAAGGAATTTCGGGGTAGGGTGAACTTGTTGTTGTTTGTCTTTCCTTTTCAAAGAGGACTGTGACATCGGCAAGGTGATGTCATGCCTTGCAAGTGAACTGGATTTAAGTGGTGGAGAACTGGAAACAACACAGTCAAAAGTCCCACAAAATGAGAGGGCACAGATGGGTTGTGACCTGTACCCTTGGTGGAAGTATCCATGGCAAAGAAATCAGATACATCCATGTTCTGAAATAAGGCTGAGAGAATCAAGAAGGGGAGGGGAGACTGAATCAGAAGAGCTCAGTCCAGATGTCCATGGCCCCTAAGAATGCACACACCTTAGCCAGTCACCTGCTAGAGGATCCCATGTGAAAAGCAAGCTGGAATAGACTCAAGAGATGACTGAAGTAAAACAGAGAAAATAATGGGTAGCATTTACATACCAAGCTATGCTAATCTCATCTGATACTCACCAGAAAACTGGTAAGAAAGTAGATGCTGAAGCCAAGAAAGGGTCCTTTTACTTACTCATACAGTAAGTATCTAAGACAGGATTTGAACTCAGGTCATCCTGACTCCAAGTCCACCCTTCTATCTACCGAGCCACTTGACTATCTGGAGAATAGGGCTGTGATCCCCTCTTGCTGGCCACTCACTCACTCAATCAATAAATATTTATTAAGGGCCTGCTATGTGCTAGGGACTATGCTAACCACAGAGGATACAAAAAAAGGAAAAGATAGTCAATCCTGGCCCTCAAGGAGCTCACAATCTAATGGAGGAGACAACAAGCAAGCTATAGATCAGATATTTAGGAAATAATTAAAAGGACGGCACTAAAAGTTTAAGAGGAGTTGACTGGAGTTGGAACTTGAAGGGAGCCAGGAGAGAGAGAGCATTCCAGGTATGAGGGACAGCCAGAGAAAATGCCAGGAGCAGAGAGGTGGGGGGTGTCTTATTTATGGAAGAGCAAGGAGGCTGGTGTCACTGACCAGAGAGTACATGGTGGGGAGTAAAACGTAAGCAGACTGGAAAGGCAGGACAGGGCTAGGAGATGAAGGGCTCTGAACATCAAAAAGAAGATTTTCATGTTTGATCCTGGAGCCAACAGGAAGTCACTGGAGTTTATTAAGGGGGGATGGAGAGGGGTCATGGATGGACCTGTGCTTTAGGAAGATCATTTTGGTGCTGAATGGGGGACAGATTAGAACAGGAAAAAGATCTGAGGCAGGCAGACCCATCAGCAGGATATTACAACAGCCCAGGTGTGAGGTAGTAAGGGCATGCATCAGGTAGTATTGTCAGGAAAAAAGCACCAAGCGGCAGCATCAGGAGAAAAAACAGTAAGAAATGCTCTCTTCCCTGGCCTAAATATGCTATCTTCAAAAAGCAGCTGGCTTACAAACATTTCAATTTGATAGATATCAAGTGTACAAACTACCTGTTATCTGCAATGGATCTATGGAAAAGAGAGGGAGAGGGATACTGCACAAACCATGATGATGTAAAAAACAAGACACTAATAAAAACTTATGGCATACAGTAAACACGTAAGACACTTGGTAGGTGCTAGGTATAAGACAAAGATGAGTAACAGTCTCTTCCCTCTGAACAAGAAAAACTGAGTGAAAATAAAGGCTATTCTCTCACCATAGTGGTTCTGCATGGGTCACGCTGATGACAAATGCCTCTCCCGTCTGTCCAGAAAGAGTTCGCCCACTCATATCCACAACAGTCCCTGAAACCTAGATTTTTAAAACCAGGGTCAAATTTAAAATTGCAAAAACAACATGTCATGAACATACTCTCTGTATTTGTTTCAATAAAATAAATAAATATATATATATGTATATGTATATGTATATATATATATATATATATAAATATATATAAATATATAATTCAATAAATCCTTGGAACTCGAAGAAACTACTTCTCTGGCTAAGGACAGCCTTAAAATATATCATAAAAGACACTGACCCTACTTTTCCCTCTTCTTCCACCCCAAGTTCTGTGACAAAACCTCACTGCTTTAGGGACAAAAGATTCACCGTATGTCAGATTAGAGGGAAGAGGGCCCAGGCTGGACACGGGTCCCATAAGATGAAGTCTTTCCAATCCAACATCTGCCCTCAATTCAAAGAGAAGAATAAAATATATCTTCTGAGAAACAAATAAGCTTTTTAACTTACAAAGATAGGGCGGGGATCATAACCCTCTTCGAAGAGTTCCTGGAGTGCAAACAAAGCTGCCTATATGAAAATGAGAGATTTTTGAGATTCATTTCAAGGTCAAGTCAGTCTAGTCAGTAGCAGATAAAGTAGTCTCTGATTCTAAAAGCATCAGCTCTTTTTTTTATACTTCCATGTATAATAGGTTGTATAAGTCCTCTGAGGGCAGGAATGGAACATATCCGTCACACTTTAAGTTAATCTTCTTATTCAACAGTGAATGACTTAGCTATTCTCAGCAATACAATGATCCAAGACAACTGGGAAGGACTTATGATAAAAAATGCTATCCATCCCCAGAGAAAGAACTGGGTCTGAATACAGATTGAATCATTTTTTTTTTACTTTATCTTTTTTGGGTTTTTTTGTCTGTTTTCTTTTACAATATGACTAACATGAAAATATGTTTTACACGTCTACATATGTATAACCTATATCAACTTGCATGCCTTCTCAATGAGGGGAGTGGGGAAGAGAGAAGAATATATAACTCAAAATTATAAAAATGAATGTTAAAAATTGTTTTTACACATAATTGGGGGAAAACAAAAAACTAATTTTTTTAAAAAGTTAACCATCTTTTTAAAAAGTTAACCAGATAATCCACATATGGGAAATGGACCAACCATAAGAAGCTAATAAACATCTGGAGAACAGTGTTCCATGTCTACCCATTTCCTACTAAAATTAAAAAGGTAAAACTGAGAAAGACCTGGGAAATTGAGATGTCATCCCCTCTTACTCTCCATAAGAAAACATAACCCTTTCTTCCCTGGGCTGCATGCTGCTATCTTCAGAAAGCAGCTAGTTTACAAACAGTGCAACTCAATAAACGTTTTTTATGCGTATGCTGTATATAAGGCACTGTCTTAAGTACACGGGGAGAACTCAAGAGTACTAGGGTCCAGTTACAGTGAGTGCAAGAATCATAATACCACAACAGAATGTATACTCTGGGTTTCAAGGAGGAGGAGGTAGAGAGGGGAAGAATGACAATATTTCAGAAAATCAGGGAACCAATATTTATCAAGCATCCTTTGGTACCCAGCATGGTACTAGGTGCGTAATGATTTGTAGAGTATCAATCAGTCTCTGTCCTGAGGGAAATACAGAAAACCAAAACTAATCTGACTACCAACATAATTGCTGACAATTATAGCTTATTACAAATTTGCTCCAAACATCTCAAGCATGACCACTTTGAATACTAAAAGAAAATAAATATTGGCTGAAATGTCATCCCCAGAAAGATCATTTCCTCCTGAAAATCTAAAAAAAAGCTGTTTTTTTCCCTCCACCCACAAACACCTCAAACACGAACACACAAACACATCTAAAAACCAGTGGGGGGCAGAGCCAAGATGTCAGAGTAAAAGCAGGGACTTGCTTGAGTTCTCCTCCAAGCCTCTCCAAATATCTGTAAAAAATGACTCTAAACAAATTCTAGAGCAGCAGAACCCACAAAATGACAAAGTGAAACAAATATCCAGCCCAAGACAACCTGGAAGGTCGACAGAAAAGCTCTATTGCACCAGGCTGGGAAAGGAGCGAAAACCAACACTGGCCACGTGGGCACAGACTGGGGCCCCAGTGCATTGAATCACTGGCAGCTGTGGCAATTTCCAGATTTCTTAACCCACAAACACCAAAGACAACTTAAGAAGTTCAGTCAGAAGTCTGCAGCACCTAGGTGAGAGAGGAGCCCAGTCTAGCCCTGGCCCTGGGGGCAGAAGCAGCAGCAGCGGTGGCAGCAGCTGTTTCCAGAGCTCTTGTCCCATAGACGGTGGGCGGATGAAGCAGCTGATCAGAGGGGGATTGCAGAAATCTCTTTGCTGGTGCTGAGGCAGGATCCTCTTGCTTTGTCTATGCTTGGATCTGGGTCTCAGTCCTGGGTGGCGGTCCTGGGGTGAGAAGGAGTGCTGGTGTGGAGGAACTTTTGGCAGAGGTGGAGAGGGAATCCTCCTCACAGTTCCAAGGCATAAAAGAATGCTTGCGGTCACTCATAGACCAGAGCACAGGCCAAGAGAGGAGTAAACACCTCTGCTTTGATCATATCACCTTGGAAGAGCTAAAAATTTACAGGTCCCTAGAAATACTTCTGAAAACAGCTACACAAAACCCCTGAAGCTTAGGACAGGACATTTTCAACATTGGAAGCAGAGTCGTACCTTAATAAAGAGCTAAAAAGTCAAGTAATTGGCTAGAACAATGAGCAAACAGAAGGAAAAACTCAGACTATAGAATTTTATTTTGGTGATAAGAAAGATCAAAACATACAACCAGAAGAAGACAACAAAGTCAAAGAGCCCACATCGAAAGCCTCCAAGAAAAATATGAATTGGTCTCAAGCCATGGATGACCTCAAAAAGGATTTTGAAAATCAAGTTAGAGAAGTAGAGGAAAAACTGGGAAGAGAAATTAGACGGATGCAAGTAAAATCATGAAAACCAAGTCAACCGCTTGCTAAAGGAGACTCAAAAAAAAATAACACCTTAAAAAATAGACTAATCCAAATGGCAAAAGAGGTCCAAAAAGCCAATGAGGAGAAGAATGCCTTTAAAAAGCAGAATTGGCTAAATGGAAAAGGAGATCTAAAAGCTCACTGAAGAAAATAATTCCAAACAAAGATTAGGAGGGAGGCAGAAAATTGGGAGAAAATCTTTACAACTAGTGTTACTGATAAAGGCCTCATTTCCAAAATATACAGGGAAATGAACCAAATATATAGGAATACAAGTCATTCCCCAATTGAGAAATGGTCAAAGGATATGAACAGACAGTTTTCAGAGGAAGAAATTAAAGATATCTATAGACATATGAAAAAATGCTCGAAATCACTACTGATTAGAGAAATGCAAATCAAAACAACTCTTAGATACCATCTCTCTCCTGTCAGATTGGCTAAAATAACAAAACAGGAAAATGATAAATGCTGGACAGGATATGGGAAAATTGGAACATTGTTACATTGCTGGTGGAGTTATGAACAGATTCAGCCATTTTGGAGAGCAATTTGGAACTATGCCCAAAGGGCTATAAAAATGTTCATACCCTTTGACCCAGCAATACCACTTCTAGGGTTGTATCCCAAAGAGATCACACAAATTTTACCCTGCAGGAAAGTTGGGAAAGAAGGGAATAAGAGAGGGAGGATATAGAAGGGAGGGCAGATTGGGGTAGGGGGTAATCAGAAGCAAACACTTTTGAGGAGGGACAGGGTCAAAGGAGAGAACAGAATAAAAGGGGAGCAGGACAGGATGGAGGGAAATATAGTTAATCTTTCATAACATGACTGTTATGGAAGTGTTTTGCATGACTACACATGTATAATCCATATCGAATTACTTGCCTTCTTAATGAGGGTGGATGGGGAAAGAAGAAGAGAAAGGATGTGGAACTCAAAGTTTTAAAAACGAATGTTAGAAATTGTTTTTACCTGCAACTGGGAAATAAGATATACAGGCAATGGGGTATAGAAATATATCTTTTCCTAGAGGAAAATAGGCGGGAAGGGGATAAGAGAAAGGGGGGGGGGCATAAGGAGGGAGGACAGATTTGGGGAAGGGGTAATCAGACTGCACTCTCTCTTGGGGTGGGGGAAGGGGAGAAATGGGGAGAAAATTTGAAACTCAAAATCTTTCAGAAGTGAATGTTGAAAACCAAAAATAAATTAATAAAGTAAAAAAAAAGAAATACTTAGAAGAAAAAACAAGCAAAAGAAAAATTGGTTACTGTTTTCTATGTATCTCTATATAGTACATACATAGGACTAGAGATTTAGAGCTGGAGGGGTCCATCCCAGAGGCAACCTAGTCCAACCCCATCATTTTACAGATGAGAGGCCCAATGGAATTAAGTGACTTACCTAGAGTCACCAGGTTAGTAAGAATAAAAGATGGGGTTTGAAGCCAGATGCTCCGATTTCAGAGCATGTATTCCTTTCTATGGTACCATACAGCTTCCATGGGACAAGACTCAAAAAATTACTGTAATCTCAGAAGGCATGAATAGGAGCACAGCATTTGGTACAAGGGAGGGAATGCCTACTCCTGCTACACAGTCTGAATTCACAGTCTGGCGATATCTGGAGAGACCCACTTCTGGGTATGTTTTTAGGGATTCAACCACAGAACTTAAGTTGTCTCATCAACTCCCCTTCAGAGCATAGGTAACTTTATCAAATACATAACAGAAAGGATTCCTATATTATGTAAAAGGTTGAATTTGATGACTTGTAAGGTCCCTTCCAATGTTAAAATTTTATAATTTAAGTCCTATTTCCATAGAACTTAGGAAATATGTCTGCATGGAAAGGTCCTATGATTGACATACTTTACAATGTAATTCAGTACAAAACTTCAATGTGGAATAAAATGTCTCGGTCATTCCATTTGTAGAATACATGGCTTTGAAGTATATCCTATCATTTGATATTTATAACAACCCCTGTGAAGTAGGCAGAAAGAGCATTATTTCCTCCTATATTTATAGGTCAGGAAACGGAAGCTCACGCTTGTCCAAGGTTTCACAATTAGTTTATTAAGTGACCAGGACTAGAACCCAAATGTCCTCTTACTCCTCCTAATCTAAGGCTCTTTCTACTATATTACATCAAGCAAAAAAAAAAAATCAAATATTAATTATTAGTAGCATTTTTTGTGGTAGTAAAAAACTAGAAACAAAGGAGACGGCCACAATTGGGGAATGACTGAACATACTATGGGACAGGAATGTAAGAGAATTTGTCACTGTTTTATTCAGTTGTTCAAGTTGTGTCCAACTATTCCGTCCATGTGGTTTTCTTGGCAAAGATACTAGAGTGGTTTCCCATTTCCTTCTCTAGTGGATTAAAGCAAACAGAGATTAAATGACCGGCCCAGGTCACACAGCTAGGAAGTGTCAGAGGCTACATTTGCACTCAGATCCTCCTGACTCCAGGCCCAGCACTCTATCCACTGGGCCACCTTGCTACCTATGTAATGGAATACAATAGACTTAAAGAAAAAATGGATATAAGAAATTCAAAGAATCATGGGAAAACTTCTAACGAATTGATGATGCAACGTAAGTAAGCAAAACCAGGAGAAAAATAAACATAATGACTACGATAATGAAAAAAGAAAACAACACTAAGGAGAGGCAAAATTCTAATTTTAAGGACCATCCCAGTCCCAGAAAACACATAATGAAGCATGGATTTGGTGCCAGAGAACTTGGGTTCAAGTCCTATCTCTATCACTATGTGTGTGACTTTGAGCAAAGAGGAATGGCCTACAGAGCAGCTACAAACCTAGGATCCCACGACCCTCCTCTCCTTCAGAAGAGAGGTGGGGGATTAGGGTCAAAGAGCAGAAGACATACTATACCCTACATACTGTACACTACACCCACAATCTATCCAGAGTGTACAGTATACTTAAAAAATGTTTGTTTATGCATCTTTCTTAGCTTTTTTTTTTGATTGAAAGGGATGGTCAAAGCAGAAAGTTGAGGTATATATATGGAAATGAAATAAGTGTAAAAAAGACATCAATAAAACTTTTTTAAAAAATAAATTAATTTCTAAGGTTTTCAACATTTCCACAAAATCTTTATTCTAATCCACCTTAATAGCTCCATGGTATTAATGTACCAAAATGTGTTTACACATCCCCCAATTATTACATTTTAGTTGCTTCTAGTTGTCTGAAGTTATAAACAATACTTTTGTGAATATCTTTTTTTTAACATAATACTTTCATGGTATACGCTCAATAATGGATGTAACTATGACTATTTTTTGCCTGCATCCAGGATTTCATCAGCTGAAGAAACTCGTCATGAAAAAATTCCTCCATAAATGTAGACTGGCACCTTATTTGTACCTTATAGTCTTAAGAGAGCTCCATGGAAGACTGAATTTACTGAACTGCCCAAGGGTCCACGTCAGAGGCAGACCTTGAACCCATCCTCCAAAACCCAATGCTAGCTCTCTGTCCATTACACCACACTGCCTTTCAAGCATGAATGCATAAGAGGAAAAATGAATTAAGAATGGACTAGAGAAAAACTGATGGAGACAGAGAGGGAGCAAACGAAAAACTATTATGACACTTCATGGAATAAATTTCATTTACATAAATGTTAAAAGTTGCGAAGCAAGTTTAATTGATGGTAATGAAGTTCAATATTGTTTATAATAAATCATTTTAAATAATTAGCTGGTTTTTTGAAAAGGTGTGAGAGCTATAAGAAAACATAACATATCAATGTCAACTTCCAAAGCTGATCAAACAAGGAATGATTATTCATATTACAAAAGGACTGAGTGCTTTATAAAAACCATTCCCTTAAATACTGTGATCCTCTAATACATTTGGTGTTAGGAGCTAAAGAAATGTGAGGACAGGTAGGCAGTACAGAGTCTCCCCCAGCAGTCTGCCAGCACACCTCCGGTCTTACTTAGCCTTTCTCTTTTGGTGGCTCAGTGATTTATGGATAGAAGTGTCAGCCTGTGGGGATCTTAAGACCAGCTTGAATCATTTCTCCAGATGACCAAACGCAATTTTTAAAAGTTGTAGGAAATTTGAACAGGCTA
>CM053626.1:222480163-222523426 GCA_028646595.1 Phalanger gymnotis | reverse complement strand
TAGCCTGTTCAAATTTCCTACAACTTTTAAAAATTGCGTTTGGTCATCTGGAGAAATGATTCAAGCTGGTCTTAAGATCCCCACAGGCTGACACTTCTATCCATAAATCACTGAGCCACCAAAAGAGAAAGGCTAAGTAAGACCGGAGGTGTGCTGGCAGACTGCTGGGGGAGACTCTGTACTGCCTACCTGTCCTCACCAGGTCATCTGCTGCAGTCACCTCCCCTCCACAAGAAGCCCTGCAAATCTTAACCAAATGGATGAAAAATTAATTCACCCAAAACAGGAAGAAAAGCTGTTAACTCTTCAAGCAACCTCAAAATCAACCTGAGTGGGTAAGACAAGAACTAATTCAAAGAAACCAAGTCTTTCATGGGGTCAAAAAACCCAACCTTATAGGTACAAAATGGGAGAAGCATCTTGCTCTACAGTAGCATGACTGCACAGCATCTTGGGGATTTTATGGCATGTAATTAATCTAAGGGACGAGTGGGCGGTGGACAAATATTTTTAATAATACTTTCCTCAATATTGATAATATTCTTCCTTAGGTTATACAAGACTCTTATGGCAGAGGCACTCACATGCAGATTCAGTGACAAGTTGTTGGGCTGGGAAAGTCTTCGGGTGGCAGACAGTCTTTAAACCCACAGTGTGAGTCTTGCAAACTCAAAAATCAATAATTCAATTTGTAGATATTTTTTTTTCCTTCCTTGATCCTCTGTCACTTTCCGTGCCTTTAGAGAAAGGTAGGTAAAAAAACAGAGAATAGGGCCTGCTTAAAGGTGATTTTCCTTCCTCTTAGCAGCTATCGGCATAAAGGTTTGGAGAAAGACGTACTGGCTTAATTAAGATTTCATCATTGTCCATATATGTTTTAAAGTAAAATATATCTACTCTCTTTTATTAGAGAGTTAAAAATGTCTTGCAAAATTTAATCCCAACAAAGAAATCCAAAGAGTGACCTAGTTAAAGCAGGTTCCATTTATTAAAAAACTGCCAGGACTGAAGGGTAAACCCTATAGTAGGAGCCAGAAACCCTTTATAATTGCTTGCATTTATGTAACACCTTAAGATTTATAAATGGGCAGCTAGGTGGCAAAGTAGATAGAATGCCAAGCCTGGAGTCAAGAAGACTCATTCTCCTGAGTTCAAATCCACCCTCAGACACATACTAGCTGTATGACCCCGGGCAAGTCACTTAACACTGTCTGCCTCAGTTACCTCATCTGTGAATTTAACTGGAGAAGGAAATGACAAATCACTGCGGTATCTTTGCCAAGAAAATTCCAAATGGATTCACAAAGAGTAGGACACAACTGAAACAACTCAACAACAAAATTTATAAATACATATGTTACCATTTAATGCATACCAGAATAAAGTAAAAAAAAAAAAGTTATATCCATTTTATGGATAAGAAAACTGAGACTTCAGAGAGGTTGAGTGACCTGCCCGGGATTACTTAGCCATACAGAAGAGCTGGCAAATCTTTAACTGCTACAATGCTTTCTATACATATCTGGCCCACGTAGTTCTATACTTCTTTATAATTATGCACATAAGGATACACTGGACTCTTAGAACATTGTTAACATTTAGCATTATCTTTCCTCACTCTAGAGAATGTAAGTAAATTAATATTGTTTGCTCAGACATGCATGCCCATTTATATGTAAGTAAGGAAGGGTATCATAATAGATAGAGCCAGCCTTGGAGTCAAGAAGATGTGGGGTTCAAGCATCACCATTGACGCATACTGGCTGAGGGACCCAGCACAAATCACTTAACCTCTCAGTGATCGAGGGAATCCTCCAAGATTATAAAGATACAGAGAAAGAGATGACAGGCATTGATAGAGGAAGCTCCCTCATCTGAGAGTTCCCTTTACCAATGAAATCACAGATCAAGCACCTATCCACTATATAGGAAAAATCCCATAGCACCTCTGTAAAGGCTTTTGATTCCTCCTCTTACCAGGGAACAATCCAAAGACATCCTCCAGGCACCTGCCAGATAATTAGCATGTATCCTGTAAGTGTTAATTACTCCTCACTTTTTTTGCTTTCATTCGTAAAACCAACTTCGGTCTCTCTTTCTTTTCTCCCAAATAGCTTCATAGATAAAGGTATCATGTGGTCCCAGATGGCCTCACTATACCTAAAAAGTGGACAAGATTCTCCACACATCCCTCTTTTTGGTTAACATTGCGTAAATAAAGGTAAATTTCATCATTATCATCCTTTCAACCAATTTATTGTGCTCAAAGATCCAAAAGCATATCTCTGGAAGTGCTAAGGAGCAGACTGGACACACTCTGCTCTACCAATCACCATCCTGGAATCTCCCCGACAAAAGGAGGAAGCATATCTTAGAAGCATCAGAGATGGGACCTTTCTTATATAAAAAGGGAAAGGTAGAAAACCATTTTTGGAGCTACCACAACACAAACCCCATCTGTACATATATTAGGAGTCCCAAAGTACCCCACTCCTGTTGCCAGCCAGCTATAAAGAATATCCTTTAATAAATTGACTTTGACATGGAATCTTGTTCATGAGTTTCCTTTTCCCTTCTCTAGTGTGGACACTTAAGTTACTAAGTCACTCATTTTGTGAGGCATTTGCCAAAAAAGGACTTGAAATAGGTAGAACAAATTTAACGAGTCTCCTCCATTTTAAATTCCTCAAACTCAAGGAGCCCTCATTATAAATACTGAAGTCAGTGGCTCAAATTTAAGCTAATAATCATCAGACTTGAGACTATACTGGTCCTCTGACCCTAGGTCCAGTTCCTTATTTATCCTTAAAAATTATATGATGGCCTAACAGGTCCTAAATTAGCTAACGGTTTTGTTGTTGTTCAGTCATTTCAGTCATGTTTGACTCTTTTCTCACTCTATTTGGGATTTTCTTGGCAAAGATACTGGAGTGATTTGCCATTTTCTTCTCCAACTCATTTTATGGATTAAGGAAAGGAGGCAAACAGGGTTAAGTGACTTGACCAGGGTCACACAGCTGCTAAGTGTCTGAGGCCAGATTTGAATTCAGGAGGAGGAGTCTCCCCAACTCCAGGCCCAGATTCTATCCCACTGTACCACCTAACTGCCCATAGCTAACATGTATTAAGCCCAAAAGAAAATGCACCTTGACTCTCATTTCTCTGCAAATGTTTAAGACTAAGCGTGTGGAACACTACATATAATACCAGCTTTTTGATATGTTGATTAATTTTACTGAACTGTTGCTTCTTCCTGTTTTGTTCTTTATCATAAAGGATGACTCTCTGGGAGGGAGAGACAAGAGTAATACACTGGGAAATAAAGGTGATTTAAAAGCAAAAGTCATCATCAAAAATGTACTTTTAAAAAGCATTAAGCCTTACAATATATGGTACCTAGATTGACAAAGCAAACAAAAGGCATAGCCCCTGCCCTCAAGAATCTTAAGCTTTAATGAGACAAACAATACAAATACTTATACACATAAAAGACATGAGAACACAAAGTAACTAACTCCAACCGCCCAAAGAGACCTTCCCCTTTTTCTGTCTTACATCAGTAATAACAACTGGAAACATATCAATTTCCTCAGGGCAAAGGGAGAATGGAATTACAAAGACATACAATATGCCAAATGAACAGACTAAGATCCAATTACCATCCCAAGACTGGCCTTAGATGATGAGAAAACTAAAACTAATTGGGGTAGAGAGAAGGTGGCAAAGAACACACAAAAGAGTTATATTCCACTCTTTTGAAAATGGGCCTAAAGATGTTCTTGGAATTAAAAAGGTGAGTGCAGTTTTATCTATCATTAGGGGCTAGCACAATCTGGACAGGGACAAGAAGAAAAAGAGCACAAAAAGAGAAAGAAAATAAATCTCATGCTTAGGAAGGTTCTGTAGCCTTCACAGAGGGGCAACTATAACATCAGCACAACCCAAAAAGCAAGCTAAAGAAAAAAAATACTCACTAATGTTTCTGTAATCCGGTCTCTCCACAGAAGGGGAAACAGAGAGGGTCTTATTGGTGGGACCTATGGACCCTGCTACAAACCTCTTGATCCCTTTGAAAATGACAAAAAAAAAAAGAGTGAATTTTCAAGGTGTTCAATCACTCCGGAATCGCAACTGCTTGGCTACAAGTTAAGAAAACTTTACCCAGGTCTGAATAAACCTAAGCCATCACTACTATAGGGCTATATTGTCTGGTCATCATATAATCTTAAAGAATCCTTGGCGATTTTAAAATAAATGGCATTTTCTTCTTTGAATTTTTATTTATTTTATTTTTAATTTATGGGATAAAACAAGCATTTCCATAAAACAGTATAATAAAAATAGCACTTTCAGCAAATCAGTCAACATTTATTAAGGACTTAGTATGTGCCAGATACTTGAAATACTTCCCAGTCATCTTCAATCAATTGACACTTATTAAGTACCTACTATGTGCCAGACACTATGCTAAGCACAGAGGATACAAAAGGAGGCAAAAGACTGGCTCTGCCCACAAGGAGCTCACCAACTAATGGTGGGTACATCTAACAATAACCTCCGAATAACAGTTATCTCTGAAACCTACAAAACTAGGAAATCAGAAATCAATGAATGAAAAAAATTTAACAGATTCAGGTTCATCTGAATGATCCTTTAATTTAATGGGCTCCTTTGAATTTTTCCCCGTGCAACATTTTCTCTGATAGCTTTTGGATAATTTTATTTCATTTCCCCCTAAAAAGAAGTCAAAAGTGTCACAAAATTTATTACCTTTCATTGATCTTAATCTTTCATTAATCTGGGAGTCCAGACTCTGAGACACAATACAACTAGAAAAGGTGGGTGAATATAACACAGATTGACATTTTTGAAAAAAAAAAAAAAAAGATACATACACACACACAAAAAAAACCTGTGGTTGCCTTTATCTTTTCTAAAGTTGAACTACACAATGCATACAAAGGAGGAAAAAAAATCTCTTATTTCTCTGTCCTGCAGTTGGATCAATATCCTGAAGACCGGTGAATGTTTGGGCAACCTGCTATACATTACCACAAACTTTAGCATTATCTTCCTGAAACAGAGTTCCCATAAACTGCCTTGGCTGTCATTAGCATGCTATGCATATTAAACACCTGACATTCCTCCTTTAAAATCTCTCTTATGGTAGCAATCTAACAAATCCGGAGGCTCCAGCTGGCATCGCCTGTTTTTTTCTCTCTTCTTTTCCAATCCCCACACCCCTACTTCAAGCTGGTACCTAAACGTGTTGGTGGCTGGCAGGGGTTTGCTTGGAGGCACCTCTTCCCGAGTACCAGCACTGCAGTATCTGTCTACATGCACTGCAGAACCTTCAAGGACATCTAGTGACACAATGTGAAGGATAGCCAAATCATAGCCTCTCTTTATCCAGCCAAGCAAATCACTCTGAGGAGAGGGAGAGAGGGAGGGAGGAGAGAAGGAGAGAGAACACCAGAAAACTGCCAAATAAAACATTCTAATGATAATCTAAATGGGAAGCTGCCATTTTGTCAGTCTGATAATGCCCTTCCAGAAAATGGGAGAAAAAAAAAAACCACGCAGTCCTAAACACATAAGGAAGCCAAGGCCCTCATTACAGAGTTAACATGTAATAGGACTGCAGATGCCAGGTAAAAGTGTCACAGAGAGTTAAAATGAAGAGAAGATAACCAGCTTGCAGTCTAGTAAGGAGAAGGAAGACAAAGGGTCCTGGAAGCAGGGAAGGGATGGGGAATGAGAAAAAGAGTTCCTTACCTGTCTGGGAAGTTACATCATCTGCTACTTTTCTAGCCACTTCTGCAGAACATTTGTTCAGTCGATAAGCCTTAAAAAAAAAATTGGCAAAGATTATTCTTCTCTGCATTTCTCCCCCAAAGAAAAGAAAAGTATCAGAGCAACATACTGTATTAACTCTAACTCCCAAATAAGACAGCATTATCCCCAATAAAGAGTCAAAGTTAACTTCTGCGGGGAGCCTTCCCCAAGCCCTCTTAATTCCAGTGCCTTTTCTCTGTCAGTTATTTCCTATTTATCTTGTATATAGCTCATTTTATAGATATTTGTTTGCATGCTGTCTCCCCTGTTAGACTGTAAGGACCTTGAGGGCAGGGCCTAGCTTTCGCCTCTTTTTGTTTTGCCAGAACAGTGCCTGGCACATAGCATGTACACAATAAATGTTTGATTGATGAATAAACTGCTCTGGAAAGAACTGCATACTATTAATAACTATATGAAAGAATATTCCAATTTACTAAAAAGAGAAAACCAAATCAAAACAGCTCTTAAGTTTTACCCAGTAACCAGCAGACTGGCAAAGATGACAAAAGAAGAGACTAGTCCACGTTGGAAGGGTTGTAGAACAATGAGCGCGCTGCTGATGGAACTATGAATTGGTCCAACCAGTCTGGAAAGCAGCTCGGAATTATGCAAGAAGTAATGAAAATGTCCTTGCGTTTTATGAACGGCTGAGGACACAACGGATACAGCACTGGACCTGGGATCAGGAAGACTTGAGTTCAAATCTAGTCTCAAATACTAGCTGTGTGACCCTGGGTAAGTCCCTTAACTCCACTTGCCTCAGTTTCCTCATCTGCAAAAAGAGCTGGAGAAGGAAATGGCAACCCATTCCAGTATCTTTGCCAAGAAAATCCCAAATGTGGTCACGAAGAGTTGGACATGACTAAAAAAGGACTGAACAACCAAGTCTATGTTGCAGTTAGATCATATCTGCAGTAGTATGTCCAGTTCTAGGAACCACAGCTTCTTCAAGAAGGAAAGTGATAAACCAAAGAGCATTCAGAGGAAGGTAACCAAGACCTGGCTCACAATCAAAGAGAATTTATTTAGTCTCACTTCAAACTACAATACAAGCAGTAAGCATCAGAGCGACTTAGTACTGGTTAGAGAACAGTGAAATCCATCAGTGCAACAGACTAGGTATGTAACATACAGACCAGATACACAACATACCTAGTTTTCAATAAACCCAAAGGCCCTAACTACAGACACATGTTATTCAACAAAATTTCTGAGAAAACTTGAAAGCAGTCTGGCAGAAACTGGGCTTAGACCGATGTTCACACAATATACTAAGATAAGTTCTAGGAGCAATGAGGTGGCACAGTAGATAGAGCACTAGCCCTGGAGTCAGGAGGACCTGAGTGCAAATCCAACCTCAGACACTTACTAGCTGTGTGACCCTGGGACAGTCATTTAACAAACCGGACTCAAAAAAAAAAAAAAGATAAGTTCTAAACAGACACATGAATTACTGTATTTCCCCCACGTATAAGACATTCCCATGTAAAAGACACACCCTAATTTTGGGACCCAAAATTTGAAAAAAAATATTACATAAAGTTATTGAACTCAAGTTTTATTCATCATAAAATTCATACAATAATACAATGAAATGCTCATAGCTTTCAGGCATCTTTGGGCAAGTCTGGTGCACATACACATGCTTAGTCCTTTCCGTTTCATGAACTTGAAGCACCAATTGTGTCCTCGTTTGAAATCAGTAGCTTCTTTTTCATCAGCAATTCTTCTTGCCTCATGCTGAGCCATCGCTGTGGACACAGGAATTCCAATTGCCCTTTGCTCTTCAATCCATATCTTCAATTTCCTCTCTAAATCAGGCCATTTTGCTGACTTGCCTCTCATGGCCTTCTTCTGGAGTTTTCAGTGGGGTTTCTTCTTCCTGTAGCCAGTCTCGGACTGTTTTCTCAGTTGGAGGAGGACCAAACTTAGGTTCAGCAGCACAATTTCCATTCATTTTTGCAAACTAGATCACTTTTAACTTGAATTCAGCACTATACGAAAATTTTTTCTGAGCCATTTCTGGGCAGAACGTGTAACCTAATATACCAGTAACAAATGCGAAACAATGAGCGCAAAGATAAGAAGTGTGAAAAAGCGGGGCATGCCAAGTAAAAAAATCTACAACAACGAGCACAAAAACAAGCGCAAAAAAGCAGGAAATACAAGTAAAAAAATCTACAACTACTGTATAAGACGCACTCAGTTTTTGGACCCCAAATTTTTCGGAAAAGGGTGCATCATACATGGGGAAATACAGGTAGATATAAAAGGTCACAAACAAAAAGTGATTTAAAAAAAAAGAGGAACAAAGAAGGAAATACTTATGAAGAATTTTTTCTCCAGTTAACTATTTTTCTTCTAATTTTAACTTCATTAGTTTTATCTATGCAAAAATTTTCCTTTTTTATGTAAACAAAAGTGTCTTTTAACTTCTAAGAACCTCTCTATCCCTTGTTTGATCATTAACTCTTCCCCTACCCGTAAATGCAACAGGTATTATTTCCTTCCTTGCTCCTCTAATTTGGTGAAGCCATAAATACAACCATTCTGGAAAGCAATTTGGAAGCATTCCCCAAAAGTTACTAATTTTTAAAAAAAGAAAAGACATTTCTAGAAGAAATATGACATCTCTGTTCAAGTATCTGAAGAAGCATCATGTGGAAGAGAAATTAGATGTGATCTGATCTTCCACAGGAGGCAGCAATGGGTACAATGGATGGAAGTTGCAGAAATGCAAATTTGGGTTTGATGTAAGGAAAAATTTCTCCAACAAGCAGGTTATCCAAAAGCGCAATGGGCTACTTTGGAATTTAATGATTCTTCCTCATTGGAAGTCTTTAAAGCAAAAGCTGAATGACTATGTTGAATATGATATAATAATGATAACTCTGGGGAGCACTGCACCTTGGACTAGATAGATGGCTGCTGAGATCCCTTCCAACTCTGAAAAATTTTTGTAATTCTGAGTCAGCTGATAAACAAACATTCTTTGGAAAGGGAACTCACTAGTCTTAACTCTCTAAGTTCTCTCTGTATCTGTCACAGTCAAGGAATGTGATATTCTGGTTGATAGAGAATTGACATTTAGGCTACAGGGTGGAAATGTATAGACCTGGGCTGGAAGCTGGTGACCTGAGTTCCCTCACTAACTGTGTGACTGTAGTCAACTCAATTGACTGGGACTCAATTTCTCCTGTCAAGCTGAGAAATAGACTATATAATCTCTAAATTTCCTTATAGCTCTAACATTCTGTCATCTGGTCCATGGGATATTTGCACTACCAAATATACTTTAAGTAGAGTTTAAATTGGATGACATCTAAAACCTATAGCAAAGATTCTACAGAATTGATATGCTAATTCTTTGAAAACTATAGGACCATAAAATGGACTAACAAAACTATACTGAACATAACTTACACATGTGATGACCCAGAAAGAGCTTTGGAATGCCTCACTGTCATCATCCTAAGCATTAATTATCACTGTACAAGCAAAAAGCTTCTTTCACAGAGATTTTCAGTAGACAATGTCAGATAAACCAATTTTTAACACGCATTTCATTTTTAACTCTATAAACAAGGCATGCATATGGGGGTCTTTTAAAACATCTCTATTCCAGGAGAGGAATAAGGAATGCCAAAGCATTCTTGTTTCTGCTTTCAGTTGGTAATGCAAATTTTCTAAGACAGAAAAGCACTAAGGTATGCACCACACATTCTCACCAGAGCATCTTGTAAAAGTGGAAGCACTGAAGCACTAAGTTGCTTAAAAGAAATCATGTCAGCCTCCAGATACTAAAGATAGCTCACAAACCCCAGCACACACAGTGCCTATCACATAATGAGTATCCCTTTCATCTTATTATCACTTGCCCATAAAGGAAGCCCACTGAAAATTAATGGGTACAAAGTAATTAGAACCAAGAGAACAATATCCCCATGACCACAACAATATAGAGGAAAACAACGCAAAAAGAAATCAGAACTTAGTTATACGCAACGACCTGTCCTGACTCCAAAGGGCTGATGAAGCATACCTTCTTCCTCTAAGCCGGGGGTGCTGGATTTGAAACAGAGGAGATGTTGTAAGCCATGATCACATGTAGTTTGTTTTGCTTAAAGATACTTCTTTGTTACAAAGGAAGGCTCTGACAAGAGGAGATGAAGTTATTGGGAAGTGAGACTACTATTTTAAAAAACAAACACCACTTTTTCAAATAACACAGAACTGGAAACAAAGCATTTGCCCTTCAATTTAGAGATGTCTAAACGAATTGTGATTATATGAATGGAATGGAATATCACTGTACTATGTGACAAAAGATGATGATAAAGAATATAGAGAAGTATGGGAAGACTTCTATAAACTGATGCAAACTGAGGTAATCAAAATTAGGAAAACACCATACACAATGACCATAATGATATAAATTGGAAAAACAAAAACAAAACTCACGACACTGAACGCTATGGAATCATCATGGTCAAGTTTGAACATGGAAAAGGAGAAACTGTACCTACCTCCCCACTATTCAGAGGTGAAAGACTATGAGTGTGGAATACTAAATACATTGTCAGACTCAGCTGATGTGTTGGTTAGTTTGCTAAACTGTTTTGCCACCTTTCTCTCACTCTTTGTTACAAGGGATAATACTGAGAAGAGGCAAGACAAGATGGAAGAGCAGCAAGAAAAAAATATGGCCACATTATTCCAAATCTCCCCAGTGCTTCCAAAGGTATCTAAAAGAAATGTAACAGATGGAATCCTGGTCATGACATCCAAGGGAAAAAAAAGACAGGGAATCATTTTTCCAGGCCAGTTGGCATAGGGAGACAGAGAGAGAGACAGAGGTCTGCAGGCACTAGAGACAGGGTTGAACCAGGAACAGCTGCATGGAGCACTCAACTCAGACAGCAAAAGGTTCCAAATCCAGCGACAAGAAGTACACCCTGGAGAGGGTACAGGAATAAATACCAACTAGCAGCTCTGCTGCTTACTATCTAGTTCTTAGTTATAACTCCAGGATAGACTGAAAAAGTAATCTGGGCCTACACTGGCTTTCCAGGGTCAAAGACAGTCTTGGACCCCAGGATGTGTTCCATGCAGTTCAGAAGTAAGCAACAGCTGTATGGTTCTGACCTCATAAACAGGGCAAGGTCCCAGTTCTACGCTCCAACACAATCTGAAATCTACAGGGGAATAACCAGGGCAGGAAATCTCAAACTAAAGGTGAAAATTTTGTCACCCTGCACCTGCAGAGCTGTCAAGTGGGCTAACAGTAACTGAATCTAGCAGGAGTTCACTAGAACTCCAAACAAGGCAAGCCCATAGATGTACTACTCAGAGGTAAATCCAGAGTCAAGAGCTCAGATCAGGAAAGTAGAAATTAGTCTATGCCCTAGGTCCTAGGGTCTAGGAAGAATCCACTTTAGGAGAACTGAAAGCCTGAGCTGTCCCTGAGATTCTAGAATAATGCAACAGAAAGCAGCAGCAACACCAGTCCAGAAATTCCCTCTAAAAGTACACAGAGCCCAGCTCTATGTATAACTATAAAAAGTCAGGAAGCAGGGTGGGAGAAAGAGCAAACAAACAAAGAAACAAAAAAAGATTACCACAATAAAAAAATTTCATGATGGGACCCTCAAGGTAGAAGCTCAAAAGACGGCAATAACTCTAAAACATCTAAAAGCAATGCCTCGAAGAAAAATGTCTTGGGTTCTTCAACTAGAATTCCTAAAAGAGTTTTAAAATATCTGTCAATAAAATGAGAAAGCTAGGGTAAAAAATTGGGGAAAAAAAAATGAGAGTGATGGAGAAAAGAACTGGTAAGAAAATTAGCAGCTTGTCACAAGACATACAAAACCTTAACCAAGCAATAAATTCCCTGAAAACCAGAACGGACCAAACGGAAGATAATAACCCCATGAAACCAGAAGAAATATTAAAACAAAATCAAAAGAAAAAAGGTATCTCATGGCAAAAATAACTAACCTGGAACAGGTTACTGGGACAGAACTTAACAATCACTACCTGAGAGCCATGACCAAAAAAAGAGCCTAGACCTCACATTTCAAGAAATCTTAAAAGAAAACTGCTCCTATTTCTTAAAACCAGTGTGCAAAGTATAAATAGAAAGAATCTACCTGTCATCTCTTGAAAGAAACCACCAAATGAAAACTTACAGGAACATGCTAGTCAAAATCCAGAGCTTCCTAATCAAAGAAAAATAGTACAAACAGCCAAAAAAGAAAGAATTCAAGTAGCAAGAAGTCAGGATCACACACAAGTTAGCAGTCACCATTATAAAGGAACAAAAAACTTGGAATACAATATTCCAAAAGGCAAAGGATAAATGCTTGCAACCAAGAATAACAACTAGCAAAACTGAGTAAAATGAAGCAACTTTACAATAATTAAAAAGTTAATGTTACAAAATAATGTAATAGACTAGAAATGACTAGAAATAAAGTAGCACAAAGAATAAAAGAATGGTCAATGCAGTAGCAAGGCTAGTAAGAGAAGCCTTCCTGGAAAAGATTTCTGACCTATGGCAGACATCTGGACACGAAGGCATTTGGACACAAATCTTTTGGGACTATCATCTGTAATAACATGTAGAAGAGACAATCTTTACCCTTGAATTATTACTTAGCCAAACACCAAAAGGAGAAAAAAAGGACCTCTAAACCAACAAAGGACTTCAAGCATTTCTGATGAAAAGACCAGAGCCACATTAAAACTTCGAAGCATAATCACAGGAGTCAACAGAAATACAAATAGGCAAATAAAAATGAACAATCCTAAAGGACAAAAAAGATAAAGTGCTTATATTCTAATACTAGGAGATGATATATCTGTCTCCTCAGAACTCTATCACCACCAGGGATCACAGAAGGACTCGAATTAAACAGAGGGCCTGGAAGTGGTTCTGTTATGTTTTGATGATCTTAAAAGAAGAATGGAAAGGGAGGGAAAGAAGAATATTGTACATCAGTGGGAAGGAAGGGAGAGGAAGAATAGGGAAAATTATCCCACATAATCAAGTGCACAAATCTAAGTCCATACAAATGAGAAGGGAGAAGTGGGGGAAGTGGTAGATATTTAAACTTCACTCTCATCTGAACTAATCAGAAGAGAAAAATACACACACATACACAGCTGGGTACAGAAATGCATTTCATTCAGCAGAGAAAGAGAAGGAAAAGGGGGAAAAGGAGTTAGAGGTAAAAGAGAAAGGGTAGGTTAAAGGAGGGAATAAATCTGAGCCAAACAAACTCTAAGGATGTACAAAAACATTTCTAGCTACTCTGTTTGTTGGTGACAAAAATTGGAAAGTAAAGGAGTGTCCATTAATTGGGGAATGGCTGAACGATTTCAGATACATGTGTAAGATGGAATACTATTATGCTGTAAGAAATGAAGTACCTGATTTCCGGGAAACATGGGAAGACTTGTAGGAACTAATGAATAATGAAATAAGCAGAACCAAGAGAATACTGTATACATTAACAATATTATAAACATAATTTTGAGAGATTTAGTAACTCTAAAACCTTGAATGACTTGGTAACCAATCCCGATTCCACAAGACTCATGATGAAACACATGCAATTCACCTCCTGGTAAAAATGGGTTGGATTCAGAGTGCAGAATAAGACATACTTTTTGAACACAGCCAATACAAGAAATTGTTTTGCTTGACTCTGCATGTTTGTGATGGGGCTTTTGTTTTTTTCTTTGTTTCTCAATGAAGGGGGAAGGTGGGAAGGAAATAAGGGAGATTTCTGTTTATTAAACAAAAGAAAAATTTAATGAAAAAAAAATTTTAAACAATGGTTTTCTGGGAAGCAGACAGGGAGATATGTTTGGAAAT
Source organism: Phalanger gymnotis (assembly GCA_028646595.1). NCBI lineage: Eukaryota > Metazoa > Chordata > Mammalia > Diprotodontia > Phalangeridae > Phalanger > Phalanger gymnotis. Next base: position 222,509,709 of record CM053626.1, on the reverse strand, counting down.
CAAAGTAATATAAAAGAGATATATTTGGAAATCAAGGTGATATAAAAGCAAAAGATAAGAATTTTTAAAAACTGAATGTAGTAATAAACCTTAAAAAAAATAAAAGAAAATGAATGAGTTGCCATGTACCAAAACAGAAGAGATACAATTAGTAGTGTGCCATAATTTGGTGAGCTTCTCAGCGAAGAAGTAACATAAAATTCTTACCAAGTGTTCAAGGCCATAGTCAGCCTGGGCAATCCTGGTGCTGCTAAAAGTATTTGTTTCAATAATATCGGCTCCAGCCATCAAGTACTCCTGCAAAAAAGAAACGACAACAATGGCAACATTAACAAGTATTTATCGATCGATCTCTAACCAATTCTGGAGGAAGTGTCGTGTGCAACGGCCCCATGCCAGGAGGCACTGGGAGTACAAAGAAGCATTGACACCGGCCCTTTCCTCAAACAGCTGGTGAGACAAGAAACATGCAAGTAGAGCATCTCAACTACAACGAAAAAAATGCTGTTACAAGATGTAATTATGCCTCTAGATGAGGAACACAGCAGCACTAGAAGAGAGGCTGGAGAAGAAGGAAGGCCAATCAGAAGAGGTGTCCCCCAAAATGCCTGACCCATAGGAATCTTTAACATGGATCTTGGGCATGGATCTTCTCACAGATCTGCCACAAAAACATGGAGAAGACACCCTTTCTACCCTTCAGTTATTACTTAGCCAGAGACAACTGGAGAACTTAGAGCAAGAGAAGGGACATGAGCATTAATCCAAACGACAGCGAGGAAAAGCAATTGCGGACTGGAAATTACCATCACTACACTGCCACTGGTCATCAGCAGTCTGGCCCCTGCTCATATACACACTGGCCATCCAATCTTGCAATTCAGAAAAGGTAAGAGCGACACTTAAAGCATCCCCACAAAGTCATCAATGGCTCGTCATCATCATCCCAATAATAATAATAACTATGTTGTGCTTAAGGTTTGCAAAGCTCTTTACAAATAGTATCTCATCTGATCTTCACAACAGCCCTGTGAGAAAGACACTATTATCATCCCCATTTTACAGATGAGGAAACTGAGATTAAGTGACCTGGGACAAAAAGGTAGTATGTGTCAGAGGCGACACTTGAACCCATGTCTTTGTGACTCCAAATACACTATGCCATGCTGCCTCTGCCCTTACAGTTTCTATCTAAAATGCCTCATGGTTTATAAAGTACTTTCCTCACATCAACCCAATCCAAGGACAGTGGCCTTTATTTACCTGCCTTACTAATGTGCCTCTAAGATGGCCTACCTGCCCATCAACTCCTCAAGAGCATTGAGCATAAAGTGAAGGAGGGGTGAGATTTCACTCACCGATCACAGTCTATACACCTACACACACACTGCAATAGCCCACTTCGGCTATACCTCTGATAAGATCCATTCTATACCTCTGATAAGACTATATCTATAATAGAACATTAAATGTGAAAGCTAGAAAAAAAACAATTTTTTTTAATAGATGGGAAAACTCAGGTTCTGAATAGTTAAGTGATGTTTCCTCAGTGACGCAGTTCATGAGCATCAGAGCTAGGAGGAGAACTCTCCGGTTTCCTGATTCCAAGCCCCATGTAGTTTGTCCTTTGCTAAGCTGCTGTTTCTCAATCTTGAATAATACAACTTTCTTTACAACCTGTTATAATCCCCATCATCCTTTTCTGAAATCTTGGGCAACACTCTGTTCGTCTTCACAGTATTCTGGAGACTGGCCATGATTAAGTCATTCAAGCTTGTCAGTCATCCAAAAGCAACATTACAAGCGAATAAAGCTCACTGTTTATTTTACTTTATTTGCTCTTTGGGTCAGGGTATCCCTGAGAGAGTTCCAGGAGCCACCAGTGTCTCATCTCTAGGCAAGTACCTTCTGCAATTGGCTAATCCCATCCATTAATCTTCTTAGCTGCCATTTCAAAGGTTGACGTGTTCTGACACTGCCTCAAATTCTGGAGCTGAACCCTCAATGTTCACATTTACTACGTGCCAGACACTATGCTAAGTGCTGGGGGGCATATGAGGGAAGGTAAAAGAGTTCCCACTACAATAAAGGCAAGGACATGTCAACAACTAGGTATAGACAAGTCAAGGAGAAATTTCAGAGGCAAAAGCACCAACAGCCAAGGGGACTAGGGAAGGCCTCTGCAAAAGGTAGGATCTGAGCCAAGCGTGAAAGTGAGCCAGGGAACCTAAGAGGCAGAGGTGGGGAGGAGGGAAAGCATTCCAGGGATGGGGGCACAGCCAGTGCAAAGACAGAGAGACGAAATGTCATATGGAAGGAATAGCAAGTAAGCCAGTATAGCCAGAGCCTGTAGTGCATGGATGGGGAGTAAAATGAAAGAAGAGTGGAAAGGTAGGAAGGGGCCTAGGCTATCACAAAGCACTTGAAATGCCGGGATTTGGTATCTGATCCTAGAGGCAACAGCAGTCACTGGACTACACTGGGAACGGAGAGGAGGGGTTTCATCAACAGACCTACGATGTATGTAATAAAGCACCATGGGCTTTTTTTTCATTTTTCATTCTCTGCAACAAGGAATGTCCCTGTGGAGAGAGGAGAGGGTGGGGATAATTTGGAAATTAAGATAATGAAAAATTTTTAAGATAAGATTTTAAGCATTATTTTTAAAAAGCAGAACGCTGCTCTTATGGGGATGACAAAATTACTGATCTCCTTCAATTCTGTTCAATGCAGGAGGGTTCTTTCGACTTCTGTAGGCCTTGCTGTTCCTGCCCATTAGACCACAAAAGCCAAAGGGAAAAAATGCCATGGGCACTGACTGAAGCTGTTGCCTACAAATGCCTGGGGCTTTTTGCTTTCTAAGGGGACAGAGGACAAGCTCAGCACATGACATGATAAGATATGTCACTAGAGTCCCTGAGGCTCAGAGCTTCATGGAAGCTAGCTTTTGTCCTAACCCTCAAGCAGCTGTCTCACCGATGTGGGCCACTGGTCAGATTGGTCAAGAGATTCTGGGTACATACCCAGAATGTAATCCATTCCATCACCACTTCTAAGGGGCAGGAAAAAAAACTCAAACCAACCAACCTTAAATTCAAGTCAATAAACATCAAGGACCTATTAAATGCAAGGCCCTATGCTAGGTGCTGGGGATATTGTGCCAGGCACAGTCTTACCAATGAAAACTATGCTGGGTCCCCTCAAGTATGCATTTCAGAACACACCTTGCTGAAGGATTAAACTTAATAGTTCGACCATCCACACCCACCACATACTAGATAATTGAATGTGTAGGCAGCTAGACAGCATGGCAGATAAAGGATCAGACCTGGAGTCCCCTTCTGTTGCAGAGATATTGGGCTGGGGTGGAATTAGACTGGTCATTATTTTCAGAGTTCAAATCCTGCCTCAGGCAATTACTAGTTGTGTGATGCCAGACACATCACTTAACTTTTCAGCTTCCTTTTTCTCATCTAGAAAATTGGGATAATTTTAGTAGCTACCACACAGAGTTGTTGCAAAGATAAAAACTAACATATATAAAGCACTCAGAAACCCACATAAATGGTGGCAGTTGTGTTAACTACAGGCTCTAGTACAACCCCTAACTTCCAAGACACATTTTTGGAGAAGGTATTAGTTTTTATCCTCGTTTGTTGTTTTTTAACTCGTTCTCTCCTCTTCACATGCTGTGCTTTGGGAGTGCACACACCTCTTATGATGAAAAAGTAAACCTGATTTTTTTTTGTGATGAGGAGACAGCTAAAACTCCAGATTTAAAGAAAATAACTATCCAGGAATCCAAATCAGACAATCTTTTTTTTAAAACTGCTCACTACTGAAATCTGGCTCACATTCACCCGAAGAGACTTCGCCCATGAAACATTATTTCAGTCCAACACACCGTTGCCTTCACGTTAATATTCCCTACAATCTTGCTTGTGGGAGATTATCTAGCATGAGAAAACACAACTGAAGATCATGTCGCCAATAACAAAAGAAGTCTGTATCTCATCCTTCAAAAGGGATAAGGAAAACTGGAGACTTTAACCTAACAAATAGACCCTGCCGCCCCACATAACTGGAATGCACTCCCCTCCTCCTTCCCTCTACCATCTTCACAAAGCCTTTCCCGATCTCCCCATCTGCTGGTGCCCTTCCTCCTAGCACGTAATCTCCTTCCTTTATTTAACTACTTTGTACATATTTGTATTTATTCGCTGTACTTACACTGCACATATTTTTATATGTGCTTGTTGTATCTCCCACTAGAACATGAGCTCCTTGAGGGCAGACATTATTCAATCCTCTGTACATGTATCTCCAGTGTTGCACACTCAGAGTCCTAGCAGGGACATAGCAAATATCTGTTGATTGATTATAGACTGGAGGGCCACCAGATCAGTGGTGTCAAACTTCGATGGGAGGCCACTGATCCGCACGTAAGGATCCCTGCAGGTCGCATGGTGCCTTAGTTTTAAAATGGAATGTCATCTATATTTTATTTTATTTTTATTTCTTTGATTAACTATTTCCCAATTACATCTTAATCTGATTTGGGAGTATGGTCCTTGGGTCACATGTTTGACACCTCGGCTCTCAAAGCTAAAAATTATTTATTTCTAAGAGGTAATGGATAAAGTCATGTTTACATTTCATTGACATCAGTTATCTATAATGTACACAATAGGAGGCAGAGTGGCACAATAGATAAGAACTTAACTAGGAATCAGGAAAACCTGAATTCAAGCTCTGCCCCTGACAAATACTACTTGTGTGACCGCTGGCAAGTCACATATTTTTTTCAATGCTACCAGGCAATTCTCTGAGACTGTACTGGTAAAAGAATAAGCATTTAAAAGGAATTAACTTTTATTAAGCACCTACTGTATGCTGGGTACTATGCTAAGTGCTTTACAAATATTATCTCATTTGAACCTCGACAGCTGCATGAGGTAGGTAACACCTGTATTCCTATTTTGCAGCTGAGAAAACTGAGGCAGGCATGTTAAGCAGCTTGCCCAGGGGCACACAGCCTTTGAAAGGAAATTTCCTCACTGGGAGTTTTCTATATATACTCCTAATATCACTGGTGCAGTGAAAAAAAAATATGCTTATTATTACAGACTCTCATTTCTGTGTCTGATAGCATAATGCTGCATAAAGATTTTATGCATTCTACAGCATAAATTTGGCACATTTTATTTATTTCTGAAATAAAACATTTTTAGATAATGCTGAAATTCACCTTGCTGACTTTTCCCTAGTATAGTTTAGGGAAGCAGCATAGCATATAAGGGGAGGAAGGAGAGGAATCACAAGTGATGGGACCTTTCCCCTTGCCTTCCCCAGCCCCAGCTTCTCAGATGCCAGCCCAGCCACAGCACGGAAGAGACGAAGGACCACCAGGCTTTAGGATCTGCTCTGCTCCTACATCCTGAAGTCCTCTGGGCCTCACCATCTGCCCTGGCAACGCAAGGCTCTAAGGACCCCTGGGCCTTGCCACCCCACTACCATAACCCAAGAACTTTCATCAGCCTTACATAACACATACACAGATACAGATAAACTCCAGTGGATTCCTATTACCTTCAAGATCAAATACAAAATCCTCTGTTCGGCATTCAAAGCCCTTCATAACCTCATCTTCCTGGCTCCCCACGCCACATTTCCGGCCTTTTTTGACACCTTACTCCCCCCAATATACTCTTCAATCCAGTGCATTGGCCTCCTGGCTGTTCCATAAACAAGACACTCTATCTCCAAGCTCTGGGCATGCCCCCTGGCTGCCTGAAATGCCCTCCCTCCTCCACTCAAACCACTGACCTTCCAGGCTTCCTTAAAGTCACAATTAAAATCCCACCTGGTCAGGAAGCTTTCCCCAACTCCTTTCAAATTCCAATGCCTTCCCTCTGTTAATGATCTCCTATTTATCCTGTGGACAGTTTGCTTTGTATACATTTGTTTTCATGTTGTCTCCTCCATTATATTACAAGATCCCTGAGGGCAGAGACTGTCTTTTGCCTCTTTGTATCCCCAGCCCTTAGCACAGTGCCTGGCACATAGTAGGGTGCTGAATAAACGCCACTGGACTGAAAAACAGATGTACACATATGTGTATGTATATATCTGTGTCTGTGTGTGTGTGTAAAGTATACTGTAAACCTTAAAGGACTACATAGTGTTATTATTATTATTGTTGTTGTTAAGTGTTCACTATCTAGCATCCTATGATGCACCAGGCACTATTCCAGATGACAAGGACACAGATTGAAATGTGAGACCATCTTTGTCTTCAAAAAGCTTATGTTCTTACATTCACCTATCCGCAACTCCAAAGTATCTTCATGCTTTTTCATCCATCCATTTTATAACAAGAATATTCTAAAATTTCAGTGAAAAAACAATTATTTAGTGTCTGCTTTTCCTGAAAAGGAAGACCTTTTCAAGGGACCACTTAGGAGGAGGAAGAAGCATTTAAAGAGTATTTGCTGAATTTCATTGGAGTCTACATTCCCATTCTAGGTGAGGACTGATAAAGAGAAATGTGTTTCACTTTCTTGGTTTTCCTACATCTAAAGGTGCTTCCACATTCTAGAGAACAAGGCTACCTTGTAATGTTAATGCAAAGGAAAGATTTTTCCCATCCATTAATAGGCTATGTGACCTGCTTTGAGTCTGAGTCACACAAGCCTGTAGTGGGAGGAGCTCCCCAGGTGGAGCAGGAAGAGAGAGGGAGGCAGAGCTGGGAGAGAGGAGGCAGAGAGAGGCAGAGCAGCTAGCTGAGTGAGAGGTGCATTTTGCCTAAGGGAGCTTGTTTGTGGGGAGGCCTCACAGAGGGAAGGCTAGGGGATGGCAGTACTCTCTGCATTAGTAATGTGTACACACTTCTTTGTTACCATGGTGGATTTGGTGTTCTGGTATACGAATAAATGTCTTGGCTTCATCTTTGAGGAAGACAGTCTGTCATATCTTGCAATTCAAACCTGGGAATACACCTGCATAATCAGAGCAGCTGCTGTGGGCATGGCATTGGCAATATGCACCTCCACAACTTCCTGTCCCCTTATGCCTTGCAGATATCACCCAGCTGCTGAATTGTCTTCATGAAGACAAAGGCTAAGAATTATTCTGTGTCCAAGGGACCTTCTTCTTTAGCTGAACAATAACATGGCTCTTCTCTAAAAGAAAAACATTCTTACTTTGAGAGTAAATATTGTTTTTACTCTACCAGTCCCTCTGAATTATGCCCAAAGGTACAAGGACACATTCAATCACCCTAAGAGTCCCTTCTAGCTCTGAGTCAACAAAATGTCTTATACAAACTCCAAAACATGTCATTTTAAAAAATAATAATGAAATCAAAAAGGTAAAACGCCTAGAATCAACCTCTTGAGATACATTTTATATGATTTCTAGGGACTGGCTTTTATTCTCTAGGGGTTCCATGTAGGTAGGGATCCTGCCTTCTTTTATCTCTTCCATGGTTTAGGATATACAGCTCTGAGTAACAGAGATATAACAGAATGAACATAAAGTACCTGGCAGCTACAGCGACCATGACCTATCAAATCCTTCTCTACAAAATCTATCCCCTTGATTTTCTTCCCATGACAACCACCTGAGAGTAGGCCTTTATTTACTGCTTCATGATAGTTTTTCCCACTTCTACCCTCTCTCCTTCACACTACTACCAGGATAATCTTGCTTATGCACAGACCTGATCAGCCAGCTGGGCCTCTGCTCAAAAACTTTTGCTGCCCAAGTAAAGTTCAAATTCATCTACTAGGGACTAAAGAGCCTCCAGGACCTGGGGCCACCCCACGCCTTATGCAACTTGATTTTTGTACCACTCTCCTCAATGCAGACAATTCTCTGCCCCTCGGAACACACAATACACAAGCAAAGACCTCGAAGTCTTTGCTCAGACTATTCCTTCTGCTTGGAATGCCCTCCCTCCCTCTCCTTTTTCTCTGTTAATTCCTAAATATCCTTAAAAGCCCTATTCAAATGACTCCTCCTACAGAAAGTCATCCCTGATCCCCTGGTTAGTAATAAACTTCATGTATAACTTTTGTAACTGCCTAACGCACATGCATAATATTATACATGTTGGCTACCCATGAAAGATTCTTTTTTTTTAATTAATTGTTTTGAGGGGGGAAGGCAGGGCAATTGGGGTCAAGTGACTTGCCCAAGGTCACACAGCTAGTAAGTGTGTCAACTGTCTGAGACCGCATTTGAACTCAGGTCCTCCCGACTCCAGGGGCCAGTGCTCTACTCACTGCACCACCTAGCTGCCCTGTCTCCCCACTCACCCCCCACCCCCCACCCCCGCCCCACCCCAAAGATTCTTAATGGTCTATTATACTCTAAGTTCCAAAAAGGCAGAGACCATATCTTATCTCCATTTTTTTTCCAATGCCTATTTACAACAGTCTGAAGAGATAAGTATTTAAAAGCTATTTGCTGAATTGTACCATACCTTATGGATCTTGGAAATGATATCAGGTCGAGTTATACTTAAGAGATCATTGTTGCCTTTCAAAGGCTTGGCGTGGTTCTTCAAGTCCTGTCCTCTGAAATCCTCTTCACTCAAAGCGTACCGCTGGATCATGGTCCCCATGCCGCCATCCAACACCATGATCTTCTCTTGCAAAATGGCTTCAATATCATTCTTCAGGGTTTTTTTCCCTGCTTTAAAAAAAATGAATAATTAAAATCAAACAATTCATTTTCAAAAATAAAGGTATGCTCTCCCCAAAAAGCTAGGGAGGAGGCTAGTTTATAGCAGAAAACCATCAAAGAATTCAGTTCGCAGATGCTGTAAGCATCAAAAAAGAACAATGATAACGTTGTAAAAATGCTTTAGTTAAATGATAACAATGTTTAACCACAAGAAAACGTTTCGAATAGCGCAATAATCACTAGCTAGGCTGTTACCTAAGGCTCCTGGGTGCTATTACTGTCCCCATTTCACAGCAAAGTCAAATTGGCAGTTTTCAAGACAAAACAGCAAGTGACCTTCAAAGTCACTTTAGCTTCCAAAGATATTACCAATGGACAGTCCTCCCACATCGGGCTTAGAACTACCCTCCATTCCCCATTTCCATTGTGCAATTAAATCCCAAATAAACTAGAAGGCAGGATTAACAAAAGTCATTACAATATACCATTAAGACAAAGTAGTCATTTCATTAACAGTAATAATAATGATAAACTACATTCCAATACATCTTTAGCTAAAAAAAAGTAGTTGTTTTATCTACCTGTGCAATAGATTACAAAGCACAGAAAAAGCCAAACAGTATGGCTGTTTATGCAAAGGAATGACAAAAAGGCAGGAAGGAGGTTCTAGATTCCCAAGCCTTCATAATGTCAGTCCCCAAACAAGACTTAGCCATCAATACAAATTAACACCCCTTGACAAGATAGTTTCACTGTCCACAACAAATAGAGTACACACAGAGAGCATGAACAACAGCAATAAACAGCTACCAGATGAATCTTATTCCCAGCACTTGATCTGTGACACTCCCATTAACTGTGGGCAACCCTTGAGGCTCCCTCCTGGGCCCTCTCCACTTTGACCTGCATATTCTCTCATTGGTGACCTTCAGCAGCTCTCATGAATTCAACCATCACCTCTAGACAGATCATTCCCAGATCTTCACATCCAGCCCTAGTCCCTTTTCTGAATGCCAACCCCACATTGGCTCCTAGCTATCATTCTCTATCTCCTCTCTCTTTCGGGGCTCAACTCCTTGAAAAGGCAGGCTTCAATCACTGTCTTCTCTTCCCTTCCTCTCACTCTCTGCTTAACTCTGCTGTCCTGCTTCCAAACTCATCAATCAACTGAAAACTGCTGTCCAAAGTTACAATGATCTTTTAATTGCCAAAGCTCAAGGATTTTTCTCAATCCCAACCATCTTTGACCTCTGTGCAGCCTTTCACACCGCTGAGCACTCTCCTCTCCTTGGTACTCTCTTCTCTACGGAATATTGCTCTCTCTCGATTTTCCTCCTACCTTTCAGATCCCCCTTCTCAGTCTCCTTTGTTGGATCTTAGTGCAGGTCTGCTCACTACCAGTGGGTATCCCCCAAGACTCTGTCATGGGCCCCTTTTCCTTTTTCTATACTGTTTTGCTTGGTGATCTCATCAGATCCTATGGTTTCAATTATCTTTTCTAGGTGGATGATTCTCAGATGTTCAATCCTAACCTTTCTCTTGACCTCCATTTCCACACTACCCATTTACACTACCCATCTCAAACCGAATGTCCCATAAACATCTTAAACTCAACAGGTCTAAAACTGAACTCATTATCTTTCCCCCCCACCCCAAGCCTTCCCCTCTAACTTCCTCATTACTGTCAAGAGTACCACCATACTCTCAGTCATCCAAGCTCAAAACCTTGGTCATCCTTGACTCCTCATTCTCTTTCAATTCTCCAGATCCCCTGTCATGAAGCCCAGCCATCTGTCTTCCTAACATATCTCACATATGCCTCCTTCTCTCTTCTGATACTGCCACCACCCAGACACGTACCCTCATCACCTCACCACTAGTCTACTTCAACAGTCTACTGGTTGGTCTCCCTGCCTCCGGTATCTCCACACTCCAGACAATCCTCTACTCAGCTGTCAAGATGATCTCCCTGAGCGTAGGTCTGACAATATAACACCACCCCACCGTCTTCATCACACATACCACCATCTACCCAGTCAGGAAGCCTAAGTGTCGATTTCAACTCCTCCCTCACTTTTATTCCCCCATATCCAATTAGATATCAATTTCTATGGATTTTACCTTCCCCAGCATTTCTCATATGTACCTCTTTTTCCTCTGACACTGCCACCACCACCATGGTACAGGTCCTCATCACCTAATACCTGGACTAGTGCAAAAACCACCCACCAGGGTGGTTTCCCTGCCTCTAGTCCAATCTCCACTCAGCTGTCTAACTGATATTACTAAAGCATAGATACGCCCATGTCAACACCCATTCAGTAAACTCCACTGGCTCCCTATTATCTCCAGGATCAAATATAAAAAAAGTCCTTCATAAGCTGGTACCTTGTTAACTTGCCAGTCTCCTTACACCTTACTTTCCTCCACACGCTCTGGGACAATTCAGTAACACTGGACTCCTTGCTATCCCTTGAACACGACATTCCACCTGCCAACTATCTCCCATGCCTGGAACGTGTCCCTTCTCATCTCCAGCTCCTGATTCCTTTGGCTTCTTTCAAATCTCCACTTAAATCCTACCTTCTTGCAAGGTTTTTCCAGTCCTCCTTAGCACTAGTGCAGGGGTGGAGAACCTGCATCCCTGAAGCCACATGTGGCCTTCTAGATCCTTAATGGCAGCCTTTTGACTGAATCCAAATTTTAATTGTGCTATAAAATTTGGATTTAGTCAAAAGGCCATGCTTAAGGATCTAGAAGGCACGCCTACACTGGTGCCTTCCCTCTGAAATGATCACCAATTTATCGTGTGTGTGTGTTTTTGCATCTTGTCTCCCCCATTAGACTGTGGGTTCCTTCAGAGCCGGAGCTTCTTTTTTTGGCTTTTCACTCTCCAGTTACTGATATGTAGTAGGTACTTAATAAATGCTTATTGACTAACTGACTTTTTAAATTCAACATATTCAAAACTGAATTTGTTATCTTTTCCCCTAAAACCTCCCTACCCCCATCATCCAAATTTTCCAATTTGTGTTGAAAGTACTACAATCCTCCTAGTGTCTCAATGAAATCTTAGTATTACCCCAGACTCCTCACTCTCTGTCCCCCTACTTACCCAATATTGCCCAATTCTAGTATTCTACCTTTATAACATCTTTCATATGTGACCCCTCCTCTTGGTCTTCCTGCCTCAAGTCTCTAACCATTCCAGGAAATCCAACACACGGCTACAGGAAGTAATTCTCCTTAAGTGCACATCTGGTCACAGGATTCCCATACTCAAACAACTCCAATGGCTTCCTATTACTTCTAGGATAAAATAGAAACTCCTCTGATTAGCTTTAAGTCCTACACAACCTGTCCCAGACCTGTATTTCTAGACATCCACGAACATTACTCCCCTTCTTGCTCTCTTCCATCCAACTAAACTGGCATTCTCTCTCTTTCCCACACAGCACACTTCATCTTGGTCCCAGCACCCTTGTCCTGGGCTGAAGAATTTTCTGGCAGAGAAAGTGTTCCCATCAAGATCAGGAGTCAATGGAGTCAATGAAGTCACAAAATCATTGCCTTTCCCCTCTGGGCTATACTTTGAATGTTCCCAACTTCTATAATATGCCCCACAGGCAGTTTCACCCAGGGGTCTCCATCATCCCCTGAGGGCCCTCTCACCCAGGAAAATGCCATGCCGTCCCCCTTTTCTCCTTGGCGGCTTCTTCCCTGGGCCTCCCACTTTGGGAATGGGACCTGACCTGACTAGCCAATCTTCCTCCACCCTCCTGGCTCTGCTTCTGGCTTTCTGGCTTTGGACACAATATCCTCGCCATTCCCGTTCACTCTACCTTCTCCACTCTTGTTTATTTTGGTTTTATTTGTAAAGCTCCCTTTTGCTTGCTGTCTTTCTCCATTAGAATGTAAGCTCCTTAAAGTCAGGATCCCCTTTCTTTTTTCTAGGGTTTGTATCCACATCACTTATCATGACTGCAGGTACAGAGTAAGCACTCGATACATGCTGGTAAACTTGTCTTTCTCTGAGAAGCCATAGGGAGCCACGGCAGGTGATATTAGTCACCTTCACTCATCTGTTCCAGCCACATTTGCCTACTTCTGCCCTGGGATTCTTCCATGGTATTTCTATCTTCCTACTTCCATGACATCTATCTCGGTTATCTCATCAGTAAACGGGAGGGTTGGGATAGGTAGGTGGCGCTTGAGATCCTGTTTAGAGGATCCTTTGACCTCTTCACCTCTGCCCCTCAACAGACTTAGCTCTGAAAAAATGCTCCAAATCACTAATTATAAAAATAAAAATTAAAGCAACTCTGAGGTTCCACTTCACACCGATCAGATTGACAAAGCTGACCAAAAAAGTAAAGTGGCAAAGGTTGAAAGGACCGTGTAAAACAGGTCATTGGTATACTTTTAGTAAAGCTGTGAATTGGTACAGTTAGTACAGAAATCAATTTAAAACTATGCCCCCTAAGTTGCTAAATTATACCTAGCTATTTGATGGAGTACAGGCTCTAGAAACCCCTTTGAACTCTCAATAGGATCTGGTCTGGCCTAAAGCTATAAGCCTTTCATTATCACTACCCCAATTCTTTGTTACCCTTAACAGCCTTGCCTTCCAGCGTTGGCCAACCCTAGATCCCTCCCACAATCTTTCTGTACATAAGAGCCATCCTGGCCTCCTTGAAGATGCTCCAATTCAATCTGGTACACTTCTACAGCATCACAAAAGCTCAGATTCCTCAAGAGTCTGGACAATATGGAGGATTTTTAATAAACTGTTTTTCTTTGGCTGAAAAAAGGCTTGGGTCGAATATATTTGAATATATATTCTAACCCAAGCCAAATCCTAACCACTAAGCCACTACTAATAGACCCACACCCCAGAGAGCAAATAAGGAGGAAGAGGTCCTACAAGTACAAAAATAGTTTTAGCACCTTTTTTGTAGTGGTAAAGAACTGGGAAATAAGGGAATGCCCATCAAGTGGGGAATGGCTGAAAAAAAATTTTAGTACATAAAATAATGGAATACTATTGTGTCACAAGAAATGATGAAAGGGATGGTTCTGGACATACCTGGAAGGCTTCTATGAACTGATACAGAGTTGAGGTAAGCAGAACCCAGAGAACAATTTACACCACACAGTGGTAAAGAAAAAAAACCAAGAAAATCTTAAGAACTGTGATCAATGCAAAGATCAACAAAGGACCAAGGATGAAGCATGTGCAGCCCACATGCTGACAAAGAGATTGACAAAGGGTATTGATGACTCACAGGTTTAGATATAGACAACTGGGAAATTTGTTTGGTTTGATTGCACATATTTGTTATTACAAGTGTTTCTTTACTCCTAATAGGGCCGTTTATATATACATGTGTATGTATATGTATATGTATATATATATATATATGCATATATATAATTAAAATAAATGCTTGCTAATTAAAAAATATTTTAAAAATAGATTTAACCTGTTTAAAAGCTCAAATCACATACTACCTTCTATGTAAACCTTTTTTTAATCCTCATAGTTTTGAGCTCTCTCCTTCCTGAAGTTATTTTGTATTTAATGAACATTATATGGGTCAGCACAGGTGATGCAATGGTTAGAGAGCTAGGCCTTGAGTCAGTTCATATATTATATTTCTATCACAGAATTCCACCTATTCCCTTGTATTCACTTTAATAAAAATCTAAGGATCATTTAAGGGTTAAGAATAGCACAAGGCACAAAGGATGGTACAAAGGTAAAGAGGAGAACAGTACTGTCCTCATTTTGACCACAACACAAAACATTAAAATAGAGGGATATTAAATGATACAGCCTGGGGCAAGATGGACAGTGTTGGACTTGAGGGTGAGCAAAACAGGTTCAAGCCCCACCTCTGTGTCACGGACAAGTCACTTAAACCACTTTGGGCCTCACTTTCCTCATCTGTGGAATGGGGATAAGAATACCTCTAGTACTTTCCTCGCAAGGTTTTTGTGAGGCCCCAAAGAGTCTATAAGGAAAGCACTCTGTGAACTTTAAGGCACAGTGTAAACATCAGTCATTATTACTGTCCCAAGTTCCTATGGAACCCTCTAGAAACTTTAGGTATGGTATGTAAGTCAACTCAGCAATTCTTCGTACCTTTGGCCCTGAGGTTATTTATGATGCTACAAGTTACCTGTCCTGGTTAATGTTTTCAGTGGTTCTCTTCACTTCTTCCCTCCCAAAGTTTCAGAAGTTGTTGCTACAAAGTACCAGTGATTTAAAGATCATAGATTTAGAGTTAGAAAGAACCATTAAAGGCCTTCTAGTTTAACTCCTTCATTATAGGGGCAGCTCACTAGATGGCATAGTGGATGGAGAAGTGGGACAAGAGTCAAGAAGACCTGAGTTCAAATTCCTCCTCAGACATTTACTAGCTGTGTGACCCTGAGCAAGTCCCTTAGCCTCTGGTTGCCTCAGTTCCCCCATCTATAAAATGGGGATAATAACAGTGCCTCCCTCCCAAGACTGTTGTGAGAATCAAATGAGATAAGAGTACAGTGCCTGACACAACATTGTAGGCGCTCTGTAAAAGTTACCTATTATGAAACTGAGACATAGAAGGCTTAAGTGAGGTACCCAAAATCGCACAGCTACTAAGTGGCAGAGCCAGAACTCAAACCCAAGTCCTCTGGCTCCGAACGCTGCCCTTTGTCCTCGATCGGTCTTGTCCATACTCTCTACACAGAGTTTACTGATTAAGCCTGGAACACACATAAGCCTCTACATCGATCTGCTTCAGTAGGGAGTGAGAGTGCAACCAAGAACATCATCTTCAGAAAGAAGGTATTGCAATGTCCTCTTCAATCTTCTGCACCACAAGCAGATTCTCTAGTTTTCTGATCTGTGCTGCATACAGAACATCTGATTACTTGCTCCCTCTGGAGGGCACTGCCAGACTTCCTGGAAGGCCATTCTATTTTCTAGTGCTCACCTCATCTGACTCCCTTTTGGCCTTCCTGTTCTCGAATGGGCAATTTTTCCATTTAAGAAAAAAAAAAGCATCGTTTCCCCTATAACACTCCCTTTAATTTTCCTAGTCAACTAAAAACACCCAGACCTCAAGAAGGTCAAGTTGATCATTACCTGCAGCAGAATGGAAACCAGTTTTCCATTCCTAGCTCTGTGCTACTTTGAATAGATCGCTTAAAGCCTTGAGGCTTCACTTTCCTCTTTGTAAAGTGAGGATCAGAAAGGTAAACCAAATGATTGCTAAGGCCACTTCCAAATCTAATCCACATTAAGCGCCTACTGTGTGCCTGGCACTGTGCTAAGCACTTCACAAATATTATCCCATTTGATCCTACCAACAACTTGGGAGGGAGGTGCTATTATGATTTGCATTTTACAGCTGAGGAAACTGAGGCACACTAGCAAAAGTGTTGTAGGCCAAAAAGTTCTTCCTGACTCCAGGCCCTAAGCTGTTACCCAGTGGGGCCACCTATTGCCTCCCAATTTAGACAAGTGATGTAAAACAGAGGAGGAGGAGGATTGAGTGTGGGGTGGAACACTCTCCTCAATGCCAAAGTTTGGGATCCCGAGACTTTGAAAAAAATGCCTCCATTTCCCCGCCTCTCGAGGACTCCTCAACCCCTGTGGTCTGACTTCTAACCCTTGCATCCCCTCACCAGAATAAAACCGAGCTAAGGTCAATAATGACCGCTTTATACTGAATCTGAAGACCTTTTCTCAGTCCTCTTCCTGCCTCACATGGGGCTGTCAGCAAGGTGGTGCAGTGGCTAGTGTTGGACTTAGAGCGGAGGAGTCCTAAATTTAAATCCTGATTCAATCATTTACTAGGTATTTGGCCCTGGGCAAGCCCCTACCTCACTCAATAGAGATAACCTGCAAAGTATTCCGCAAACCTTAAAAGCCCTAGATAAAGGCTAGCTATTTACACACTCTGTATCACCCATCCCCCTTCCTTGCGGATACTTGTCTGCTTGGGTTTCCCTGAC
Organism: Phalanger gymnotis; assembly: GCA_028646595.1. Classification (NCBI taxonomy): domain Eukaryota; kingdom Metazoa; phylum Chordata; class Mammalia; order Diprotodontia; family Phalangeridae; genus Phalanger; species Phalanger gymnotis. The sequence continues at coordinate 222,493,017 of CM053626.1, read as the reverse complement.
GCTACTCTGTCCTGGTTCTCTTCTGGCCTTTTAGATCCTTCTCAGTCTCTTCTGAAGGTTCATTAACCACCTGGAAAGGGGACAGGAACTGGAAATTAACCCAGTCAGGAGATGGCATGAGATGGCTTGAGAGGCCATATTATTATAGAAGGAGAGTAGAAAGAAGAGTAGTGGTCTCTGAGCCTGGCTAGGCCCCAAGCCAAGCAGGGCCTTTTAATAGCAACATAGTTAAAAAAAAAAAAAAACATCTGAATCACAGCTCCAATGGTTTCAATGAAATCCATCTCTCCAACTCCATCTCTTTAAAAGAAGAGACAGCATTTATACAGTTCTCTAAGGTTTGCAAAGTGTTTTACATGCATGTTATTTCATTTGAATCTCACAACCACCTTGTGAGATAGGTGTTACATGAACAACATTTTACAGATGTGGGAATTGGAACTTAAAGGGGTTACATGACCCATCCCACACAGCTGGAAAATGTCTGAGGCAAGACTCTAACTCAGATTTTCCTGACCCCAAGTGCCTGAGTCTGAATTCTAGAAAGGCAGACTACTAAATAATCTCTATTAACTTCTTTCAGTCCATCTTTTAATTCGATTCAGTAAACATGTATAAAGCCACTAAGAACTGTCTGTGCTGGGAACATAAGGATTGTTAAAAATCTCTCAAGAAGTTTACATTTTATTTAATAAGAGTAGCTGACACTTAAACAACACTTTTTACACAATATTCTGCCGGAGGGAAGTGAAAAGAGCAGGGAATAAATATTTATATGGCACCTACTATGTGCTACAATCTCAGATTCACAAATGATACCACTCTGATAGCAGAAAGTGAAGAAGAATTAAGAAGCCTCTTGATGAGGGCAAAAGGAGAGAGTGTAAAAGCTGACTTGAAGCTTAACATCAAAGAAATTAAGATGATGGAAAATGGTCCCCCATCACTCCCTGGAAAATATAGGGAGAAAAAAATGGAAGCAGTGTCAGAGTGGGCTCAAAGATCACGGCATATGGCAACTGCAGCCATGAAATTAAAACTCTTGCTCCTTGGAAGAAAAACTATGGCAAATCTGGACAGTGTAGCAAAAAGCAGAAACATCATCTTGCCAAAAAAGGTGTGTATGATCAAAGCTATGGTTTTTCCAGTAGCAACGTATGGTTTTGAGAGTAAGTTGTACCATAAGGAAGGCTGAACACCGCGGAATCAATGCTTTTGAATCATGGTGCTAGAGAAGATTTTTGAGAGTCCCTTGGACAGCAAGGAGATTGAATCAGTCAATATTTAAGAAATCAATTCAGGCTATTCAGTAGAAGATCAAATACTGAAGCTGAAGCTTAAATACTTTAGCCACATAACACCATAGGACTTGGAAAAGACCCTGATGTTAGGAAAAATTAAAGGCAAAGGGGGAAAGTAGAGGAAGAAATGGATAGCGTTATGGAAACAATGAAACACAATGAGCATTAACTTAGACAAAGCTGAGAGGCAGCGGAGGACAGAAGGGGCTGGAGTGCTATGTTCATGGGGTCACAAAGAGTTAGATACGACTGAACGACAACCAGCTAGGCACTACGAAGCACTTTACAAATATTATCTCATTTGCTCCCTACAATAAAAAGTGCTATTAACCTCACTTTACAAGTAAGGAAGCTGAGGCAAACAGAGGTTAAGTGACTTACTAAGGGTCACACAGCTAGGAAGTATGTGCGGCCAAATCTGAACTTAGGTCTTCCTGAGTCCAGAGCTCTATCCCCTGCACCATCTGTGCTGCTTCTGAAGGGAGCAGTTACAGCTATTCTTATACCTACTTTACAGATGAGAAGGGAAAGTGACTTGCCCATGTATGTTACACCACTGACAACTGTCTGAGGCTGGACTGGAACCAAGAACGGACTGACTCCAAGTCATGCACTCTGGTCATCATGCCACTCCCAACAACCAGAAAAGCTATTGTCCTTTCCTCCCATTCACTTTCTCTGTGGCGTCTTTTTTCCTTTTTTGCTTTTTTCTTCAGTATTTTATTTTTTCCCCAATTACATGTAAAAACAATTTTTAATATTGTTATTGGGGTTTTTTTTAAGTTTTGAGTTCCAAATTCTATCCCTCCCTCCCCTTCCCTCTCCCTGAGAAGGTAAGGGATCTGATACTACATGTGCAATCATGTAAAACATTTCCATATTAGTCATTTTGTGCAAATAGAAGAAAGGAAGGAAGGAAGGAGAAGAGAGAGAAAGAAGGGGGGAGCGGGAATAGCATACTTCAGACTGTATTCAGACATCAGTTTTTCTCTACACATGGATAGCATTTTTCATCATGAGTCCTTTGGAATTGTTTTTGAACCCAAATGTCTAAGATAGCTAATTCATTCACAATTCTTTATCTGTACAATATTACTGTTACTGTGTACAGTGTCCTCCTGCTCACTTCACTTAGCGTCAGTTCACTTAACTCTTTCCAGGTTTTTCTGAAATCATCCTGCTTGTCATTTCTTAGAGCACAACAATATTCTATTACAATCATATACCACAGCTTGTTTAGCCATTCCTCAACTGACAGGCATCCCTTTGATTTCCAATTCTAAGCCACCACAAAAAGAGCTGTTATAAATATTTTCATATAAATAGGTTCTATTCCCTTTTTTTAAAATTTCTTTGCAATACAAAGTAGTGATATTATGAAGTGGTATCTCAGGGTCGTTTCAATTTGCATTTCCCTAATCAATGGTGACTTAAAGCATTTTTTGTATGATTATACACAGCTTGGATTTCTTTGTCTAAAAACTGCCTGTTCACATCCTTTGACCATTTATCAATTGGGGATTGGCTTGTAAGCTTATAAATTTGACTCAGTTCTCTACACATTTGAGAAATGAGATCTTTATCAGATACTTGCTATAAATTTTTTTCCCAGTTTTCTACTTTAATTTTCACTGTATTGGTTTTGCTTGTGCAAAAACTTTTTAATTTTATATGATCAAAATTATCCATTTTACATTTTGGAATGCTTTAATCTTGTTTGGTCCTAAATTCTTCCTTTATCAGTAGATGTGATAAGAGCATAGGTCTGAGAAGCAAACTATTCTATCTCTCCTGATCTCCGCTGCATGAGCTTAAGGCAAGGAACTCACAGTACCTTCCTCATTACTCATCTCCAAGCACATACAACGTCCACGATTAAAACCACTTAAAATCTCATTACATAACTTCAGTACTTCGACCTCATTTCCCACCCATATATTCCTACTCCAAATGCTAATCTCTCCAGAGAAATCTATAGTCTGTGAAGGTGAGGAAGAAATTTAAACCCGGAGGAAATTAGAACTTGTTTGGCTCAACCTGATTAGAATAACAAGGACTTAAGTTTAATGGTGCTGAAAATAGGGTGTCCCAAGTCTTATCGCTGTTTAAAACTCACTATTAAGTTTTGGGACACGCTGAATAAAACTATGAGGTTTGCAAAGCACTTTACAAATATTCTCTTATTTTTATCCTGGAAACAATTCAACTCAAAAATTTATTACAGTACCTACTGTGTGCCCGGCACAGAACTATATGACCGTTGAATAAATTATGTTATGATCCCCATTTTACAGATGAGGAAACTGAGGGTGACCTGCCTAGGTTCATAGTGTCCTGTCTTTAGTCGACACTCAACTCGGGCCTTCCAGGCTCCAACCACCTACCCCAGGCTCAACCTGGTGGACTCTGCGGCTGGCTCCCTGTACCTCTCTCACTGGTGACCCTCCTCTGCCCCTGGAGTCCAAATAAAGCATACACTTAGTGTGCCCATATCAACATATCTCAGTTTTCCCTAAGCACAGGCTATATTTCTCCCACCAGCCTTTCTGAAGCGTCAGAGTCTGTGGAAGGGAAGTGAGGAAGAAAAACAGAGCGAAGAAAAAGGAGGACCAAGACAGCACCACTCCCCTAAAAAAAATAGTCATCGGAAAAGTACTACCACCAGCGGCCCAACCCCAGGCTGACTCCAGGGGGCGCTCTGGACAGCCCGGTAACGTTCCGAATCCCCAGGACAACGCAATAAAGACTCCAAATGCAAACAAACGCCGGCGGCCACCAGCTCGCTCGCAATTACCCGAGGGCTGCGGCTCCTCTAGAGTGGGTGGCATGATGCGCGCTCCGCCGCTGCTCGGGGAACGGACGCGACGGGAGGCGGAAGGGCGGAAAGCGACGACTCCTCCCGGACGGGGCAGATGCTGGGGCTAGCAAACCAAGGAAGGGTCTGGAAGACAGGAAGCATAAAGACGGGCTTAATCCCCCTTTTCAAAAGCCCTGCTGTGCCAAAGATGCAGAGTTCTCCGCCCCCTCCTCCTTAAGTCTCGCTCTGCCTCGGCCGCGTCTTACCGGGCCCGGGCTCCCTAAGACACTGAGATCTTATAACAGGAGGAACCTAGGGCAAGAGGCCAGGGAGGAGGGCGGGACCCGCGGACCCGCCCAAGGCTCCGCTCCCCGACTGCTCCTGCACCCACGTGCTGGAGGGAGAAAGCGCTTCCGGGCTCCCTCCCGCAGCTGCGCGAGGGGCTCGAGGGCACTGGCACGAACGCCAAGGGCACAGAGTAGGCGGGCACCTTTGTGTTTTACAGTCAGAACCCGACGTCGCCTGGGGTTTCGGGTATTTCCCCCCCAACCCCGTCCTATTGGATTCCAACTGCAGGCACGCCTCTGAAAGACGAAGGGCCCGCCCCCGTTCCCCTGTGATTGGTCTTTTGCGTGATGTCACGGATTGGCTCATTGTAAGCCGGGAGCCCATTGGATCTCTGGGAAATGTAGTTCATTTAGACTCCCAGAGAGGACCTTCTTCCCATATCTGCTTAGGATGTGACAACGGTTTTTTCCCTTCTGTTGTCACGTGCAACCAAGGGTGTGCTGGAGCCAGCTCGTACCTGCTCCCAGATCCGATTGACCTTGGAAATCAGGGCTGGATGCATAGTTGTGTTGATTATCTAGATGGAGAAAATGTTAATAATACAGATTTAACTTAAAAGCGTGTCTTAGGTTCATTTTTGTTGTTAAATTTTCATTTTAAGTATTCAGACCTTGAAAGTTGGGAAAGGCTACAAATCAGGGCTAGTTTTGCTGATTGCCTAGATTTAAGAAGGTGATAGAGAAAAATTTTAATAAGATAGACTCTGGACAAGTCCCTTAACCCCATTTGCCCCAGTTTCCTCATTTGTAAAATGACTTGGAGAAAGAAAATAACTATACTCCAGTATCTCTGCCAAGCAAACTCCACATGAGGTCATAAAGAGTCGGACACAACTGAGAACTACTAAACAACAATAAACTTAAAAGCGTGTCTCAAGTACGTTTTTGGAAGAGAAATGCAGTTATTAAACATTTACCAGCACACCCCTGCATGTAAGCCTATCCTTAAAAAAATTTTTTTCTTATACATCAGTTTTTCTTTCTCTTCCCTTTCCCTAGCAGACAAAATTACTAAAAGCAGAGAGTGCTGTTTCCAAAATAGGACTCAGTTTTGAAAATTAACTAGCACCTCCTTAGCAAAAAGACTTGGTACTAAAAGTATTATAAAGTTAGAAGTGTGTGGGTCAGAGACCACTACTCACATTAAAAATATAGAGACTGTTCTTGAGAAAGGCAAAAAGGAGTTTATTACTTTCCATTGAGAAAGGACACACCCCAGCAAGTGTGTGTGTGTTGCATACAGCTCAAAGCAAGTTTTATATAGACCCTAAAGCAGAGTTCCCCCATCCCCTACTGGCTCCTCTTCCCATTGACTGGGTTTGGAGCTCACATTCTAAGCACAGAATCTTTTCTCAGCAACAGAGAACAAAGAACAAAAAGACAGGTGTGAGACCAGGGACCAGTATTCAGCAAAAAGGGAGTAAAGACTAGATAAACAGGACCTTGCAGGTGTCTGTCTACTGATGTAAGAGTTTGTATTTGATCACAGAGGTAGGTAACAGGAATTTATCAAGCAGAGGGAAGGAAGTGATATTGAGACCTGTGCTTTACAAAAATCCCTTTGTTGGCCTCCTGGAGGATGGTTTGGATGGGTGAAGGATGGGTTGGAGTGGGGATATCAATGAGAAAAGACTGATTAGGAGGATCCTGCAATAGTCTGCGCAGGGGAAAGGGAATGAGGGACTGATCTAAGGTACTAGCTGTATGCCTGGAGAAAAGAGAGAGGTGTGATTGGAGGTAAGAGAGTGGTGTTTATGCTCTGAAAAAGCAGGGACTGTTCTGATCTGTGATTTAACTATTTCATAACAATTTGTGAAATAACCGACAGATTCTAATTCCTAAAATATTGCTTTTATCAAGTCATCCACTGAAGAACCTATAATAAGTATTGTTTGCTATCCCTTGGAAGGCATAGTTTTCTATCAGGGACACAGGCCTTATCTCCCTTCCCCCAGTCTGGCAGCAACAGGACCCCCTTTCTTTGAAGGTCACCTGTGAGATTCCTAACTAGCTACTACTGGTCTCTGGGCTACCCAGCACCCAAGGATATGGAGTACAGTAGGCCATGAAGAGAGAATAGGCTCCTGGTCTGGGCCTAGGCCTTTCTCCCCACTCGTAGACCTAACTAAAGCTCACCCCAACTTGCCCTATTGCTGAAAACCTCCAGCCCACCCACCCCTACCAGATTCCATCTATGTCTTCTAACTTGCAGTGTATTAATGTTGTTATTAACTCTTTAAATTCCCCAGTCTCTTGTAAAATTCGATCCTAATTATAGCCTAAGAGAGTTGCCTGGGCCACTGAGAGGTTAAATAGCTTGCCCATTTTCATGTAGCTAATATGTTTTAGAGGCTGGCTCTCATCTTGGCCTTGTATCGATTCCCACATTACCCTATAACTACACCCAGACCAGCAAAGGCTTCTGGCTAAAGCTATTAATAAATACAACTAACCAGAGAGAACTCAAACAGCAAGACTCCTGACATCTGGTCACCCATATTAGCTCCTCACTGCCAAGCCACCTGACCAGCTGGAAGATCCAAGATTAGAGCCTGATGCAGAAAATCAAATCAGCGTATTAGCTGGGACTGGTGCACTTGTGGGAAGCACATGACAATTAGGTGCTATCCCATAGCTATCAAACTCACTCCTCCCCTCTCCCCATGTTTCAGAAAAGAACTGTTTAGGTCACTGTTCCTCTGCTGCTGTTCGCCCTGTCTTCATTTTTGTTCACCTCAGCCCTGTCCCTTCATGTTGCTATCCCCCTTTGTCATCCCATTCCCTATACCTTCTGTAACTCCATTCTGTTATTAGTGCAGCACCTATGGATACCCACTAATTCCCACATAAATCCCCTAGACAAGGCTTTCCTGGGTTTGAGATACTCTGTGATCCCCCATCTATTCAAAATTATTACCCATGAGGCCCTAGTGATGTGTTCATTTGCTAGTCAGTCAGAGTATATCATTAACTCTGCGAAGATATTTAATAAAATAGAATAGTGAAGAAAGGTAACAAGAAATTGACCCCATAAAACCGAGATACACTCTCACAAACACACACCATTAGAGGCAAGAGCAGATATAAATATATATATAAGGAACATGTATGACTAGGACGCATGTGGGGGGGAAAACTCATATCTGCAATACTTTATGGATGCCAGCGTCCTTTGGTAATGTCCTCTCCATTGCTCATAGTCTCCATCAGACACACAGTCCTCACCAGAAACATAGTCTCTCCTACACGTTGCTCCCTGCTGACCTAATATGGCTGATGCTCATTATTTTGCTCCCCTAGTTGTTAGTAATTAATGGAAGGCCCGGCTCCACTGGGCGTGAAGTCGTAGAACATGCTTCCAGTTTTTGGCTTCAGCTGGAATCCTTGGCCAGGAAAAGTGGCCACTGCCATATTCTTTTAAAATTTAACGTCCTACAACTCTTTTTGAAAATAGAAGCCCTTAACGTGCTAATAGAAACTGGGGCATTGATGGGGGGGGGGGAGTGGCAGAGAGGAGAGAAGCCTTCCTGTTTATTTCATTAGAAGCTACCTATTGGGCCACTCTCACATAGCTACTCACCTCAGTTCTCTTTTTTAAACTTTTTTTTTTTTGCTGTTCCCTGGCCCTTTGTGCCTTGGGTCTCAGGTAAAAGCCATTCTCTTTCATAAGGCTGACAAATCTTTGCAACTCCCTGTATATTTCCTGTAGCTAAACTATACCATGCTGTGGCATCATGTCATTAAGGGGCTAGGAAAGACGGAGGTAAAGGATTGCCTTTGTTATGTGATCCTGGAGAAATCACTTAACCTCTCAATGCACCAGGCCATTCTCTAAGGATATGAATTGCAAAATGGTGCTGATCTAAAACAAGATTTAAAATAAGGTAGTGCATTAAACCAGATAAACTGATTTGCTGTGTTTAACACATATGATGGCGGAAAGTTTCCTTACTAGGGGTTTCCTACCTGGATGAAATCACAGAGAGAATCAATCCATGTAGAGATCCCTTATTGCCTCTAAGAAAAATTACAAACTCCTTTGTTTGGTATTTAAAGCTTTTTCCACTCTGGCTCCAACTTATTATTCTAGACTAATTTCAATCAATCAATCAGCATTTATTAAGCATGTACTATATGCCAGGCACTATGCTAAAGACTAGGCCTACAAAAAGAGACTACAAATATCTCCTCCATTCAAGGAGCTTGTAGACATAATGAGACAGACAACATATAAACAAATATAGACAAAGCAAGCTATACATGGGGAAAATAGAGAATAATTAGAAGAGGGAAAGCACTGAAATTAAGATGGGGAAGGGGAAGGCTTCTTGTAGAAGATGGGCTTTTAATTGGGACTAAAGGAAACCAGGGAGGTCAGTAGTTGGAACAGAGGAGAAAGAGCATTCCAGGCATGGGGGACAGCCAGAGACAATGCCCAGAGCCAAGAGATGGAGTGTCCTATTCATGAAACAGCCAGCGTCGCTGCATCAAAGAGTACATATTGGGGAGTAAGATATAATAAGAAGACTGAAAGGGTAGGAGGGGGCTGGGTTATGAAGGGCTCTGAATGCCAAAAAGAGCATCTTGCGTTTGCTCCTGGAGGCAAGAGGAAGCCACTGGAGTTTATTGAGTATGAGGGTGACATGATTGGACCTGTGCTTTAGGAAAATCACTTTAGTGGCTGAATGGAGAATGGATTGGAGTGGGGAAGAGACTTAAGGCAGGCAGACCCACCAGCAGGCTTTCAGAATAGGCCAGGGGTGAGCTGAGAAGGCAATGATAGGCAGAGAGAATAGTGAGGAACCTAGGACGACTCCTAGATTTCCATCCTGAAGGTCTGGGCAGATGGCGTGGTCCTCTACAATAATAAAGAAGATGGAGTGAGGAAGGTTTAGGGGAAAAGAGAATGATGAGTTCTGTTTTGGACACACTGAGTTTAAGATATCTACTGAACATACAGTTTAAAATGTCTGAAAGGCAGTCAGAGATGCAAGGTTGAAGGGCGGCTGAGAGGCTGGGGCAGGAATCAGCAGAGAGATGGTGAGTAAATCCACTGGAACAGACGAGATCACCGAGTGAAATAGTGTAGAAGGAGCCCAGAAGAGGCCCTGAGGCAGAACCCTGAAGGTTTACTCTGAAACGCCGTAGGGATTGCCCCTTATGCCTGGCATGCTCTCCTTTCCCTCTTCAGATCCAGAGGTACCTTCATGGCTCAGGACAAGTGCCGCCACCTTCATGAGGCCTTAACACTTTACACCTCCTAGATGTTCCCTCCCCTGCCAAAAATAAAAACCATTTTGTATTTATCATGTATGTATTTTGTATTTACTTATCTATATGCTTATTGCTGCCATCCCTCCCCCACCCCCGACAGAACTGGAACGTAGGCTTCTCCAGGGTGAGCAATGCTTGGCATTTCCAGCAGCTAGGCCATGCATGACACATGCTGTTCAGTTGTTCACTTGTGGCTGATTCTGTGACCCTATGGGCCATAGCATGCCAATGCTGTCCATGGGGTTTTCTTGGCAAAGATACTAGAGTGATTTACCATTTCCTTCTTCAGCAGATTAAGGCCAACAGAAGATAAATGACTCACCTAGAGTCACACAGCTAGTAAATGTCCAAAGCTGGATTTGAACTCGGGCCTTCCTGACTCCAGGCCCAGCTCTCTAACATCTAGTCACTTCAAATGACACACAGTAGGTGCTTAATTAATGCTTCTTGAATCGAATACCCTAATGAAATTCCCTTGCCCTTCAAAATTGTGTCTAGGAATCAACTTTTCTTAAAGGAACCATATTAAATCAGGTTTTTGTTTTTTTTTAATCTGAGGAAACAAGAGCAAAAGCAAAATCACATCTAAAACAAGGCTTAAAATAAGGTAGTACATTAAACCAGATAAACTGAGTTCCTGTGTTTAACACATATGAAAGTACTTTGAAAAGCATAATGCACTCTCCAGGGGTGGGGAACCTGTAGCCTCAAGGCCATACGTAGCCCTCTAGGTCCTCAAGATTTGTTCTATGAAGCTTGGATTCAGTCAAAAGGCCACTCTTGAGGACCTAGAGGACCACGTGTGGCCTCGAGGCTGCAGGTTCCTCACCTCTGCATACTAATGTAAATTTGAAGATATAAATGCAGTAATACTCTAAGTAAAAAATCAGCATGGCAAAATGAATAGAGTCAAGACGACCTGAGTTCAAGTCCCATCAGTGACACATACTGGTTGTATGACCCTGGGGAAGTCATCTTTCAGGACCTCAGGCAATTCTTTAAGACTGTAATTTGAACAATAGTCAGACCTGTATCTTAGGGAGAAGTCGTTCCTACATAGGTAAAAGCACAGATCCTAGCAGAACAGGAAGAAACTAAAGATATGTATGATAAAAATAACCAAAGGGAAATGCTTAGTTCCTTTCAAGATGTCCTAAAGGGGTGATATGTTAGGAACAGAAATGTGTGTATATACATACATTTTTTAAAAAACAACATAAAAACTCTGAAGGCATAAAATATAAAACCAAAGACTTTAAAAGGCAACAATTGCAGTTGCAGACATATTTAATGGAAAGAACAGACAAGAAAAAGGTAAAGTAATTAGAACGGAAATAGTAAAAATTAATGAAATTAGCAAAATTTTTATATCACAGACTTAAGGTTAATGAGAAGAATGAGATCCAACAAAAATAGAGACACTCTGTACAATCATCTTACTTAGAAAGAGCGGGAAGGAGAGAAGAGAGTGATGGTATGCTTAAGAGACAAAAGGGACAGAGGACTGATGTTGAGAGAAACCTTCTATAGGGGAGAAGCCTTCACAGCAAAGTTTTCAGGACCAACAGAAGGTAAAGAAAGAAAGGGGAAGGATGACTGCAGGTACTCATCAAAGAGCAACGGGCCAATGACTTGACATCAAACTCACTTTACTTTTTTTTTGAAGGTGGAAGGCAGAGCAATTGGGGTTAAGTGACTTGCCCAAGGTCGCACAGCTAATAAGAGGGTCAAGTGTCTGAGGCTGGATTTGAACTCAGGTCCTCCTGACTCCAGGGCCAGTGCTCTATTCACTGCGCCACCTAGCTACCACTTTCTGAAAGTGAAGAGTTGCTGTTGTTGTTCATGATGATAATTACTATTATAGCAACAACAATAGCCAGCAATTATAAACGCCTTAAAATTTACAAAGCACTTTACACTTATCTCATTTGATCCTCACAACCGCTAGGAGGGAGGTGCTGTTGTTGCCTCCATTTTACATATAAGGAAACTGAGACAAACAGGGGCTAAGTGACTTGCCCAGGGTCACACCGCTAATAACTGTCTGAGACCAGATCTGAATTTCGGTCTTCTTGATTCCAGGTCTAACACTTTATGTACTAGGCCGCCTAGTTAGCACCGAAACAGTAAGAACATTAATCCATTTCAAGGTTGTATAAGCAAGCCTTTGGTCAGCATTTTCAGTGCCATAGAGAGACAGGTGAAATGATTAGCAAGGCGAGATAAGAGGAACATTAACAATGATGAGGAAAGGAATCATGGGATTTCTGACTTGGAAGGAACCATCTAGACTCCTCCCTGCCCAGTGCTCCCTTCTACTACATAGTTGACCAATGATAACCTGAGCCTTTTCTTGAAGACCTCCTGTGATCAGGAGCTCACTGCCTCATAAGGTAGCCCATTTCACTTTTTATTTTTTATAATTGTAAGGTTTGTTCATTTTCTGCCTTTTCATTCTATTTCTTTTTTATTATGCTGTGCTGAAGTCTACTTTTGCTTGCTTGACTACTCTGTTAAATCATCAAATGAAATACCAAAATAAGAAAGCAAGGAGAAATGGTAAAATGTAAACCATACATAATTCTCAGTGTTATCATAAAAATTGGCTTTACAAGCTCAAAGTGCATAGTTAAAGTATAGGTTTTTTAAAAAATTATTTTTTAAGAGCATAGATTGCATTTTTAAACAGATATATTTATATTTTATAGAAACAACTTTAATATTATTTTAAAGGACATGCTTTTAAATTTATTTTTAATATGTTTAGTTTTCAGCATTGATTTTCACATGCGTTTGAATTACAGATTTTCTCCCCATTTCCACCCCCCCCCTCCAAGATGGCATACACTCTGGTTGCCCTGTTCCCCAGTCTGCCCTCCCCTCCGTACCCCCATTCCCCTCCCATCCCCCTTTCCCTTACTTTCTTGTAGGGCAAGATAAATCTCTATGCCCCATTGCCTGTGCCTCTTATTTTCTAGTTGCATGAAAAAAAAAACTTTTTTACTTTTGAACATCTATTTTTTTAAAACCTTGAGTTCCAAATTCTCTCCCCTCTTCCCTTCCCATCCACCCTCCCTAAGAAGTCAAGCAATTCAACATGAGCCACATGCGTATCATTATATATAACCCGTACAC
>CM053626.1:222452594-222479663 GCA_028646595.1 Phalanger gymnotis | reverse complement strand
TCCTGGGCTGGAGCCCTGCTTCCCTCTGCCACTTTGCGGGTTCTGCAGTTCTAGAATTCGTTCAGAGCCATTTTTTTATAGGTTTTTGGAGGGACTTGGTGGGGAGCTCACGCCAGTTACTGCTTTCCAGTCGCCATCTTGGCTCCGCCCCCCTGCCCATTTCACTTTTGCACGGTTCTAATTCCTGCGATGGTTTAACTTACCTCTAGCTTAAATTTGCCTATTTATAACCTCTCCTCCTTGTTCCTAGTTCTGCCTGTAAGGGCCCAGTGAAATAAATTTAATTCTTCTTCCACATGACAGTCTTTCACCTACTCAAAAACAGCTGTCATGTCTTCTGTTTCCCTCTTTTCTTCTCCAAGATAAATATCCCCCTTTCTTCCAACTGATCCCCATATAGCGTCATCTCAAGGGCATTCACAATACTAGAAACCCTCCTCTGACTGGCCTGACTCTCATCAGTATCTTTCCTAAAATGTAATGCCTCAGGTGTTGTAGGACCAGGCACAGAGTACAGATTGTACTCTCACTTCCCTAGTTCCAAACACTCTGCTTTTCATAATGCAGCCCAAGATGCCCTAAGACTTCCTGGCTTCCGTGTCACTCAGTTGGGAGAAACTCCGTGATGAGGTGAGTAGAGGGTTATCCTCAAAGACAGGACCTCCAACTCTAGTCCTATCTCTGACCAGTCACTTATCCCATCACTATTCCTGACACCTCTTTAAGACTCTTGCTTTTTCATTGGTTATAATTCTTTACAATTTGATTATTGGAAAAAAAGTTTAATGTGAAGGCATATGTAGAACCTATATCAGATTACATACCATCTAGGAGGGGAAAGGAGAGGAGAGGGAGGGGGAGAAAATTTGGAATTCAAAAATTTATGGAATTGAATGTTGTAAACTAAAAAAATAATTAATTTTTTAAAAAGTCTTGTTTACAGATCATTTTCCATCTGCATTCAGGGAGAGAGTTTCCCACACTGATGAAACCTTAGGTCTGTTTAAAATAAAAATAACCACCACAACAAAAAAAAAACCAACAAAAAACCTACGTCAAAACCACACAGTTGACTAAATTTAAGCAATCAGTACCTCAGATCTTAAGATAAAAAATCTAGCAGCTTTTCTTCCCTCTTGTATTTGTAAAGTTGTTTTTAACCCAATTACACTGCATTACTTTTACACCTATTAAATTTCATCTGATTAGATTTAGCCCAACATTCAAGCCTATGAAGGTCATTTTGAATCTTGTCATCAAACTTATTAGTTAGCCCTCCCAGCCTTGTGTCATCTGCAAATTTGACAAGCATATCTTCTGTGCCCTTTTTTTCAAGGCATCAATCAAGCATCTATTAAATGCTTGCTATATGCCAAACACTGCTGAGTTCTGAGGAAATATAGACAAAATGGAAACAAAGTCGTTCTCAAGAGTTTTACATTCTATCGAGAAGTCAGTGTGTGTGTGTGAATGTGTATATACCACATATGTATATATTTATTATTTATGTAATAATGTTATATATTATACATATTAACATATAACACATGATATAATTAATATGATATAATATGATAAAATATGAACGAGGGAATTTGGGGAGTGACAACGATAGTAATTTGGAGAATCAGAAAAGGTTGGAGATGTTCTACATTAATCATCTCTTTAATTGTATGTAGCACCTAGGACATACTCTTTTCATATTTGAGGACTCAGCTTCAGTATGCTCTGTGGATAGACAGCCATTCAAAATCACAGCTCATGCACCTCCACCAATGCGTTAACTTTTACTGGTCAACTAGAGAAACAATTAGTTCAAAACAAAGGTATTTAATCACATGACATAGAAAGAAAAATAACAATGGAACATTCCCCCCATAAACCTGGGACACACTCTTCCAAAAATATACACACCATCAATTGAAAGAGTAGCTATACGGAGAGATTATGCAGAGAGGTACACACTTAGGGAAGACAGGTGACTAGGACACATGCATGGGGCAACAACTCAAATAAGCAGCTTCGTATCCATAAGGCAAAACATTTATGAGTTCCCAAAATCTAGACTCGGAACACAAGACAGCCAGACAGTCCATAGGCATTTAATCTATCTTTGAACCTATTTCTTCCTTCTAACAGAGGGCAATTTCTTCTGTCCCAAACCTCTATCTGACTTAGGGTTAGAAAGTCCTGGTAACACCTATTTTATTCCCCCTTGCCAACCCGCCTCCTTGAAAATCATTCCCGAGCCTGCTTTCTGATAAACTACACAAGGCTGTCTACGAATTTGTGGCGCTGTGGTTTTTGTCAGCTCCCCTAAGTTCTTTTGGATCTCCTGTGCTAATTAAGGAGGAAAAGCCAGAACAACAACAACAAAAAAGGCAGGCTGGAGTCACTGTGAAGCACTGCTTTCACCTTCACTTCTTTTTTCCCAAATTCCCATTATACTCTATGTGTGCCCAGCAGTGAGTTTCCCAGGCTTTGCAATGTACTATATATACGATAGAAATTGATGGACTTGTGCATGAAAACATTGAAAAAGTGTTTAAGAAGTTGTAGGAAACAAAAGAATTAGTACAGAGAGAAGTCTTCTTACAGATCGAAGTTTTACTTAAAACCAATTAGAACACCATCATGTCACCAAGAGAAGGGTTTTGGAGCACAGAGTCCATAGCATTGCTCCCTCTCTAAATGCAGCATCAGTCCTCTAGGAACACGTTCCTAAGAAGAGGTCCCAGACATCTCCTTGGGAGGGTACTGGATTGCAGGGGTCTGGAGCACGGTGCAGTGAAATGCAAAGAGCACTGGATTTAGAATCATTACATCTGGTTGTTAGTCCCAGCTCTGACTGGGACAACTCTAGTGACATTGGACAAGTTCTTTCACAGAAACATGCATTTATTAAGTGCCTACTATATACCAGGCACTGTGCTAAGTACTTTACAAGTAGAATCTCATCTGGGCCTCACAAAAACCCAGGGGGTGAAGATAGGAGGAAGTTATGGCCTTGTGTTTGGGTAAGTACTTGTCATCTGGGGATCCAGGGCCCACAAGAATTATTCTTGGGTTCAGCTCCATAGCCTTATCCTAAGCTGGTGGAAGATGAGGTGCACATCTGGATTATCTTGTTTCTTCTCTTCAGATTGCAACAATGGAAGGAATTTTAGATGAGAATTCAGGAAACTACTATCTAGCTATGTGTAGAGGGCCAGCTTTGAGAAAGTCCATTCTGGGATAAGATACAGGCCAGAGGCCTGTTCTTGCCCTTGGGCTGATAACTCGGCATGTGGGCTCTCCATCCCCCACCTCGGCATACACGTGCTGCTCAGGATAAAGGCTCTTCAAGCCTCCTTGGTATACACATGCTCTCTCCAATACCCCCAAGGCACAACTGCTAAACACCACCTGTGGGCTATTAACTATTGTTTACAACAAAAAGGGGAACAAAAAGGAAGTCATGCATTATGCCAATGCCTCAGCACATGGATTTGTTGATTCCGCTTGCCTTATATAGCCCTGTCCCTCAGTTAAATAAATGGAGCTGTTCTTTACTCTGTCATCTGGCCTGTGTTTTCTTTTCACTCTATGCAGCATTCAGCCATCTCCAGCCATTTCAATGCGACAGCCGCTGGCAGCAGCTATGTGACCTCAGACTCGTCCTAATATCAAAAAGTTAGACTAGCTAAGGTGCTTTTAGCCTAAAAATTATAATTTCTCGAAGTTACCATATCAATGCATTGTGCCTCAGTATCTTCACTTTTCTGAATGGATTGCCCTACTCCTAATCCTAGTGAATCTTCTTATACAATAAATGGCTCTTTTAGGAATAGATAATATTTTCTTTGGTTGTTTGGGGGCCTCAGGGGCTCCTCTGGTCAGAAGCTCTTAGGGGCTAGACAAAGTAATCTCTAAATTCTGTTGCAGCTCTAAATCCTATTAACTCAATTTTGTACAAGAGTGTGGCATTTTGGACTGAATCATCTGTGACAGTTGTCAGAGTTTGCCCCACATTAAGGCCAGATTGAGTGTCCCAAATAATTCCCAGGCTTGGTGCTTCAAATGTGATGGTACTTAAGATCCCCATTATAGTTACTTCTGTGAGTTAAGGTTTATAGTCTATTGACATGCACAGATCTAGGAAGAATAATCACTAGAATCCATTAATAAAATTGATTTTGTATCTCTGCCTCTTATTAGGCAGTTGTCATCAAGCAGATTCTGGGAACATTAATTGAGAAAAGCCTGAAACACAGGGATTCCCAGAATGAACCTGAGTACGGGTTGCAAAAGGATGGCTCTTGGCTTTCCAGGGGAGAGCATTGAGACTTTGAGCTCACTGACAGGAATGATAGGAATAAAGAAGGAAATTAGAAGAGGAAATGAAAGATTCTTTAGATAAATTTCGTCTATTTCTTTTCTAGGTTGGCACTACTTGATTATTATTGACTAATTCACCAGCTAGTCTTGATATTAGCCAGTTCTAGACCAGTCATAATACAGGGTGTCCATAAAGTTGGTGTGCAATCTAAAATAGTTGTAACTTTGTAACTATATGTGATAGAAAGAATCCGTAACAAGGATTAGAAAACTTGATGTATCTAGTTTATTTTTGTCTCTAGAAATTTTATGTTAATTTTATTTTTAGATATTTAACTTTAAAAAAAAAAGCATCCAAAATTCAAGTGCATCAAATGTTGTTAGAAGACGATTATCACGCACGACTAACTTTCTGTCACCAGTTCAACGAAAAACTTAGCAACAATGATGCATTTTTGAATAATTTAATGTCCTCCAATGATGCAACATTCCACATTAGTGGGAGGGACAACAGGCATATTTGCTGTATTACCTCGATCTAAAGAAGACTTGCAAGCTAGGATAACTGATGTGATTGCTGGCATTACTGAAAATCAGCTTGAAAATGTTTTCCACGAACTACAGAATCATATTACCCTTTGTACTAGTAATGATGGTGGACATGTTGAAAATTAACAAGAACAATAAAAAATTAAGTATTTCTTCTTATGCTTTTTACAGATTCTTTCTATCACATATAGTTACAAAGTTACAACTATTTTAAATTGCACACAGACTTCATGGACACCCTGTATATTGTCATTACTGATAATCATACGAAGGACTCATATAACAATCTCTTATCAAAGTTAAGCATCATGACGTAGTCATACAGAGCTGATCTAAAGATCAAAATTATCTGCCATCAAGTCCTGTTTCTGACACATAATAATAATGTTGTTGTTCAGTCATTTCAGTCACATTCAATTTTTCATGACCTCATTTGGAGTTTTCTTGGCAAAAATACTGGAGTGGTGTGTCATTTCCTTTTCCAATTCATTTTACAGATGAGGAAATTGAGGCGAATAGGTTTAAGTGACTTACCTAGTGTCCCAGAGCTACTAAGTATCTGAGACTGTATTTGAGCTCAGGTCTTCCTCACTCCAGGACTGGCACTCTATCCACTTAGACACCTAGCTGTCCTTAATAATAGCTAACATTACTATTCATATGCAAGGCACTGTGTTAAACACTGTACAATTATTATCTCATTTGATCCTCAAAACAACCCTGGGAGGTAGGTGTCATTAATATTACGATTTTACATGTGTGGAAACCGAGACAAATGGGTTAAGTGACTTGCCCAGGATCACACAGCTGGGAAATGTCAGGTGCTCTATCCATCACACCACCTATCTGCCCCATTGTTACTGTGATGGTACGTATCTGCCACTGACTTCATAGGACTCCAAAGTGATTTCCCACTTAGAAGTTGTATTTCAGTGTCTTTAAAACACTTGGATTTACCCAGCTTGTGGCAATAGAGAGTAAGTTTTCAGTTTGAATGTTTCTATGGAGGGGACTTCTGAAAAATCTGGAAGACAATGGGTGTGGATTCTTATTTATGTTTTCCTCCTGATGGGCTCAGAGGAATGATGGCTATTCAGATACTCATTCTCAATTTAAGGCATAAAATATTCATGTACAACGAATATATTTCTGCCCCCCTTCTATCCAGCTCCCGTATTTAGGCATGAAAAATCAAGGGCAAAAATGCCTCAGATAAGAGAACACAATCCATCCAGTTTGTTGGCAGGTACTTATAGCTGAGGATCAAGGGGCAGCTGATGTCATGCTTTTATGACATCATCCCAAAAGCCAAAAATTCATTGAAAGTGGGAATACATGGCTCATATGATCATAGGTTTGGAATGAGAAGGGGCCCAGGAGGTCAGCTAGACCAGCCCCCTTATTTCAAAGATAAAGACATAATCTCTGCCAGCTTTTTTGACGTGCTTTGCGACAACTGGTAAATGGTTTATAATAGACCAGTTTTTCTTTGTATCATTTAAATTTGTATACTTAAAGTGTTGTAAGAAGTTCAGTATAGCTTACTGTTATATAAATTGTGGAATTTTGATCTTAAGAAAATATTACTAATATTCTTTTCAGAACTCATTGCATTAAGCTTTAACTGTAGAGCAGTTCTTTTGTTACTGTTGTTCAGTCAGTTCAGTCATGTCTGATTGTTCATGACGTCATTTGAGGTTTTCTTGCGAAAGATATTGGAGAAGTTTACCATTTCCTTCTCCAGCTCATTTTTACAGATGAGGAAGCTAAGGCAAACAGGGTTAAATGACTTGCTCATGGCAATATAGTAGTGTCTGAGGCTAGATTTGAACTTAGATCTTCCCGATTCAATAGACAGTGTTATATCCACTGTGCCAAGTGCTGCCTAACTACCCCAGTTCTAGGGGAATTAATAACTCTCAAATCTCTTTCAGCAAATGATTGAAGAAACTGTTGCTTTCAAATACAGACTATCGCATAATCTGTTCACTTACACGTTAAAAAAAGAAAAATCCACAACCCAGAATCTCTGTTGATACTTGCTCAGCAGAAGTTGGAGAAACAAAGGCAGGATTTTAAGCCACAGTAAATTGCCTCATTTCTTCCCTGGTTGCTCTTCTTTGGGATTTCTCTTACAGACTTCTCCACTGCCCCAGGAAGCTCATTTTGGGGATAACATCATCCTGGAAGATCTCAGTAGCCTTGATACTTCACCTCATCACTACTCTGTTACTCTCTGATTAGAGGGTGGGGCCATGAACTCCAAACTTCCATTTAAGGAGCAAACCCAGCTCTGAGGTCTCATTTCTCACCTGACTATGCTACTTTGGGACTTGTTTGAGAGGTCACCTCCACCATGACCCCCTCAATCCAATACCTCCTTGCCTCAGCTTTTCACTTTCCTCTTATGTTTTGTCTTCTATTACAGTCCTCCTCGAGGGCAGGGACTAATTTTTTATCCCCAGTTCTTTGCAGAGCAGTCTAGCACATAATAGGTGCTTCATAGTTGTTGTTTTTGTTGAGGACAAACAGCAACAGCTTAATGTTTATTGACTTTTAACATAATCTTGTTCAAATCTATCCCCATGTCTCTCTCTCTCTCTCTCTCTCTCTCTCTCTCTCTCTCTCTCTCTCTCACATACACACACATTAAATGTATTTAAGTATATCTGTCCGTACTTGCTCAGCAGAAGTTGAAAGTAAAAGGCAGAGTTTTAAACCAAAATAATTTCCTCCAAGCCTGGGGAAAGAGTTAACCAGCAAGCAAAATAATATCCCTGACCCAGAAGTTTTAATGAGAGCTGAACTCTGTAATAATGTGTTCTGTATTCATCTCAGAGGTGGGTGGAATTAAGCAGGTGAGCAGAATGGGGAAGCTAGGTAGCTTTTTAGTTACCCTCGAGTCATACCTATGCAGTCTATTTTCCTGATTTTATTTGCAGAACTGTGAATTTCTAGAATATACATTTAGTATATCCAGCCCCAATCTCTCCTTTGTGTTGGTCATACATTACCAAGTATTGGACATTTCAGTCTGGATGTCCCGAAGACACCACAAACTTAACATGTTTAAAAACAGAATTTATTATTTTTTCCCCAAAACCCACTTTCTTCCAAATTTCCCTATTTCTGTAGAAGAACCACCATTCTTACAGTCTCCTAAGTTCATAGCCTGAACTTTCTCCTTGACTCCTCGACTTTCTCTCATTGCACACATTCAGTTAGCTACCAGATCTTATAATTTCTATTCCCACATCTTTTATATCCAAACCCTTTTCTCTGCTCAGAGCCACCATTTTAGTTTCCTTTCTTATCACTTCTCCCTTAGACCACTACAGTGGTCTTGCCTTTCCCCGACTCTAGTTCATCCTCCATAGAGCAGCCAGAGTGGTATTCTTTATGGGTAGATCTGACCACGTTACTCCTTATTGCCTCTAGGGTTATAGATATACATTCCCTGGTTCAGTGTTCACAGCTTTTCACAATTTAATCCTAACCCATCTTTCTAGCCTTATTGTATGCTACACCCCTTACCAAGTACTTCCATTTAGTCAAATTTTTTTTTGCTTCTCACACACAACAGTCCTTTCCTGTCCTGTCTCTGTGTATTTGCACTGGCTGCTCCCTAAGCCTAGGATGCACTTTCTTTTCACCTCTGCCCCAAAGAATCTCCATCTTCCTTCAAGGCATAGATCACCTACTATCTTTCTTGATCCTCCCAATTGCTAGTGCCCTCCTACTATAACTTGGAATTATCCTCTTTATATTTATTCTGTATATTCTTATGCATGTGCTTCTCTCCCCTCCTTCCTTCCCTCACCTCTTTAGAATATAAACCCCTTAAGAGTAAGGATTGTTTCATTCTCATTTGTCTATCATCTAGCACACAGTAGGTGCTTAATAAATGTTTGTTGATTAATTGTATACCCATCTTCAAATTTATATAATAACTTGGAGAACCATATTTACATATTGTAAAAGCAATATACTGGGGTCTCAAATTTTTAGATAATTAAAATAAGACTGAGCTAAAATTTACTAAGACTCTGCATTTTAAAAGTTATTCTTTGTTGATTAGGAAAAAGAGAGGCCTTGTGCATGGGTCAGTCAGCAGGCATTCATTAAGTGCTTACTGTGTGCCAGGCATGGAGCAAAGTATTGCAGAAAGAAAGACAAAAACAGCCTGTTTCCTCAAGGAACTCACAGTCTAATGGGAGAGACATCACGTATATCACTAGGTTGTTGTTCTTCCTTTCCAAAGGGGACCAGTGACAACAAAGAATGATGTCTTGATTTACAAGTGAATTGGATATAAGTGAGGCAGAGTTGCCCAAAGTCTGCAGTCTCACTCTCTTTTCCAGATTCTTCAAAGTCCAGTGGTGAGACAAAAGTCAAGACAATTGGCAATGGCCCAAAATGCAGTGCATAACCTTTGTATCTTTGATGTCAGACTAAGCTCTAAGTACTTCACATCGCCTGCTTCAGCTGCCTTCATGGCCACTGGAATAAATTGTTCTCATCCATCCATTCTGCTGGGGGAAATCATCACAAGCTTGGAGTAGACATCCCGACATTCCCCTAACTCATCCACAGGTTTGAGGCCTGCAAGTTACCCTCAGCCCGGTTTAGCCCATCTGCCCAGATGGTTTACCAGAGTGTAGCCACTGTGTATGCTACAGCTTCTTAGAGCCTCCTGTGGGAGTTGGGTGACAGGTGGACACCAAAGATGCTTGGGCAGTCTGAAGAAGGCTCAGCAAGCCCTCACACCAGATATATGTCTTCCCTGAGCACTCCATATACCTCATGTAGATAAGTATATATATATATACATATATATATATATACACACTAGGGAAGATGGAAGGTACTAGAGCTCAGAGGACCAGGAAAGGCTACATTTTCACATATCCAAAGATACTTATTTTCCTATGAGTGGACAAAATTAAAAGTCTATTCTCACAAAATTACTATCATTTCAATCTTTGTGATTTGCACTATCTTTATTTCATTCTCTAAGTCCTTGAAACTGTATACTATTATGATCAAATACCATGAATTGTTAACTATTTTGCTTTCCCTTTTTTATTAGATAAACCCTTTGTTCTTGATTTGTCACATTAATGCAAACGCTGCAGTATGAGGCAATTTTAGAACTTTCTGGAAAGATTTCTACAAGCATATATAATATCCAGACTTTGAGTCAAACTAGGATACTCAGTTGAGGGCAACTTTATTGGGCAACCATTCTTTCCAACAGCTATTTGATGGAAGTAATAATGATATTTTTTCTAATAGTTCTGACCACGAAACACAAATGCCAAGTTCCTCAGTCTATTTATTAAGATAATAAGGTGGCATAGTAAAGCGCTAAACTTGAGTTCAAATCTGGCCTCCGACACTTATGAGCTGTGTGACCCTGGACAAGTTACTCAACCTCTGTCTGCCTTAGCTTCTTCATCTGTGAAATGAAGATAATAATAGCATATGTCTCCAAAGGCTGTTATGAAGATAAAATGATACTCACAAAGCACCTTGCAAACCTTAAAGTACCTTATAGAACACTAGCCATGTCCATCCTTTACTAATTTAGAATGGGAGCCCCAGAGCAGTCACATATTTTCCCTTCTTCTCCAGGTTTCCCTCTCCTCATTTGTACCCATGTTGTACTAGATGACTTCAGAATTGGAAGGGGCCCCAGAAGACTAGGCTGACCCAGGAGATAAGAAGCCCCTCTACAACTCAGAGAAGGGAGCAGTCATTCATCTTCCCTTGAAAATTGTCTAGGGATAAGGAATTTACGTTTCTGTCAAGCTTGACATTATAGGTCTATAAAACATCTGAACAAAGTACACAAAGTCCAATTATACCAAGATAGAAGGCAGTTGCTACCAAATATTTCTGGGGTGAGCAGAATAGAGGTTTCTCCTTGCCACTTATTCTCTGCTATCCTGTTACTTTATCCATATCTTCCAATATAATTCCACTGATGACTATTCTTTTGTAATTTCTAACCAGGAGTTATTGCCCTGTTACCCCCAGGTTACTTAACTTGTATTAGTCACATCTTCAGGCCCGTGTAAGCCGTATTAAAACAAAATTTTGATTATTCTTTAAGAATCAAAACAGGAAGAACATTATGAAATGCAAAATGGATAATTTTGGTTACGTTAAATTGAAAAGTTTTTGCACAAAGCCAATGCAACCAAGATTAGGAGAGAAGCAGAAAAATGGGAAAGAATTTTTACAACTAGTATCTCTGATAAAGGCCTAATTTCTAAAATATACAGAGAACCAAGTCAAATTTGCAAGGATACAAGTTATTCTCCAATTGATAAATGGTCAAAGGAACGAATAGGTAGTTTTCAGAGGAAGAAATTAAAACTATCTATAATCATATGAAAAAATGCTCTAAATCACTATTGATTAGAGAGATGCAAATCAAAACAGCTCTGAGGTACCAGATTAGCTAACATGACAAAACAAGAAAGTGATAAATGCTGGAGAAGATGTGAAAGAGTTGGAACACTAATTCATTGTTGGTGGAGCTGTGAGCTGATCTAACCATTCTGGAGAGCAATTTTGAACTATGCCCAAAGAGCTATTAAAATGTGCATACCCTTTGATCCAGCAATAACACTACTAGGTCTGTACCCCAAAGAGATCATGAAAATGGGAAAAGGTCCCACATGTACAAAAATATTTATAGCAACTCTTTTTATGGTGGCCAAGAACTGGAAATCGAGGGGATGTCCATCAATTGGGGAATGGCTGAACAAACTGGGGTATTTGAATGTAACAGAATACTACTGTGCTATAAGAAATGACGAGCAGGCGGACTTCGAGAAAACCTGCAAAAACATATACGAACTGATTCTGAGTGAAGTGAGCAGAACCAGAATATTCACACAGTAACAGCCACACATTGCTAGGACCGATTTTGATAGACTTAGCCCTTCTCAGCAATTCAAGGACCTAAAACTTTTCCAAAGGACTTAGGAAAATGCCATTCACATCCAGAGAAAGCACTATGGAGTCAGAATGCAGAGCGAAGCAGATTCTTTTCTCTTTTGTTTTGTTTCTCATGGTTTCTCTCATTCATTCTATGCAACATGACTCATGTGAAAATATATTTAATAGGAATGTATGTGTAGAGCCCATATCGGGTTGCAAGCCATCTTGGGGAGGAAAGGGGGAAAAAATTTAAAACTTATGGAAATGAATGTTGAAAACAGAAAATAAAGTATTTTTTTTAAAAAAAGAATCAAAACAGGAATTTTTTCCATTATAAAAAACAATTTTAATACATGATCCAGGTTCTTTAAAAAAGTACTTTAAAATGTGCTTATCAAATATTTTATTCGAATATTTGATTATTTCCTTTTTTCATCCTTTAGCAAATGCCACTGATCAATCTTCTTGCTTGAATGTTATGATGATATATATATGTATATATAATTTTTCTGTAAGTTGATTTGACTATATGGATCATAAGCATCACAATTTCCTCCTAGGATAGAAGGGAGATGTTCTTTCTGATTTTTCTGAATGTTTGTAACTGGAAGAACAGCAACAGTCTCAGATTTGAAGGTGAACACTCAACCAACTGACACTGAATTTGATGTATGGCCTTAAACTAAGTCACCTAATTTTTTTTTTGAAATTGTGAAAATGTAGCTTATTTAGTCTCCTGTAGTAAAGGATACAAAGGCCTTCTTAATCTTAACTTTTTCATATCCATGACACAGCTCCATTCACTTAGGCATTCATCAAGCAATTTTGGAAAGTACCCATGACCAAGAGGTCAAAAGTACTACAATCAGAAAGATGAAAAGTGATCATGTATATAAATTGCTTTGTTCAAGGCACATCATCTGTGAAAGGGTTTCTCTATTTTAACTCTCAAACACTTAACAAAGCAATTTAAAACAAAATTACAAAACTCCCATGAAATTAGAGGAAATCAAATGTCCCATATAAATCAGGTGGGTTTTTTTTACTTAAAAAAAAAAAAAGATGACCAATGTAGCGTGTGTTTAAGATTCGAGAAGTTATGGATGGGAAAACATGGCACATCCTCTAACAAAAAATTCATTTTAAATTGTTGGTGGGACTTTTCTAAAAAAATATCTAGACTGTCCATTGTAGGCATGTACTGTGTTCCTAGCAACAACGAGGTAGTGTTCGTTTCAATTTGCTGTTTGTGGCTGTTTTTGTTTGTTTTTACTTCATTTTTTGATTAAGGACTCAGATGTAAAAAAAAAAGTTATTGCTTTATTTCTCTACAAGCTGTCAACAAGATGGAAAAACAGGGCGGGGGGTTAGGGGGGAGTCACAGCATACGGTAGCTCAAGGAGTAATAGCTTAATGAACATTCAACAGAAACCAAGACGACTGTTCAGTGAACATCTACCATGCCATCTATGGAATACAGCTCTAGATATAGCCATATACTGTGCTTGTTCAGATGGGTTTTGACATTACATTGGGCGAAGGTCAGATGGATGCTACTGTGAATATAACTGTAATTTAGATATGCTACAGGGGACAAGTTAATCCTATAGACATAAAAATAGGTTCTCCCAGAGTAAAGAAACTTGCCATAACCAGTAGAGGGAATTCATCTTTTCTTATACACTTTCATTCATGTGAAACTGCCTGTCTCTTTCTAAGGGGCTATAAAACTAAAGGCAATGAAGGAAAGCAAATCCTTGTAGGACCTCAAGTTTGCCATTTTCTGACTAGTGTTTCATTAGGAATTAACATGTAGAAAAATTGTTAGTTCAAAAATACAGACTCTATGTACAGTCTCCCATCTTGATAATCTGTGCTAATAGGGTCTGAGGAAAAAGCATGACTCACTGAAATCCACAGATAATTTTAAAAGCTTTGTTATGAACTAGCCCACCTTTTTCCCTAGCAAATGACTTCATTTAAGTGTTCACCCACATCTTGTGTTTCGTGTGAAACAAGGGCTTACCGTGATCCCTGGGTTGGACAATTGGCCCCTACATCATTGAGAGTGGGCTGAAATCTCTTCCTTTCTCTCTTTCTCTCTCTCTTCTCCACTTCCTTACCCTTTTAAAAAGCTAAAGGACTTTCTGTTTTATTGGCTTGTTTCTTTCTATTCCCTGAAAGTTTCATTTCACTCATGTTAAAATTCAACTGCAAAAGCCACAAAACCATGAAAATATCTAGCTACAGCTAATCTTTGGATAAGCAAGAAAAGAAAACAATGACCTCCACAACATATTTCCCTAGGTGCAGTCACATAACTACATCAGTCATGAAGGGCATTTCTAAAAGAAGGGATTACTATACCAAATTGTAATAAAGTATTTTTTCTGGTTTTGAATATTTAATATTTTCAGTTTTCACATTCTTAAGCTTCTTTCTCTCCCTGTACCCTCCCAATTTCTTACTGTTCACAGAATTCTCTTTCTTGCCTGAAATCCCTCTAAAATTGTACTAGCAAAAAACTAAGAAACCCACAATAAAGACACCTACTTAGTGTGGCACACTCTGACATAGACACTATTCTTTCTAGCATGTTACACTAGGTGGTAACTATTGAGCTGTAAGAATGCTTAAAAATATATTTTTTTTAATTTAAAACAGCTTGTCAAGGTTTCCAGGAAGCAAACTGTTACTCCAACTTTTATTGCATTCTGTTGTTCCATGATTACAACAAATCACAGGTCACTCTCCCCATAGAGTGCTGATGAGAACGCAGTGTAATCCAGGGCTCCAGGTACACTGCCTGGCCCAGAATAGGCTGGCATTCTCTTGATGCAGTACTGAGCCTGATCTGGAGGCAGCTCCCGACGCAGCTCATCTGCGAGGATGTATGGCTGGAAAACATATAAGCAATTTGCATTTTAAGGATGAAGAAAAAGTCACAAAAATAGTACTTTAGAACCTAAGTTGTCTTGGTACTTATTAAATTTATTTCAACCTTTCACTTACTTTTTAAAATCAGTATTCTAATAGAAAGAACAAGAAATTGCAAACAAAAAGCTAAGTTTTATTAGCTCTGCCCCTGATAACTAAACATCTATGCATAAAATGGGGATGTAATATTGACTAAAGGATCCCAAAGAACTATTCTGGATTAGGGACATGGATAGTGTGTTCAAAACATACTTGCTAATTTGGAACTCAAAGTTTTAAAAAATAGATATTCAAAAACCAAAACGAAAAAGTTTTTGCATGCAACTAGAAAATAAGATACACAGGCAATGGGGCATAGAAATTTATCTTGCCCTACAAGAAAGAAAGGGAAAAGGGGATGGGAGGGGAGTGGGGCGACAGAAGGGAGGGCTGACTGGGGAACAGGACAACCAGAACGTACGCCATCTTGGAGTGGGGTGGGGGTAGAAATGGAGAGAAAATTTGTAATTCAAACTCCTGTGAAAATCAACACTGAAAACTAAATATATTAAATATTAAAAAAAATTCAAAACATACTTGCTGAGGGCAGCAAATGTTTTAAAAGGAGGAAGAGGGGGTGGTGTAAGAGAGGACTGGTCAATGGGACTCCAGGCTCAGAGCACACTCTGCCTGTTGTCAAACCATATTGGAAGTTTGGTGAACCTGCCTCTTGAAGTACATGATGACTACTTCAGTGCATGCTGCTGCAGGTAGGACAGCCTCCAATCTACTAACCGAGTGATAAAGAAAGGGACCTTTGATTGGCTGCTGAGTCTGAACCAAGAGTGCACACAAAAGACCCCATGGGAAGTGGCCCCAGGCCAACACAAAGCAGAAAGAGAGCTTGGGCCAGTGGCCAATTCTGCACACTCAGGATGGCACAGAGCTAATGAGCACATGGCTCAGCTGCTGTTTCTGTTATGTCTGTCCTTTTCTCTCTTAAGCGAAAGAAGAGTAGAGATGAAATGAACTAGGCTGTGACCTTGTGAGCTTTGAAAGATTAGCAGTGAACCAGAGGTACAGGAATGAGAGTTCATGCCATAGGTCATGGACAGCCAAGCCCTGTCCATCAGCACAGCCCTGAGAAATGACTTGGACCCAGCTCAACAGTATATTAACCCAAAAAGCCAAGATTCCAGGTCCTACAAGGAGGAGCATTGGCTACGCTACATCCGGAAATGAATTTGGTAAGGTAGATGCTTTGTACCAACTGCTTAAAGATTGAAGCCACTCTTCCCAGGGAGCAAAGTGATAGAGGGGAGGGAGTATGCCCCCAGCCATTGGGAAAGGAAGTGTTTTTACTTCTTTTCTGCTCTATTTCTCCATAGATATTCCTTTAAGACAGCTAATTCATGTAGAGTGGTTAAGTGAACCGGGGGATTAATCAGTGGGGACTGATGCTGAGGAAAACACACTGGAATAGAGGATCTGAGCTAATGGCATTAGAGGAGAATCACCTTGAGCCCTCAGAGGTACCACTAGAACTCTGAGGGGTAACTCTGCGATGTAACTCTGCTCTTTCCCTGTCTCATGAGACCTCAATCATTGGTGGGTGTGGGAGAGAACAGATCATGGGCATTCATCAGCATTTTCATGTAGATCCATGACATAATTGACAAGTATTGCTACTAAACTGACAAGGATAGGTCTCAAAACATAAAGTTAGTGAGAATATTTCATATAACAGAATATATATGTTCCTGGACATTTGGCTGCACAATGAATTTCTATTAAATATTTCATCTTTCCCATTGATTCTTTTAAACAATTAAGAGTTCTGTTCCTATAAAGAAAGTTTGGACCCAAAGCATAATAAACCTATATTTTTTGAATGCTACATAGAAAGAAAACTATTATAATCCTCATAACGCTACTACTAATGAATACAAATACTATTAACTTAAAATAGATCAAAAGCGTTCCTGCGAGCTGTATAATCTTGTTTTTTGCAATATTTCCAAAGGGCTTTCTTCTATCATTAATCTTGCATTATATTCTTCACTTTCCTGATGAAGACTGAGGCTCAGGGAATCTCATTAATATATGCAGAGTCATAGAGCTGAGTGGCAGTCAGGATTCAAACCCAGGTCTTCCAACTTTTAGTTTATTGCTCTTTTTAAGTTGCCCAATCTTGTTTGTTCACTGTTTATGGCCTTCTTTCTATAGAATAGTAAATATTCCCTTTTAAAATACTCCCCTTTCAGCCACTCATTCTAAATGGATTTATCTTAAATATCTTTATATTTATCTTTATATCTGTTATGCTTTTTTATCTTTATATTTATCTTTATATCTGTTATGCTTTAATTATTTGTGTAACAACTGTTGTTAACAATTGTTTGTGTAACAACTCCCAGGTTGGAGTTGTTAGGGGCCCTACTGATGTGTCTTAGTATCTGTGGCAAGTTCTTTGTGGTGAAGGCCACATATCTTGTCTCACAGTAGGATTCTGGGTAGGAATCCTGATGTAGTAGAAGAAAACACTGGAATAGAATCAAAATCAAGTTCAAATTGAATTGAGTTCCTATCCTAGCTCTATTTCTCTCTGCCTGCAAGACTGTGGACTTTACCTTTAGAGGCCTCAGTTTCCCCAAATGTAAACTGAGTGTTAAGCTGGATGGCCTCTATGGACCTTTCTGCCTCTGAATTCTATCATCCTATAAGATCACTTTCTTAAGTTTTAATCAAAAGACTGTGAAATCCAGAACATCAAACCCCATCTTCTCCTTAGACCATAGGCAGAAGGGAATGCAGATTTCTTAGATTTTATTCATTTTTTAATGACTTGAGGATTTCAGATAACCACAATCTAATGGCTGAGACTCAAAAATCACTGTTCCTTACCATAATAGCTAAAGTGCTTCTATTACTTGAGCCAAATGGCTTTTATCCTCTGTATCAAAAGCTCTAAATTCAGAATGCATAATGTGGCATGAACCAGTTTTGCAGGTTCTTTCCATGAAACTCAATGTGAAGTTCACCCTCCAAGGGCAGGAGCAGAATGCACTGTCATTTTCTGTTATGAGTTTCTGGTCTCGAGATTCATATATTTTAAAATTTTCTTTCAGGTACAGGGTGTAATAGTGACATTCAAAATGGCAGTCCCTGGAACTTAATAACAACACAAAGTCTTTTTTTAAAAGCAAAAATAAAATAGAAATGATAATAATAGCTAACATTTGTATATCACTTACTATATGCCAGGCCCTGTGCTAAGTGCTTCCCAATCATTATCTCATTTGATCCTCACAACAACCCTGGGAAGAAGGCACTATTATCATTCCTATCTTACAGATGAGGAAACGGAGGCAAAGAGGGATTAAGTGACTAGCCCAAGGTACACAGCTAATAAGTGTCATAAGACTGGATTTGAATTCAGGTCTTCCAGGCTCCAGGCCTGACAGTCTGTCCACTGCACCTGGGCTGGAGAACACTTTGGTAAATTCCATCAGGAGGACAGGAACTGACCTTGTCAGAAGCTAGGATTCTGAAGGAAGCGATGACCTGCTCGGCTGTGTCTGTGTCAGCAGTCTCTCTTGTCATGAAGTCAATGAAAGACTGGAAGGTGACAGTTCCTTGTCCATTGGGATCTACCAAGGTCATAATCCGGGCAAATTCGGCTTCTCCCTGAAATAAGATGCAAGCAAACATTCCCCTGATCCACAATTATCAACAATTAGGTATCAGTTCTCCCAACTGCGGGTGTGCAAGTTTCTTACTGTTTGCATGTTTAATACCAGGATTGGAATTTAAGAATACCTTGAAGGAACAAACTATCTCAACTGACTCAGTGAATATTTTTTTAAATCCCTAAGGCAAAAAAAAATTAGAAATACATGAAAAATTTCGTTTCAAAGTAAAACTGTAATATTTTTGCATCAATTGATGCATGCGGTCCTTATTGCCTTCAGCCTTTTTGTAATATATTTAGAGTCATCTGCTTAACACTTTGATGCTCCACTGACTTTGTGCTTATCACCACAAATAAAATAATAATTCAAAGGGGCTGTTATACGAAACCAAGAGCTACTGAGCTCCAGAGTTTTCTACCTGTCACCTATCCCTGCTGCCTTTATTACTCCAAGAAAACCAATGGTTTAAAGAGAAAGATCAAGTACTTTCTTAAATGACAACTTGGAAAAGTTGTGCCAATGAATTAGCAGCATGAGTATTAAAATTGAGGCCTAGCAAATTTTTTTCAAAGGCCTATATTGATTTCAAATGAACTAATATATTTATAAATGAATTGATTTCAGAATTTTAGGTTTATTAGAACTTTCGAGGCCAGTATGAACTTTTAAACCTCAGATAATTTATTGAGAACTTTCCAATCTAAGTGTGAATTATTAAACAAAGCCTTAAAAATCATGAGAAATCTTTTTTCTTTGAGTAACTTTTGCCCATTTCTTTTTCAAATGGCAAAAATCTGAACGTGTTTTGTCACTATTATAATAGTTTCCATTCAATGATAGGGAATATGACTTTAAAAGGCATTTTGTCCTATAGTGTTAAAATTAATCAACGCCAAACGTGCTTGTCTCCAAAGTTCTAGCCATCTATTTCCTACTTTTATTATCAATTTACAAATCCAATTTTGTCAAAATATAAGACAATTTCAACTCTGTTCATACCAGGTCATAACCCATGGAAATCAGGCAGGCTCTGAAATCTTCATGATCCATCAGGCCATTCTTCCTCTGTTGATCAATGCAAGAAACATGAAGTTTGGGGCAAGTTTAGACCAGCTCCACAACAGGGGCAGTAACACCAACGTGGAATCAATCCAATGAGAGGAGTTTGATTTGAAGCATTGCCAGTAAGATTATTGTTGATTTGTAGGAGAGATGAAACCGACACACAACATATGGACATACAACAAGTAAAACAATCCCCATAGAGAGGTGGGTCAAAATAAAAAATAAGGTAAAAAAGAACCATGTACAGACCAGGAACAGACAAAGAGAACACACACAGAAATGAAACAAAAGCAGAAGGAACTATTTAGTGTCATTGGGAGAAAACATCTTGGGAAATGACTGTAAATTATTCACTTCTAACAAGTGCACAAGCTCTTAACAACTATTTTATAATAAAATTTCTAAGAAATTATAACAACTTCTAGCTATGGGTTTATAGCAGCAGTTAGTTGATATTTATTTATAATTTTTAAAGAACACAAAAAATTTGTAGATAAGCCATAACAGTTTCTATAACATTCAAACAACAATAACTCAAAATACTCATGCCCTCCCCTACCCCTATCCATAAGTTATTTTCCTACTGATGCTAGTTCCCTAAGACAGAACTTAAATGCAATTAACCTCAATTTGGCACATGCAGATTCATCCTATGTGAGAGTTTACAAATGTGGAACACCCAACAAAGCCCCAAAATTAAACATACTGAGTTGATAGCTAAAAAAAGTAAATGTAAATTAAAAATTATAATGATAATTATGCTGAGAAATGGAGTAACATATGACTCTATCATACTAATGAGTATGTTCGCCAGCATCCTGTTATCAGAGGGGTTGGCTAATGTTAAATAATCAGTATAAATTAAAACACAAGAAAAGTCATGTGATTTAAACAAATAAAACAGTTTTACATACCAAGGTGAACACAAAATGAAAGGTACATTCATACTTTGCATAAAGTTTTCTGGTGTTTTGTTTTATACAGGAAAAAAAAAAAACAAAAACAAACCAAAACTGGCTAGCTCCTCAAACTAATGTGGAATTTCCCATGGTTGTAGATGATTATAGCAATGCTTTGCACGTAGTAAAAAAAAATGTTTAATAAATATTTGTTACTGGTATTAATTGTAACATACATGTCACGTTCCATGCTATGTCATGTTCCATGCTATGTCATGCCCATCTGCGCTTCTCTTTACTCTTCCAAATGGAGAAGACAGGGGTTTCTGGGTCAGTAGTTTCTCCTGTCCCTTCCCATGTAGGGCCAGATTCCCCACTAAAGCTCCTATTGCATCCTGGTTCTATTTCACATCCTGTACTTGTACACATCCTGTGCTTGTACACATCCTGTGCTTACCAAATGATAGCATATAACCAAACAGAACAAGATTATTATCCTGACAGTTATTTCACGTGTTCACAATGGGTGAACTGTTTCTTCAGTATTCAAATAATATCTACCAGTACCAAGAGTCCATTTAAAACTCTAATAATACCTTTGGTCATTCTGTCACTGTTCAGTAAACTTAAATTTTTAGAATAGTAGAATATTATTCTATTATCTGAATAACAAAGGGAAGTTACATAATCGTTTTTCTGGAGTGTGTCACAAGCACATTACATGAGGAGATTTTAATGACCTTGTGTTGAACTAAATATGGTCCTGCCTCAAGGAGGGAAATAAGAGAGACAACCTCTGAAAGGTCCATAATTCATGCTAACCTATTTGAAGCACAGGAAGAGCAAGCGTTTTTTTTTCCATCTTCACAAAAGTAAATGGCCCTTAACTTTAAGAAGAAATAGGTCAGATCTTATGGTGATAATTATCCTTCAAGTCAGTGCCTGGACATAGGAGTTGACTAAATGAATAAAGAATTAACAGCTATCTATTGGACATGCAACATGGGGTAATGGATAAGAAACTTAAAACTCACAAGTTCTGGGATTGATTGGGTCCTGTTTTAGACACTTACTACTTGTATGATATCGGGCCAGTCCCTTAGCCTCTTATGAGTCTCATTTCTTCATATGCTAAGTTAGGACAATTACAGGACCTATCTCCCAGTGTTGTTCTGAGGATAAAAGAGATGATGTACATGTACATAGAGTGCTTTGGCAATTCTAAAGTGCTACAGAAGTGTGAACTATTTGCCTCTTGGTTCTTATGGATATCTTAAAACAATGGGTTTTGCCCAAGGTTTTATGGGACAGATTAATGTACTACAGAAGCAGTGACCTTTTGTGTAGGTTTGCTATGAAAATTTTCTGTTAATGCACTATGATTTTATTTATTTAGTTTAAAGAGATAGAGAAGATAAAAAACATGAGCGAACAGGTTGAATTTACATAAGGTTCCTTACTTGACAGAATTACTTAGGGAAAATGCACAATAATGCTACAGAGTGGAAGAGAATTGCAGCTTACCACCCAGTATTTGTTAAGGTTTAGCCTCCCTGAGACCCTAAGTTTTGTTACAGTGAGGTTTAAGTGGGAAAAGCACTGGACTGCAAGTCAGAAGACCTAGGTTCAAGTGTCCATTCTGACCCTTCTTAGCTATGTGAATTTAGGTGATTCATTAATATTTTCCCTAACCATGAGCTGTTTAAAGATTAAATGGGATCATTAGTGTAAAGTACTTTATTACTATATGGTGTTAGAAAACATCAGTCTTTATTGTTATCCTCAGCTCTTAACACATAAATTCACTGATGTGCATATATGTGCATAAACAATATTGCATATGCCAGCAAATAAAAATATATTTCATGCATCAGTCTCAGCTAAGCTATGACTTTAAAGGACATTTTATTTTTTTTTTTTACTGCTGTTTCCCCTTCGAAGAGTAAGGCAGTTATTCTGGGGTTTTATTGTAGTTTTTTTCAAGGCACTAAGGCTTTTGATGAAAACATTATAGGTCATTCTACAATCAACCTGACTGTATAATAGCCGGGGGCGGGGGTAGGGAGAGGTGGTTATGGTAAGAAACAGAAGAGTACTGTACCCTGTCAAAGTGGTTGAAAGATGCTCTGAACTCATTCATTTGTTCCTGGGTAATACCCTTAGCATCTCTGGTAAGGATCTGGGTCTCCACCTCATTAATA
Source organism: Phalanger gymnotis (assembly GCA_028646595.1). NCBI lineage: Eukaryota > Metazoa > Chordata > Mammalia > Diprotodontia > Phalangeridae > Phalanger > Phalanger gymnotis. The sequence continues at coordinate 222,457,073 of CM053626.1, read as the reverse complement.
GTCCTGGCAATAGTTGTCAACAGCAGTTCCCATCCAACACGAATATGCTACCAGAGAAAATACGAAATTGTTAGTTCTCCTCCATTCATGTAGTACATAGTCATCCTCTTGCCTGTTCCTGCCCATAACCTTAGAATCAATCCAAATGGAGAAGAGCAGAGCTAGGTAGATTTCATTACATTCTTTCTTCATTTTTTACACAGTAGATCACCTATTAATAGGCTGTAAGCTCCAAGAGGGCAATCTATCTTCTCTAAACTTTGTCTCACCCTCCAGCACCTGACATGGGGTTCTATGGTATCTATGGGGTTATATGGTATCTATTGAATTGAACTGAGCTTGCCAGTAAGAAGTTCTCAGGATCCCTTCATAGAATTGGAGCTCTAATAGCTAGGCAATAGATTAGGCAATAGTTTACAAAATCTACTAGAATAGGAGATACTGACTCTCCCATATTCTATATTTCTTTTGGACAAATCAAACAGTCGAAACCCAAATGGTACTTGGATAGTGGCACATTCCTCCTACTAGGAAAAATCTTAAATCCAGTGTTGTCCGTAGGGGAAAAACACCAACAATAAAAAAACACTCAGCTTTTCTACTTTCAGAACTTATTTAGAAACAGCCCAGACTAATACGGGAGGTGGGGAGAGGGGACACTCATATGGGCCTGAGCAAGGGCAAGGTACATCAAGGGGTCAACTTGAGAAGATGGAAGAGAATTTCACTTGCATCATCTACCTCCCAGGACGCTGTAAGGATCAAATGAAGTAATATACACATAGAGCAGTTTGTCAGACATAATGTGCTATAAGGCAGGGCTGACAGAGTGCTGCACCTGGAATCAGAAGACCTGAGCTCCAATCTGGTCTCAGACTCTTGGTAGCCATGGGTCTCCAGCCAAGTCACTTAACTTCTGCCTACCTCACCTTCCTCATCTGTAAAATAGGGATAATAGTAGCACCTCCTTCCTAGGGTTGCTGTGAGGACAAAATGAGATGCAAATCTCAAAATGCTATATATATGTATATATATATATGCTAATTATAATTATTATTCTTAATATATAAAGAGAACCACTGTTATTGTCACAAATTACTTCACGGCTCACATACCTCCATGGTGTAATTAGTGTGCTTGTTGTCAAATACCAGGGCTTCCTGGATAAGCTGGTGGTCTCCCTCCAGTTTGTCAATATTATTTTTGTAGTTAATGATGTTATGTTCATACTGCTTCAACTGGTTCATCTGATCTTCTAAAGCCCCAGTGATCTGGATAGAGCTACGGGCAATTTCCTGTTCAACGGACACAGATGGACAAAGACAAGCGGTCATAGGGACGCAAGCACAAACGAACCCAGAAAAAATGAGTCAACTTTCAGGACCACAATGAAGAAGTATTATAGAATCTCAGAATCGGAAAACATCTTGAGGCCATTTGGTCCAGTCTGTATGTACCAGAATTCTCTCCACAGCATACCTAACAAATGGCTATCCTCGCTTTGCATGAAGACTGCCAGTGAGAAGGAACCCCAAATCCAGCCCTCCTTCATCCCTGAGAGAGCCTGTTTCCTCTTGGGCTAGTTAGAGTGTTTGCCCCTATATCATGGCTAAACATGCTTCTTTGTAACTTCTTCCACTGAGCCCACTTTCTTGGCCTAATTGGGACAAATTTAATCATTTTTCACACATCACAATCTTCTCCAGGTTCCATTATTAACTCCCTCCCTCCCATTTTCCCCACTTTTCATTGCCTTCTATGTGTTGTCCTCCTCCGAAAGGATGCAAGCTCCTCGAAGAGAGGAATGCTTTCCCTTTCTGCTTGCATTTATGTTCCCAGAGCTTAGCACGGTGCCTAGCACATAGCAGCCATTTAGTAAATGCTTGCAGTTGTAGCTATCCTGTCCCCATCAAGTCTTCTATTCTCCAGCTAAAATCCCAGGTTCCCTAAATTCATCCTCACAGGGAAAGTCTTACTATCCTGCTCATTCCTCTCTGGATTTAGAAGAGGTGAAAAAGCAAGGAGAAAAGTTTTTGGCTTTGTTTCTTATTTTCATCCTGACTCAGTAACAAAAAAAAAAAAAAGCTAAAATGAGGCAGCTGCCTAAGTTACAAGCAGGCACAAGGCTCTTGATAGACCAGGCCCGCAAAACATATGGCCCACTGGCCCCTTGCGACCCGCCAAAGGATTTCGGGTGGCCAGCAAAAAATGTAGGGTTGCCACTGCACACTGTTTGTCACGTGACCTGTGGCAACCAACCATCGCCAGTCTGTCTTCAGTCTAACCTAACTGCAGCCGGAAGAAGTTTAGCCTATTTTAATTTTGTCCCCTACCTATTGCCAAGTTGTGCAGGTCTGTGATGGACTTTTACTACACGGGCAAAGGATATTAACAGTCAGACCTTAGAGGCCAGCAATATCAACCTCTTCCATTTTACAAATGAAGAAACAGACCCAGAGAGGTTGAATGAGCTGCCCATGGTCACACAACCAATAAGCTGCTGAGGCAGGACTTGAAATAGGTTCATTCTGACTCCAAGCCCAGTTTCCTATCCATTTGATGGGGGCAAATAGGGCTGCAGAAAAACATTAGAGAATAGAAACAACGGGAATGCAGGAATATCCAGGGGAGAGAAGAGGAAGGAAAGACCAGAGATAAAGCATTTAACTCTTACTAATGTTAGGAATTAAAACATCCCTAACTAGGTACATACCGGAAGAATAAGATGTAATGCATGGATGCAGCAAGGTGCTAACATTTAGAAATACTGCATGCTTCCTGGAGCAGATGTATATGCCATATTCATTAGATTATTTCTACCCTCGAAAATAGTTATTTTACCACTAAAAAGGCTAGTCAGGGGAAAGAAGCGGGGCGATTATGCTGATAAATTTCCCTTGTTTATTGCTTGTAACAAGATGAACCCAGAGACTTAAGTGCTACAAACAGCATTTACAGTATTTCAAAGAATGAGCATTTACTGCTCTAAAAAGTTTAGAGCTATTCCTGCTGACAACCAATGTAGCCCACACCAGAGCACAACCACATGGTGAATAATATGTTCCTCCATAATTATGATATTAAGTTTAAATTCTAGGCCCTTGTTTGGAAAAAATGTTAAGACCCCCTCTAACACTTTCATTAACTACCAAACAAACAGATCTCCAAGCGAAGATCTTTCTTTGCTCTTTTTTTTGTGGGACTCCATGTAACACTTTCTGGTTAGGACTCCCCTCTATGGAAAGTAGCTACACAAATGACTACAGTCTCATAGATCTGAAAAAGAGTCTGAAGCAAATAAAAATGTGAACAGAGAAAACAGTAGAAAATATGTTCCTACAACACTGTCTGGTAGTAATTACTGTCACTTCAAATCCTTATTTTGGAAGTGTGTTGGGGCATAACTCATACCTCCCCCTGAGATTACCTGTCATGTATGCTGTAGGCATGTATTTTGAATGCACATAATTGTTTGTAAGCCATGTCCTCTATTAGAATGTAAATTCCTAGAGGGCAGAGACCTTGCTTTTATCTCCAGTGCTCAGCACAGTGTCTGGCAAACAGTAAATGCTTAATATAAATGCTTGATGATGATGAAAAATTAAACTTAATCCTATTATTCTGATGCTGGTAAATGTGACAAGGAATAATAACCATTGTACTAAGTCAGTAAAAGTTTTTTAGAGCAATCCAACAGATTTTCTGAAGTTCTCTGCATAACAGCATCCTATTGGATGATTTACCTCCATCTTGTTCTGGATCCATGGTCCAACAGCATTGGCTTGGGCAGCAAACTGGCGCCGAAGTCGCTCATTAGCATGCTGGCGGGCCAGTTCCTCTTGCAGGGACTGATCCCGTACTGGCACAAGCTGTTTCACCTGTCACAGGACACAACAGCAGCAAGTGTTCAAAAGTATCTCTTATACAACAGGGATGACCACACAGATCAGGTGACTATCCCAAGGGGGAGAAGAGAGAAAGGGTCAAGGGATAAAGTAGAGGGATAAGAGAGGGGTAGAAGGAAAGGTGAAGGAAAAAATCAGGGATGGGAGGAGAAAAAAGAAATGATAGAAAGAAAGAGTAAAGGCTTAGCAGGCTATTGCAAGGAAAAAGAAAGGAAAGAGGTGGGAAAAGTGTGTGGCTGGGTCAGAGATGGTAGAGAAATATAGGGCCCACTATCTTTTAAAAAGTCAAAGAAACCAAACCTAAAGGAAAAATTTTTTTCTATCTTCGGAAAAATATGTGCACTTCAAAGCAAATCTTTTAAAGAGTGTGACTTTGAAAAACACCTCCATTGCTCTCATCAGATCTGATCTGAGGAGGGAATACCATACATACTCAATCGGGTATCTTATCCCACAGGAAAAAAGGAGGAAGAAGATAAAAAAGGGGGGATGATAGAAGGGAGGGCAGATGGGGGTGCAGGTAATCAAAAACAAACACTTTTGAAAAGGGACAGGGTCAAGGGAGAAAATTCAA
>CM053626.1:222375739-222452094 GCA_028646595.1 Phalanger gymnotis | reverse complement strand
ACTTTTTAGGGAGGAAGGGTGGGAAGGGAGGGAAGGAGAGAATTTGGAACTCAAAGTTTTAAAAACAGATGTTCAAAAACAAAAAAAAAGTTTTTTTGCATGCAACTAGAAAATAAGATACACAGGCAATGGGGCGTAGAAATTTATCTTGCCCTACAAGAAAGAAAGGGAAAAGGGGATGGGAGGGGAGTGGGGTGACAGAAGGGAGGGCAGACTAGGGAACAGGGCAACCACAATATACACCATCTTGGTGGGGGGGGAGGATAGAAATGAGGAGAAAAATTGTAATTCAAACTCTTGTGAAAATCAATGCTGAAAACTAAATATAATAAATAAAAAAGAAAAGAAAAGAAAAACACCTCCAAGGAGGATGAGGGACAGTAGTTTAGTTTACTGAGGCAGCATATACAAAGACACGTCTCATATCGCCCTTAGACTATTTTGTACAACTGTCATGACCTACAAAATCTACAGAGTTAAAATGGGTAGATTTTTTTCCCTTGGAGATGAAACATCAGCAAAATAAGATGATGAGATGACTAATTATGTCATGTTTTTAATTAGGTAACTGAATTTCGACTAAGACTGAGGCACAGATGGCCCAAGTTGTACCATTTATGACTATAATAAAATTTGAGCAGGGTTCTTCTCTAGAGCTTAATGACTAGCAAATTAACCAAGTGTTTCTTTATTTCCCCAAACAAGGTATATCCTTCTAAGGAATATCCCTCCACTTAAGAGAAGCAATAGGATAAAATGGAAATAATACTGAACCTGGAGTCAAGAGACGTGAATTTGTTCCCTGGTTCTGATTTGTATGATCTTGCAAGTTATTTAATCTCTCCGAGCCTCCATCCCTTCACCCACAAAATAAGCATAAAAGCAGGGTGGTTCAGTATTAGGAAAACTAATAGCATAATTGACCATATCAATAACAAAACTAACAGAAATCATATAATTATCCCAATAGATGAAGAAAAAGCTTTTGACAAAATATAGCACCCATTCCTATTAAAAACACTAGAGAGCATAGGAATAAATGGAGTTTCTCTTAAAATGATAAGCAGTATCTATCTAAAAACATTAGCAAGCATTATATGCAAAGGGGATAAGCTGAAAGCATTCCCAATAAGATCAGAAGTGAACCAAGGATGCCCATCATCACCACTATTATTCAATATTATGCTAGAAATGTTTGCACATTAGCAATAAAAGAAGAAAAAAACTGAAGGAATAAGAATAGGCAATGAGGAAATAAAATAAGTGTAAACGTATTTGCATTATTTGCTACATGGAGCAGCTATGGGGAAAGTACTCTACAAACCATAAAGTGCTGTGTAAATATGTTCTCTAGTACTGCATTTTAAATTTACATATTTGGGATGCAACATTTGTCTTCTCAAATATACTGCAATTAGGGACTCTAAATTTATCCATTTTAAAAATTTCCCTGCCTTTACCATGGTACATCATTAACTATCTTGATTAATTCAATATATGTAACATTTCCCTAACAATACTCAGTTCTTTCCCCCCCAAACAAGAAACATTTCTCATAAAAATTTGTAAGGCACAGTATTGGAATACATTCTATCTTTGGAAGGAGTGTGTGTGTGCATGTGTGTGTGTGTGTGTAAAAGAGAGAAAAAGAAAGAGAGGGAAGAGAGAGGAGGAGGAAAAAGGGGTGGAAGAAGAGAGAGAGAGGGAGAGACGAGGGACGGGAGGTGGAAAGGGGCCAGTGGGGAGGAGAGATGTGTGACAGCTAGATCATTAGATTTTGACCATGATGAGACATCAGAGGTTCCTGGGCAATCCTCAAGTATATTAGCTATTAACCTTGCTGCCATTCTTTTTTTGTTACTTCCCTCGACCCCCAGCCCCTGCCCAAACACCCACCTTATCCCATCTGGCACGAAGCTCATCCATGGTGACCGTGCTATATGGGTTGCTTGAGCTGATTCTGATGTTGTAGCTCTGAATAACCTTCTCCACCTCATTCTGAATGGACATGATTGCCTGTCTTTCACCATCTGCTTCGGGCAGTGTTGCTTTGAATTGCTCATGGGCAGTGATTAAACTCTGCAGGGGAGGAAAGAAGGGAAGACAGCCTGATTTAACTTAGTGTAAGAGACCTTCACATCCTTCAACATTTGCTCTGTACTACTAACTTTTATCCTTGAGGATTTGGGGGAAGGGGGAGAAGCTTGACCTTTTTTTTTAATGCTTCTAGAGTGGCCTGGAGTCAGGAATATCTGTGCTCAAATGCAGCCTCAGACACTTACTAGCTGTTTGATCCTGGGCAAGTCATTTAGCCTTTGTCTGCCTCAGTTTCTCATCTGTAAAATGGGGATAATTATAGCACCTACCTCCCAGGGATGTTGTGACAATTAAGATAATAATTTTAAAGTGCTTACTTTAGCACAGGGCCTGGGACACAGTAAGCACTATCTAATTGTTAGCTATCATTGCATACATATAAGTCAAATTCTTTCAACATGGACATAACTTGGATTCTAAAGCAATTGCCATAATCTAGCATGCACCTAAATAAAGCCAGAAGAATAGAAACTCCTCAAAGGCATGAACCGTTTCTTTTTTACCTTTGTATCCTTAGCACCTAGCACAGTATCATCTTGTACATAGTAAGTGCTTAATAAATGAATATTGAATCATGACCCAAAATCTTCAGAACAGGGATGAATTATCAACTTTGCTTTTCATCACTAGTATAGGTGGGACAGTGGATAGAATAGAGTACTGGGTCTGGAGTCAGAAAGACCTTAGACACTAGCTATGTGACCCTAGTCATTTAACCCTGTTTGCCCTAGTTTCCTCATCTGTAGAATGAGCTGGAGAAATATATGGCAAACCACTCCAGTATCTTGCCAAAAAAACCCAAAACAAACCAACAACCCAAATGGGGTCACAAAGAGTCACACATGACTGAAACAAATGAACAACAACATTCCTTGTTCATCTGCATAGATAGGTACCCCCTTTTGGAGTTTAATTTAGCTGTATTTTATGTTTTCTATCTCCATTCAACTTACACTGAATTTGTAAACCTAGCAATTCAAAAGAAATTCATCCCAACTCCCAGAAAAAGAAAAGGACACAAAGCTATTTCTTTACCCATCAGGTTTTACAAAAACTACATTTTGCCAAGCCTATACTTTGGATCTAAAGTACTTGACAGTAGCCCCTTAAGTACAGCTGCAGAAAGGTGTTACTGGCATGTGGATGATAAACCAGTGAGAGGTTAATGCTAACTCTGGATTCTGCAATAAATCAACTATTGGCACTTAACCTTTCTCTGAATAAAGAAACAATCTTCAATTTCAAACTGGGCTTCTTAAATACACTTAATCACTTGCACAGAAAACATCCATTCCAAAATTAGAAGATTTTAGATTGTCAGCCTATACTTAAACAATATAATATATAAGAAAAACCATCAAACCTATTTTGGCACTTATTATCATTGTTCAAAGCAATCATTTCATACAAAAAATATACTTTGCATTTGAATAGCTCTTTCTACTTTTACCTAAGTCTAAACCTTCTTGAAGATTTCTCTGCATGGGAGCTTAAATTAGACCAGAGCCTGACAAATCCTGGTCTCCATGGCACCTGGAAATTGAATCGTGAAGCATGGGATTCTGGCACCTTCTTACCCCCAACTACAGAGAAGTACACTTGGTTCTTCTCCACTTAGGTACATCTGAGATTTATCATCTCTGTAACCTGAAAGAAAGTCTACAGCATCGGCCAGCACAACTCGCTGTGGATGCAGTGGAGACAACCCTGGGATGGGGCTTTTTAGCTGCCACCATACCTACTCAGGTAGGGGTTGTGCTACCTGCACTCACAGGAAAGGGAAGGTAGAAAAAGATAGACTAGAAGTGGAGAAGGAAGGGACTGCTAGCTACCAGGGCTTTAAATTTTAAGATATGTTTTGTTCCATCTTCAAGATTTTTCTGCACTGTTCAAGACTTTCCAATAAACCTTAATTTGGGTTAGGAGCTAAGATTAAGAAAAAAATGTCCTATGGTCATAGACTGCCTCAACTACTCTCCTCTCCCCCTCATTTCAATTTTTATTTTTGTAAAAACTAAAACAATTTACTTGACTTCTAGTTCCAATTTATAATTTTCAAGGCCTAAGACAGAATCTAAAATTTTAGCATTTCTTTTATACTTTATAAAATATTCAGTGACACCACGAATAAAATAAGTTATTTTTCTATTTATTCTATTCACAAACTACAGTTTATTTGTAAACCATGGATAGCATTCCAAAATGGTTGGGTTTTGATCTCCCGGAGCGAACTCTTCATGTATACTCCTCATGTCAGGGTTTTTAAGAGCACCTGCTGACAAATCCCAAATCTCAACTCTATAGTTTACTTGGTGTTATTTGGGCATTATTGACCTTGGGCAAGTCTTCTGACCTTCCTATTCCTCGGCTTCCTCATTTCTAAAATGAGGAGGTTGTACGAGATTATCTTTAAGGACTCTCTAGTTCTAAAGCCCAAGAATCATTGGAAATTGCAGATGGAGCACGAGGAGAAGCACTTGCTTGTGAAATGCCTCAACTACCATTATGTAGAGGTACAACGAGCTGATCTTCACAATTAGCATGAAGATTGAATTTTTAAGCTGATTTTCCTTCTCAAAGAAAAAAAAGCATTTTGAGGGAGGTACTTTTTAAATGTTTAAAATGTGATTTTTTACAATGGAATCTATGGAATCGATCAACTATTTTTCTTGTTTCTTTTTTTTTAACTGTGTACTTTTCTTTCAAGCGATTGCAAGATTTCACAAATGGCACATTTCCCTAAATCTTAGTCATTACCAGCCAAAAGTAAATAATATACAGTGATGTCTCATCTGCCAACAAAACTCATGCCTTTTTGTCCATCACACTAAGATTTCTAATGCAAAATTGTGTATTCACCAAGACACAGCTTCCTGTATAATCCCATGTACTAATTGTCCTGATAGTCAAGGCAAATAAAATACAAACATTTTATAAGGCAAGGTAATCTATGGTTCAAATAAATATATTATAAAAACAGTCACTAAGTACATACTACATGTAAAGCACCATACTAGGTGCCAAAAAGACAAAGATAGTCTGGGCTTTCTAAGTATGTAGCACTCATTTCAGCAGAACCAGCCTAAATATGTCATATTTTTCCCAGTGTGATCAGGAGGCTCTTCTGAAGCTCCATTACCTGAATTTCCTCAATACTGTGGACAATAAACATGTCTTGCAGGTCTTCCATAGCACCTTCCATCCAGTTGTTGAAGGGGGCAGCTCTCTTGGCAAACTCTAGATGAAGCTGATCAATGGTTTCTAACAATTTCTCAGTCCTCTGTATAAATAATATAAGAAAGGATATTTAACACTGGTGACATCATTGCAAATTCTTTGGAAATATAAAAGCTCTTTATAAAATAAAAATTTTCCTGATTTAACTGAGAAGCATTTTAATATAGCACACTCATTGCTATCTGGTAACCAGAACTCTCTGTTAGCTAATGATATGCAGGGTACATTAACTGATGCTCAGAGTAGTGAGCCTGAGGGCTTGCAAGATGCTAAAGTGCCTTCCAAATTAAAGATTAAATTATGTTCACTATAATTTCAGTGTTAAGTGTATTTTATTAAAGCTAAATGTATTATCACATATTTGTATACATTATAATAAAGTACATTATATTGTGTTAATTCTTTTCAAATTCTTTTTCATCCATAGTATCCATAATAGTTTGTTTTCAACCAGGATTTAGTAAGAATATTCTTCTCCCTAAACATTCTGGCTAGCAGACTATGCTGTATCATCCCTAATTTATAAATGCAAGCAGAGGTGCAAAATTAGGTGACTAACCTGAGGTCACCCAGTAGAGGAACTAATAAAAGAAGGAATGAAAACTGGAGCTCTTAACTACCTATCTAGTGTACAGTTTGGAGCAGTTATTCTGCCTTTCAGGTCACAGGAAGAAGCTAATATTCAGGTACATTCAATCAATACACATTTCTTTCTTTCGTTATAACTTTAAAGACTTTTCAGGGTTTTGATTGGAAAAGAGAATATTACCATGAATACTATAGATTTCTCTCGAGTGTCTCATAATGGATGAAGTGGGGAAAGAGACAGAGGGTAGTTGGAGGGATTGGATACAATGTAACATAAACCCTCCACATTTAGATTCAATATTTCTCTCATTCTGAACCATTTTAATCTATTAATTTTATGTGCACAACCTCACTATTCTTTAATACACCTTGAAAGAGTAAACAAAATAGTCCCTTGGTTTTTAGGAGAATTGAAATCACTATTTTAAGTTTCATCAGAGTCAAGGTCAGAAAATTGAAATGCTTCCTTTGTTCTGTTCAGAAAGGAATCATTCCCAGCTAACTGCCAAATATTTATTATGATACAATGACACCCTATTGGGTGTCACTTATTGGTGACCAAATTCACCCAAATTGTGCTTTGTAACAATGTTTCCTTAAGTTACATTTTTTTCTATTGTTATCTTTCACCTCTTGTTGGGTTTCCATACAGTTTAATCTCAGCTAAACATATTTATGGGAAATCAAGTTTTGAAATTTCTTGGTATCCAATAAAATTCTATCATAATTCATGAGAATTTCAGATTTTTTTAATTGTAATTATGTATCACTGATACAGATATGCATTAAATATTCAAAATGTTGACTTATTTGTCCCAATTCTAGCCTTGATTTCCCTAAATTTGCACCTCTTTGATAGGGAATGTTTTTTAGTGGTTCCTTCCACCATGCTGGCCTGCAACGATTACAGTTTAGCACTGTGAACACTATAAAGCTGCAAAAAACACTAGAGGAAATGAAAGATTTTCTGCTGAGAGAATTTGCAAAGCTTTACCTCTAGGGCCTCTCTCCTTTTTTGAGTAAGTGTCCCCAATCTGTCCCACTGATCGCAGATCTTCTGGCATCGGTCATTGACACTCGCAGCATCATGATAATCCAGTTCACTAATGCAGAGTGGAAATAAATGTTTATCATTCCTATGAAGATATGCTAAAATTGTACATGGGCAAACAACTCAAATACACAAAGATTAGAGACCAAATATGGCTTTGACGCAGACAGCTGCTACGCGATTTCAAACTTTTCATCACTACCTCAGTCATATCATCGTTACCCCTTGATAAATGTAGAAAAGAACCTAAAAAAAATTCTGGCTAATGGCTTTATAATCTCTCGGTATCTATTCTAAACATAGTATTTGTGATTTTGTAAAAAATACGGTCCGTACTCAGCATTTTGGCCTACGTCTACCACTCTCTTAGTTCTTTCTATAGGTCAGGCCTCTGGAGATGATTATTTTTAAAGAAGATCTGGCAGAGAATCTGTGACAAAGCCAACTCTCTGACCTGGAGGACAGTCCTTAGAATTCTGCTGACATGAAACAGAGCTGAGTGGAAATAGCTCCCACTGCATTGTGCCCTTGGCTTGTCTCAAAAGACACTCTACTTAGCCACTGGGAGTAGAATACCACATGAACAAGAGGGGCTCCCTAATATTCAAATGATCTACCTCACATGGACAAAGCAAAATTCTTTTCATTTATAGACAAGTGAAATGGGCAGCTTTACTTAACGCCGCCAGTGAGAAAAACAACAAAAATATCTACTTCCACTTCACAGAAAATAGTTGTACAGGTTGCATGGGCTCTTTGTAAAATTAAGTGATTTGATGCTAAAGTTTATTGAAAACTATAAGCGCTGATTGATAGATTTTTAATGTGGATTTCCCAGAAGTTAAAGACTAGTTAAAGGCTACATGCTCCACTTCCATTTCAGTTAAATGGACACATTCATGGAATCGACAAATTGGAATGGACTCTGAAATTTCAACTGGCTTATCCTTCTGTCTTCAATATGCCATTAAAAAACTATATTTATTTTAATCTCTGGAATGATTCCTAACAGACTACACAATCTATCAATAAACTATTCCAGTGCTAGACAACTATAAGGAAATTCCTTATCTCTTAACTTCCTTTCAATGTAGCTTAAGTTTGTATCTTCTCATCTTAGAGAAATGCAAATCAAAACAACTCTTAGATAAAGATTTTGTTTCTGTTAACTTAAACAACGATATTTCAATTTCTTCTCTTCTCTTTTCTCTTCTCTCTCTCTCTCTCTGTGTCTCTCTCTCTCTCTCTCCCTCCCTCCCTCCCTCTCTCCCTTTCCCCCCACCCCCTTGTTTTTACTCTCTCAACTTATATCTTCTGTCTAATCAATGAAAAATTAAACCAGTCCCTACCTGGGATGCATATAGTTTTAACACATAATATTAATTTTGTACTTGGCATTTATATATCAACTTAGGTAGAAGAATGTGGAAGTTGTTTGGTTTTTTTTCTTCCAGTTTGTATGCATCAGGAATTGTTCAAGACCATCAACTTATTATTGGGGTCAAAAGAAAAGAAGTAGAATTTATAACAATGAAATAAGAAGTATATTTAAATGCTATACAAATATCCCTTGATTTTCTATACTAATGAGGCTTAAGGGATCACACAAAGACTGAAATACATAAATTAATTCAAAACTTTAGTCGAAGTTGAAACCTAATTGAAACTTTTTATTAGTTATTTAAAAAGCAGCAAAAGAGGTGACTTGAATTTCTTTTCCTTTTCTTTCTCCTGTTTTAAAGCAGGTTCAATAAGAAATAATATGACCCAAAGTTGAAAAGACAAAGGAGGAGAAACAAAAGCCCTGGAAATTGACAGATTAAATAATGAGCTTATAAAGAATCAAGAATTAACTGTAGTTTATTTAATGTTTACTGAGGATAAGAGACCCATTACAATAAAAACTCGTCGTTCAGGTGTCTGCTTTTAGTAAGTTCAAGGAAAATTTGAATAATACTTTAGCCAGTATACTTTAGTAGAGAGTACAAAAATTGCAGTTTTAAAAATGCTACTGGTTCAACAAGAGTTAGGCTGAAGTTTCCCAAGAAGCTGAACAAAGATATTCTTTTTGATCAGGAGATTATGTCTAAGACTTAGAGAATACGTCAAGGACAGTGATATAGTGGCTTTTTAAAACCTGCCCTAGGTTCACCAGCAGAATAACAAAAACATGACAGTGGGATAGAATTCACTTTATGATACTGTGAGATTGACAGTCATGGTGTTTTTTCCCTATCATAAGTCAGATAACTTTCTTTTTGGAGGAATATGATATTTAAGCTTCCTCAGTCGCAATCATAACTAACAGTTCTATTTAACTCCTCAAGATTCACTTTCTGGCAATAAAGTCAACTGTGCTAGGAGCCATGGTTGGTTGGACAGTGACACACGAGAGCACAACAATAACTTCTACCAGAGGTGAAGATCAATGTTAGTTAAAGTCAGTTGGTTTAAATACCACACACACACACACACACGCACGCACACATGCACACACATACACGCACACGCACACACACACGCATGCACACACGTGCACATGCACACACACACACACACACACACACACACACACCACCTCCTGGGGCAGAATTCCCCAGCTTGGCTCTCTTGCTAAATATAGGCCAGGAAGAGAGAGAGAGAGAGAGGAAGGTCTCCCCTGCTGGACTCTGGATAATCTACTTGAGAAGCTATCTGTGGAATTCTTACATTGTACCTACGACATGATCGGGTTCACTGGAAAGAGTTTATCAGCTAAATGTCAGCAGCTGCACGCCTTGAAATAGAACATACTTCAGCTCCTGGGCAATGGCAGCAATCTGTTCCACCCGGTCCTGGTGAGCTGCCAAGTCACTCTCAAAAGCCTCATGTTTCCTCAACAAAGCGCGGACTTCAGTCAGAGAAGCAGACTCGTAATCCTTCTGTAGCAAGATCTGTTCCTTGCCTGAAAAGGTTGTGGTAAGGGATGATTAATACTCTCTGATTCCGTGTGTCGGCCTGTTCACGGCTGCAGAGTGCCCTGTGAGCACCATAATCCCAAAGAACCAAGAGAAGGAGGAAGAACGATGACCATAATGCAGAGATTCCACGCCTATTTCAATTGAAATTTGGGACATCGCTCACACTACTGCTCCCCCAGGAGGCTTCACATTCTGATAACTAACGCCTGCGTGAGGGGTGGAGGGCCGTGGCAGGGAAGAACAAGCTGGCATGCATTAATCTGTATACAATGAAACACCGATTCATTTAGGATGGAACCTAATTTCCTGCAACAGCACTTAGCAACTTAATGATGCCTATCCAGCTCAGTGTCACTCTACCCCTGAAAATCAGACATGATATTTTGTCCTTCCTCCATTTGTCCTGCCCTTTCTGTAGTCTCGCCATGATCTAATTCTATAATTCCCATGAAAGTATGTGTTCAGATGTGACAGAGATTTTTATTCCTAAAACTGTACCTATCTCCCTGTGACTACTTCCTAAAACCTGAGAATCTGGCATGATCTGATCTCCTCTACCCAAATTTAATTGCAGACAGCTTGCCTTGCGGAGATTCCATTCTTCTTTCTAGAGAGCAATTAAAACTGAATGAATTTAAAAAAAAAAGCCAAAGAAGGAAGTGGCAGGGGAAGGGGGGGGGCAGGGAGGCGAGGAATCAGCTATTTTTTATAACAAGAGATTATTAGTGACTAAAAAGGAATGCAAAGACTAATTTGTGAGAAAAGTAGGAGTTATGTCCTCTCTAGGGCCGCTAGGTGGCGCAGTGGATAGAGTGCCAGGCCTAGAGTCAGAAAAACCAACTCTTCCTGAGTTCAAATCTGACCTCAGACATGTACTAGCTGTGTGATCCTGGGCAAGTCATTTAATTCTGTTTGTCTCAGTTTCCTCATCTGTCAAATGACCTGGAGAAGGAAATGGCAAACCACTCCAGTATCTTTGCCAAGAAAACCCTAAATGAGCTCACAGAGTCAGACACAGCTGAAAACAACTGAACAATAATTTCCTCTCTATTTTCCTATTTCAATACTCAGAATTACAGAGAAGCGGTGGTAGACAGGCTAAGTTCACTGGACTAGGAGTTAAGGATCTGAACTGGAGTCAGTTTTTAGCTGCATGCCTTTGGGGAAATCACTTTAACATTCAGTCTCAAGTTTCCACACAAAAAATGAGGACAATAACATCTGCAGTCCCTACCTCAAATAGTTATTCTGAGGATAAAAGGAGATAATGTATATAAAAGGATTTTGCAGACTATGCAAGTTATTATACCATTTAGCACACGAAGTAGATGATTACAAAACACTAAAAAATTATTACCACAGCTATGGAAGTATGCGCTGGATTGCCTTCATTCCTTTATGGACTGCACTCCTGACTCTCCCAGTCTTTCTCTACAATGCCTCAGAAACCTCTTCATCCTGTAAGCTCACTCCACCCCTGGAATCAACCCCTGGACTCCATACACTGGAAGTATCCTCCACCCCTGTAGCCTCTCCCTCTGATTGACCGGCTCCTCCCAGAACCCCCATTTTAAGGAGCATAATGCCCTTGCTGCATCAACAGCTTCATCACACCCAACCCCAATTTCTACTTCCTCTTAGGAGCTGTCTTCCTCCATTAGAATGTAAGTTCCTTGATGTCAAGGACTGTCTTTCTGTTTGTATTTTTATTCCCAGCTCTCAGCACAGTGCCAGGAACATAGCAAATGTGTCTTTATAAATGCCTGTTGACTAGATTAGATATACCCTAAGGTCTGAAGAAAATTAGAATCTGAAATGAAGTAGCAGAATAGTAAAAATAAAATGAGTATAGCCATGTTCTTGCTTTGTTGGTTACTTTTTTAAAATGGGAAACTGTATTTTGTATGTAATTCAACAAACTTTCTACTGACAGACGCTTAGCCAGATGATATTCCCTGTGACAACCAAGCCAGTGTTGGGTACGGCATACACAATAAAAAATGTCCATGAAGAATTTAAGCATCTCATTTAATTCAAGAGAGCCCAGTAAACAGAGATGTAGGTCACGAGCTGCAAGTAAAACTGGTACAGTAACTATAGAAAAGAGCTAAGATAGACTGAATGCTCCAATAGCTATTAGCTGGATTACAAAATTAATCTTCTCCTACACCTCCTGAAGTAATTCCATTCAGAAGCATTTAAACAAAGAAGCATTTTCCCCAAGGTCACGCAAGTCAATGGCATTTCCAACTCTTCTGATCACAGTTCTAACTAACCTCTCACACATAAGTTGAGCTGCTTACCGTATGCCCAAGATTCATGAGTTGAAGCTTTCTGCCTAAATTTCTCAGCCAGATGTTCCAGGCGTTCCAGTCTCCTTATTTCATTTAACAACCATTCCTCATAACCCTTCTCAGCCTGTTCTAGCCTCTGCCAAGCACCAGCAATATCCTAGAAGAAATATGGGAATAAAGAAAAGATACAGATTATTTTCACCTTCGCTATATTGACCTTTAAAAAAATCCTATAATGCATGTTTGACAATGGTTTTGTTTTCTTCCCAAAATGATTACTAAATTCTTTTTGAAGACTACCAAATATCTTCAATGACTAACAAAATGCTTTATTTAACCAAACTGCTGTCATCAACTAACAAATATCTGATACCCTTCTGAAACAAGGCTAAAAAACTCGCAGAAGATTAGTTTTTAATTTGAAGAGGATAAAGTTCCAAACTACCATATCCAAGAAAGCAGCTTAAGGGAAGTTATTCCAATGGACCAAGAAGAATGGTACAGGCTCCATACTGGAATCCACAAGATAATCAGCTCAAAACTAGCAGCTAAGAAATGGAAGTTGCCAAGCAGAGTACTTCATCAGAGGGGGATTTCTAAGTTAAGAATCTTTAAATCAAGTGAGTGTCCCCTAAAGAAACTTTACGTACTGAAACCATTTTGCCTTCTGATGGCATGAAAGCTGGTCTGTTACTGATCCTGAGCTTAGTCTGCAAGGTATTGAAGTTAATCTCCAGCTGGCACTTCTCTTGCACTTTGGGGGGCTTGTGCTTCCGACGATAGTCTCGGAAGTCCTCCAGCTTCTTCTGCATGGCTTGCATCGTCTTCTCTGGGGTCCGATTCTCCAGCCAGGGGATTGTGCGACGAATCCATTCCAAAAGCTGTTCCCAAAATAAAAAATAATTTTCAGAAGGAAAAAGAAGACCCTTTCTCCAACAAACTGAATCTCAAATCTAAAATATGGAATCTTATCATTTGATAAACATAATAATAGCTAATAGTTATATTTATATAGTGCTTTATGTTGACATACATTTGTTTACATGTTTACAAAGACCTACATACTAGATACTGACTAAAAGAAAAAAAAGTGGTGGAGGGGGCAGTACCCATTGGCTATAGTATGAATGAAGTTCTTGAAATTTCTTATCTATTCTCTCTATATTTTATAGCAAAATCCACCTGTAACTCCTGGTAATCATCTACCACCTTTGCCTGGGTAATAGAGAATTTGAGGTATCAAAGCAAGCCATGTGTTACAAATGTGACATTTACAGTAAACTCAGGAACCAGACAATAGCAGACAAATGCTGGATGGAGTTTCCAAATAAAAATCCTCATATGGTAGGAGTGCAATTCCATGTAAATTGGCAAAAGGTCAGGCTTAATTCAAATTATCATCTGAGATTTGCTCTTCAAATGGGCCCATGCTGATAATGAAGTGGAAGTACACCCCTGAGACCAATTCTACTCTGAAATATATATCATCAATTTACTCACTGTGGAAAAAAAAATCTATCGGATCTGAGTCTAAGTATGATAAGGAATTCCTGAATATGAAGTACACATTATACCTTGCAAATTAAAATCGAGGTTTTAGAAATGAAATGCAGAAAGCACCACTCATAAATTACCTTTCTGCCTATCTATTCAGAGGATGACAATAAATTAAATTTAAAAGGATATTTCCTTAAGAGTGATGCACATATATTTCATGCAGTTGAAGGGAAATAAAAAATAAGAAGAGACATGGTAAAGAGAGAAAAGGACCAAAGGGTTTAGACCCAGCCTAAGTTGGGCCAGAACTATTAGATTAGACATCTAATCAGTTGTCAACACACACACATAACACTATTACATGGGACTGACCTGATGTAGATTATCTGAGGAGATGTTAACTTGTGTCTTGGAATGAATGCAATTTCCTCTAGCACTGATTAGGCTTGGAGTGTGTAATTCAGCACTAAAATTATTTTCCATCTTCGATTGATGGCATATCACTAGTGTTCATCTTAGAGGTAATCTGGACATAAACACCTCTTTTCTCCTACCTCAACTTGGAGAAAAACGTTATCTTTAAGGAAGTCAAGCCTCTTCAATCTCTGAGAGAAGGGCTATTTTTTTACAACCCTAGTTTTAACGAAAAGAGACTTAATATATTCTGTTCTAAACAGGATTCTAGCTAGAGTCATAACCAGTCCCTATTCAAATATTTGGCAAAGACTCTTTTCTAGCTTTATATACGGACAATGGATGGAACTTCCTCCACCCAGTAGGCTAAACAAATTCCCATGATGCCAAGCAGTGGACAGTGCTTCAGGGGAGCAGCAGGGCTCCTTAGCACAGATGATAGTGTAGGGTATATCGCTTAGGGGTGGAGCACATGAGTGCCTTGGCATCTAGTAGAAGCTACCCTATTGTTAGTGTTCTACCAGTCCTAGAGGTTGTTAAACCCCATCTCAGCTAAGAATATAATCAAATACTACTCTCATAACCCCTAATGAGCACAACTTAGGATAGTCAGAACTCTCTCTCTAATGACATATTGCCAATAATTGTGTTGCTAAAGGATTAGCAGCCTCCAAGATCCATGTCTATTCCTACATTTTACTCCACCTGAGATGCAAAATACAAAAATAAAACACTGGGAATCAACTTATCACCATCTGGGCCTCATTATCTGGATTAAGTGTTGACAGCATTGTAGTTCACCAGTCTTTCTTTACCTCACTTGCTAGCCTCTCATATTCTTCCATCAGTTTCTCATTCTCTTGATTCACAGCAAGAACCTTACATATCCTGTTAGCTGCTGTCTCGGCCTGTAAAACACAATAGGTAAACAGGACAGCTCTATTGATTCTGATGTGCAGATACAAACTGAATGTAGTAGGGAATGGGTGGTAATGAGGGGAAATGAAGCTGCTGCCAATGCAGCAGATCATGTGTGTTAGCTTAAGGAGCAATAAGATTGAATACAGTAAGACCTGAATAAGTAGGTGACTTTACACCTAAACTACAGTTTTTATATAGACTGGATATATATAAAAGGATTAAATGGCAAGCCAAGTAGGTTAGAGGGAAAACAACATATTTTTAAAACATCAGGCAAGTTAGTACCTAGGGGCAAGGGAGAGGAGGGTTCTCCCCTGAAACCATCCGAGGACACTATGATCTCAGGCCCTTTAATGTCTATTTTCCAACTGCCTTGACTTCAAGATTGTAAGAAGGCTGCTGAACAAAAAAGCACATCTGTTCTTCCTCTGATAAGAATATTGTGAATTTATGAGATTATTCCTTCACAGGGCTCAAAGTACATTACCAATGTTGGGTTTTTTTTGTCACAAGAATTTGCCCAAAGTAGAAGTTCTTCTTTTGTAAAAAGGAAGCTGAGGTGATGTGCTATGCAGTAACTTAAGCCATGATCAAATATTCAGTCAACTGGAGATACTTAAATATCCAGGCTTCTGGGCCCATGCCCTATTCCAATCAATGCCTCACCACCTAATCCCTAAACTGTGCCACTTTCTTGTTTTAAAATCAGAAGTGGCCCTAAGGAACATGCAGGAACAACCTGGATACAAGAAGCAAAACATGCTTTATCTACCCAAATCTGTCCATCTGGCAGGATTTGCCAAGTGCAGATTCATAAAAGCAGCAAGGAATACTGATAAATAAATATGCTGAAAACCAAGAGACACTACCAGAACATCACTTGGGATATAAATATTTCTGAAGTCAATATGACCTAACAAAGGGTTATTCCTTTTAAAGAAAAGTCTTCTTTTAATTGGAAATATTAAAGATGTTAGAATAAATCATTCAACATTGACAGGTTTGCAGACACAGAAGATTAAGGGCCTTTAAAAGGGCATTTATTTCCCCATTTCAAATGTTTCCTTCACTGCTAACTGGATATAGCAGAAGTGTCATGCCACCTATATTCTTAAGTTAAAAGAGAAATGAAAGAAATATCTCAAAATAAGAGATACAAAAAAGCATTTTGGAACTATTAGAGTATTCATCATTATACTTGCCAATGTTTAAAAAAAGATTTGTTGTGGTTTTCCTTTTTTTTTTTTTTGCAAAATGTTTAACTCTGGTAAGATGTGAAGCACAATAAACATACACATACAGAACATACAATTAAAAAAATCAAGCCAAAAAACAGCATAGCAACCCAGATGGACCAAGAGTTGATACCTGCTCTGCTCCAGCAAAAGCATGGTAGAAGCAGGAAACATAAGTCATGATAGCTCTTTCATCAGGTTTGGGAGTATTCACAATGTCTAAAGGGGAGGAAAGAAAAAGGAAAAAAAAACCACAAGAACACACATACACGAAATGAAGAGTGAAAACCAAAGTAAACAAAAGGAAGAACAGAATGGGTTTTTAATTGACCTGATGACTTTTCCGTGTGTTGAATGGGCATCTGCCCCCAACCCTGAGCTTCATGGAAAATATAGAAAACTGGAATAAATCCCATGTTGGATTTGTTGGAACAAACATTAAAAATGAAAATAGACAAAAATTTTAAAAGCAAATCAAACCAAGAGTCTGTCTCTTTCCCAGTCTTCTTGTGTTTTAAAAAAATTTTGATTATTGGGTTAAAGTGAGAACTCATTTTATTGTCATTAGACATTATAATCATGGGTGCCAGGTGGCACGGTGGATAGAGTGCTGGGCCTGGAGTCAGGAAGACATCTTTCTGAGTTCAAATCTGGCCTCAGACACTCACTAGCTATATGACCCTGAGCAAGTCACTTAACCCTGTTTGCCTCAGTTTCTTCATCTGTCAAATGAGCTAGAGAAGGAAATGGCAAACCACTCCAGTATCTTTGCCAAGGAAACCCCAAAATGGGGTCAAAAAGAATAGAATGTGACTGAAATGATTGAACAATAAGACATTATAATTATTCTCAATGAGCAGTCGAGCCCACATGCCAGATGAAAATGCAAGGGCTTCTGGTTTTCTCTGAGGAGCATATCAACAAACAGAATTCTGGCAATATTTGCAATGAGATTTACTGTTTTATCTTTGCATCCCTGTCACTACTTTGTTTTCTGCCTTGAAATCTGAATTTGATTGTGCATGGACTGAGTCATAAATATTAACTGTGTTTACTTACCAGGTTGTTTAAAAATTGCCAATAGTAATACAAATAGAATAAGAAAGGTATACAACTCATAACTATGATTTTTACTGTCAAATTTGTGAATGCTTTATTTCACAAAGGTCCCCTCTAATATCCAACAAGAAGAGAGAGAAAAAAGACCATTTGCTGTCATGTTTCCAAATGTGAATATTTCATAAAGGCTCCTCTAGAACCCAACAAGAAAAGAGAAAACAGACCCACTTGATTTCCCTCATCTTTTCTTCTCCTGCACAAGGCATATTGGCATGCTAAATATTTTTTTCTTCCAATTTAGAACTTAATTCGTTCTACACTAGGTTTAGGCAAAGGATAGAATTCAATTAGATAGACATATGGTAATTCTCCAGGCCAAGAGCTGGCCACTGGGTTTCAAAACACTATTGTTAAAAAGAATGTGGGATTGTGAAACAGCATGGAAATCTTTTGGAAAATAAAACATAAACTGCTGATGGCTACACAGATGGAAAAAAAGAGATTTCAAAGAAAACTAACCTATAAGAGACAAACACCTGCCTATGAAGCACCAGAAGGGTTTTCTTATTAGGAAGGAAGGAAATAAAAAGGAAAAAGAAAAAACAAACATGGAAAAATTTTAAGATACAGAAGGTGAAGGGTGAGAGGTGACTGCTCATCATTTACATTCTCACCTTCTGTGCACCAGCAAATGCATGGTAGTAACAGGAAACATAAGTCATTATGGCTCTTTCATCAGGTCTGGCAGTGTATACTAAATCTGTGTAGAAAAAAGAAGGTTAACTGCTTTGACATTCTAAAGACAATAGCCTTCTGCTGACTGACCATCAGGCAGAGAAAGGGAAGCAAGGGACTCTTTTCTATATAGTACGGTGTTATGGATCTGATCAGATCAAGGAAATAACACCTATAAAAATCCATCACTTCCCACAAAGATTGAAAAGTCACCAAAGAAAAGGGTATGACTGCCTTAGGCTGCCATGGAGGAGTGAGTCCCAGACTAGCTGGACATTTCACATCCAGGGCTAAGGTTCGATTTAAAACCTCCAGGATTTATCCAGCTCTAGGGTTCAACAGGAGAGAGGCACTGGGGGATGTGTAGCCTCTCGATGATGCCATATATCATGGGGGAACAAGAATCATCAAGATTTCTGTTCATATATTCATTCATACATGTATATTTGCTGCTAATCTAGACCCATTCCCCTAAACAAGAGCATAAAAAAGGGAGGGGAGGAGTTGTAGTGGATTAGAAGGAACTGGGATCAATGAAGTGGCCTCTCTCTTTTTTCTGTTGGCTGGCAGATTGGTCAAGATGAGGAAGAATCTCACCAAATGTCAAATTATAGATCATGTAGTTAGTTTCATGGGAGGGTCTATTAGGCATGACAATGTCTCTATTTAAGGCTCTACAACAGACACATGACCAACAGGGCAACCAACAACACGGGATAGAGAAGGGCTCATTAGATGGGATGAGAGATCTTCAAGGATGAGACTAGTCAGCAACATTACGATGGAAGAATGACAGATAAGAGAGTTAAAGTATAATGCTACTTTAATAATTCACAGTTTACCAGAAATGAACATAGAGAACTTATGGGATGAAAAACACATGATACCTATTAGTGTTCCTCTTTCTATACTGGTCATGTTTCTAATCCTCTACCATCACTTTATTATAAGATGGTGTTGTCAAAAGACAAAACAGTATATGATCAAAGGTATATGTGAGTCTTCTACATTTGGATGAAAAGAGGAGAGAGAGAAATAGGAGAAAAGAATGTGAGACAATAGAGGAAAGGGCAGGAGAAATGTTAACTTCCTTGACAAACATAAAGAATGGAAGTGCTTTTGAATCAGAAGTCAGAATTTCAGGAAATAATAGGAGTGTCAATAATATCAGAAGGAATGGTAGTTAGAGGGATCCAGTAGGGAGTGAGTGACTCCGAATCAGGGACTCAACTATGGAAGCTCAATTTTAGGCCATTAGGAAGTTACTTCACAAACTTGAAGAGATTTAGCAACCTCTCTCTGCCCCCCATCCCTCAAATTGTCACAACGAATGATCCCTGAGTCATTACTTCCCATAGGATCAGGGCAAAACATAGAGTCCACAAGGATAAACAGAGCTTGGAAAGAGGAAATACAGGTGAAAAATGAAGAACAAGTGTTCTTGTGATGTTCCTTTACTATTTTGTGGATTGACTATATTTCTTTAAAGCAGTCTTATAGAGACCATAACTAGAACTAGAACTAGAATCAATAAATGTTGAAAAAATGAGTAAGAAAAAAAATTGAGATATAAAGTAATACTACCAAAAATGAAATGAAAAAGAAACTGACTGATGGAAAATGATGGAAAACACTTGATTACGTAAGACCAAATGAGTAGCAACACAGAGCCTAGAGGTGTTAATAATAAATACAGGGTGAGACAAGAGACTCAGAGTTATCTATGCTAAAAGTGACTTACATTAGGTGTAAAGGAAATTGACTCATCCTGTATTCACAGAAAGGGTATAAAAGCTTATGTGCTACAATACACCATAATTAGTGATAATACACAAAATTAAGGAAAAAGATGAAGCTCTTCCAGATCTTTAGAGTATCTGAGACTTGTTCAAAGGAAAGTGATGGAGATTTAGTGGTCACCCCTGATGACCAAATACTTCAAATATGATGGATATGACTGCTATTGGAAAAGAACAGGTGCAATTCTATAATTCTTCTTTTAGAATTCTCATATCTTACATTTAGGTCCATTTGCTGCACTGGAATTTATACGATGAAAAAAAAGTATTGTTCTGCTAAAACTTGAGGAAGTAATTTTCAAAGTTATTTTTAAAAAGTATATATATAAGTCTATGTTCTTGCTTTCCATTACATAGAAAATGTTCAGTTTTCTTTCCTTACATGCCTCATAGGTTAGTTTGAGAGGAGGTTTCTTCTCTCTCTCTCTCTCTCTCTCTCTCTTTCTCTCTCCAGAATCACTTTTAAGTTTCAAGGCAAAATCTACGCATGAAATTCTTCAATAACATCTGCATGACTTAAATGATCTCTTATTAAGAAATACAAGGCTGCAAAATCACATTGCAAAGAGCTAAGAGATTAGCATAATGATGTCCAGAAAAAACTAAAGTCACTTAGTAAAATTCAAATCCCACCTTCTGCATCCAACATCTTGGGGATATCCAAATGCTTTTCTGCTATTTCCATGGCCAGGTTGATATTTCCTACAGGGTCATCCTGCACAGAAAAAGTAATAACCAATTAAAATAATAACCTATAGCTTTTAAAAAATCCAAACCTTGCTAATAATTTTATTTACATATTTTGCTTTCAGAAGGAAATATCCTTCCTCTTTACCCTACCCCAAACACATTTTTCAGTAAGATACATCCCCCACGCGCATTTTTTGCCAAAATACATTATAGCTTAAGTAGTTTTATTTCCCTTGCTACCCAATCCCAATAAGATGCATTTCAACTTAAATGTTTGGGGAAAAATAGAAATAAAGATATCACAGTGGAGTTAAATTATTTCGGAAACACATATACCCATATCATACCAAGACAAACTGTACATGCACAATCTTACAAACAGCAAAATGAATCACAAAGCTCTTAGGATAAAAACATTCTACTGAAAATGCGTCATTTCGTGTGTTTTTTTTTAATGTCTGGGATGAATTCTTTGGGTATAAAAGCTTATTTTGAACATTATTATTGATAATGACATAAATGTTTTCTTCAAAAAAATTCACGAAGTATGAAGCTGAGCTGTTCGGAATCCAAAAGTAGAATTCAAACTAACATTTCTAAGTCTGATTCAATTAATGCTGTATAGGTTTACTGACCATGTGTAGATCTCATATTTGAGGATGTAATAAGAGCAAAAAAGAGTCTCTACAAAAAGGAGGCAGAAGTCTAGGAAAAAATTTAAATAACATGTCTACCATAGCATTTCATCCTTGAAATCATTTTAATATTTCAATAAAAATTCTGCAATATTATATATTGGTAGCACAGAATAATAAAACTGTATATAATTTCTGACAACCACAGGCATCAAACACTTAATCACAGTGTAATGATAAGGTATTGAATAAAGCAGCTGAATAAAGTTTCCTAGCCTTTCAGGGTACATAATCGTTTCGGTCAAAATTTTTTTCAATCAAATGTGAATATTAAGAAAGCATATAAATCACCTGGTTGAAAAGCAACTTTATTTCATCAATCAAATGGTAATGGTTATCTACTTTTATGCTAATATTTGCAAAGTTATATAAAAATTTTTTAAGTTAAAAATCTGGTATTAAACTAACGGTTTAAAATAGCTGAACAACATTTAACTTTAAGGATGCCATCTTGAACTATAAAGTTCTGGAGATGAAGTAGAGCTTATATACACATGTCACCATGTTAACAATGTTAGACTGATTTTTTTAAATGTTTCAGGCATTTTAGGTGGCCATAGGTTAATTCAAGAAGAACAACCATATGTTGAGCCATTGTTAAGTAGCACCCCCCCCCCCCAAAAAAATGGAGAGCACCATTTCACAATCCATCCTTTATTTTCCACCATAAAGATACAATGTGTGTATGTGTGAACTGCTTTGGACAGAAGTGATTAAAGTCTATCAATTCATTTGAAGATGACATAGATAGCTAAATCTACTATCATTCTCTCTACCTCCAACTAACTCTTGATCTCCATAAGATAAAGAAGAGGAGCCAGGACTTGTCCTCAATGGTAACATAGAAGCATGACGGCACTAAGATGTGGTTTTTCTTTAATCTAGAAGGGACTTTACAAAAATATTCTAGAATCCTAGAATTTCAGAATTGAAGCGGGCTTCAAAGGTTACTTAGTATAGTACATCTGAGAAGCCATCTCGTCTACAACTTCCCTAACAAGTATTTATCTAGCTTCATTTAAAGTCCTTTAATGGATGGGGAACTTATTATAAACTGAGACAGTTTATTCTACTTTTGGAAAATTCTGTTAGGAAATTTTTATTTATATGGGATTGAAATCTGCTTTTCAGCAAAGTTCTGGATTGTAAGCTGGCGGGGATCTTAAAGGTCATCTAGTCTAACCATCTGACTTTACAGATGAGGCCTAGAGAGATCAGATTTTCACAAAGTCATATAGACAGTAAGTGGCAGAAGCAGGATTTGAACTCAGGTACTCTGACTCTAAATCGAGACTCTTTCCACTGTACCGTACCACCTGCGCTTCCACTTCCACATCCAACATTTTCATTTTGCAGATGGGAAAAAAAAAGCATACTGGACAAAGTGAGAAACTGCGGTCACCCAATTCTCTCATGTATGGCAATCATCTTATTTCAGATGCGTTGTCTAAATCGGGGGAGGGGGGATGAGGGGGCTGCTGCCTTGAGGCCACATGTGGTCTTCTAGGTCCTCAAGTGTGGCCCTTTGACTGAATCCAAACTTCACAGAACAACTCCCTTTCATAAAAGGATTTGTTCTGTAATGTAAAACCTGGACCCTAACATTTGAACCATCATATTTCATCTGAATTGTGAAACCAAAATCCTAGCATTAAATGTGACTGTGTTTACAATTAGAAAAGGAAATTCAAGAGGAGAGTTTCAACTTCCTTCCCAACAAATGACTTAGATCAGACTCACGATCCGTGAGGTAAAATCTGCAAGGAATGGTATATTTGGACTGTTGGTTAAATGAAACTAAATCAAATTCAATTTGGATAAAAAAGGAAGGATTGGGGTTTTTTCCTTGTGAGATCCAATTTAATTTAAGCAGACAAACACTTATTAAGCCCTCCACTAGCAGCTAGAAACGCAAAGACAGAACAGTAAAAGACACACATATGTCTGACCCAGCAGCCATGCTTCTCACTCATGGGAAAGGTTAGCTCAGATAGCACTACTGTTTTTTTAAAGCTCTTTTTGGCTGGGGGGGTGGGGTGGGTGGGAAAGCATATTCAGAGTTAGTTCAGTGCTGATGTGTTCATTCTTAAGAGAACATGCCAAAGGAACTCAAGTCAGGACCCTGAGGGGTCAGCATGCTGTGTCACCTAGAATGACCTTATTAAGCTTTGAGTAGTCAATGAGGTCAGGTCGATGTCTGTGGATGAGCGCACAGAGTCCAAGGCCATCTTTCCAGCTTCACAAGGAATTAAAAAGAATGGGAATACAAGTTAATCAAGTCATTGTTTACATTGGCACAGCGCTGGGCTTGGTCCTTGTCTTACCTAAGCGCAGACCGTTAATCCCTTATTTTGTGGGGGTTGGGTACCATAGGAGCTCTCTCATCCCTCCCCCCCTCCTCTTCCCCCTTGCACCTACAGATACGACCACCATCTTCTCAACCCCTTTACCAAACCTCAGACTTACCAGAGATGAGCCTCTCCTCAGTAAACTGAACAACAGACAGTCTGTAATGTAGTTCTGATTTTAAGGGTTTAATGGGCTGAGTTTGCTTGGGAACTAATCACCAAGTGTAACATTGTTTCTATGGGAAAACACTTTCAGGAGATCTAACCAACCAATTTAGACATTAATTTTTGGAATACAATCTATTTGTAAACTAGGAACTTGTATTACATGACTATTTTAAAGTATAAATCCTACCTTCTTTATAATTAAAGACCCCTTACTTATGTGACTTTCTGCTAATGTTAACACTGAATGCAAAGCTCATCAAAGCCCTGATACCTTAACTATGAGCTTACCTGGGACAGAGCTAATAAAAATGATTAGAAAAAAAAATTTTTTTTACAATGATGCCAGTAGGGATTGGAACTATGGCACCAAGATTCCTAGATTTCACCTGAATTTCACAGAAGTGAAAAGTCCAAGGAATGCTGGAGTGTTGTGAATAGCTTGGTTGGGGGAAGAGAGGAAGGGAGGGAGGAAGCGAAAGAGGGAGAGGGAGAAAGAGAAAGAAAGAGAGAGAGAGAGAGACAGAGAGAGAGAGAGAGAGAGAGAGAGAGAGAGAGAGAGAGAGAGAGAAAACCAGAACAAAGACTGAGATCCAGAGACTATATATTATTAGAGAATTATAAATGGCAATCTATCTTAAGAAGTATACTTTTTTTGCATTCAGAAAATGCTCATTCTAATGCATGTACTAAGAAGTCAACTCAATTATGTAGCCTGTGGGTCTTTCATGACCTTCATTTCTTCTGTTCTTTAATACAGCCTTTGGACTAGTTTGCTATTAATGAGTCTACTATATAGTGTCAAGAAAAAGGGGCGAAAGCTCTAAGTTTTTCTTCTGTGTGACTGTAGAAAAAAGGGTAAGTGGGGAGAAGACAAGCAATTGACTAATAAAGTTCTTGGATTGTGTTTGAACCACACTGACCCATGCAGTCCCCTCTTGTCCAGATTCCCTGATTGCTTATAAGGGTAAGTCCAAATTTTCTATTTTGATATTCAAGGTCCTCCATTTTGCCTATCCAATCTTAACTCTCAAGTTTTCTATGGATACCTCTCTACTCTAACCAAGTCTCGTTGTGGTGTCACACACACAATGTTCTCCATCCTGTCTCCATGTCATTGCTCAGGCTGTCTAATCTGTTGAGATTGTTCTCTTCCCTCCTCTCCACCAGTTCAAATTCTCATTCAAAATATACCCCAATATTACCTTTTCCTTGAAGCATTCCAAAATTGATGCTATAATCTTGCCTCTCCTTTGTATTCTTCCAGTAGTAGACATTATGTTGCACTCCCTCAGAATTACTCTATAGCTGTTCTGTGTATCTAAAAAGTTGCTTTCCAAACTGGCAGAACCTAAGGCTTTTTGTTTTTTTGTGTTGTCTAGGGTGCCTGGCACGATGAATGCTTAATAAATATTTGTTTAAATAATTACCCATGTTATTGACACAGTGTTCTTGTATAGCTATAGAATCCTAACAAAAAGGCTGGATTTTTGAGAAATGCAGGTTCGGACTTAATTCTTCTTGCCTTTTCAAAGCATGCCAGCCTTCCCTTTCCTCCTTTTTGTCCATCTGCTAAAGGCCGAAATCTAGTAATTTTGATGAATGATTTTGACATTACACAACTTCTATTTCAAAAAATTAACCTTGTTTGATGAGATTTGTATTTCTTGCATGCAAAATTTTGCTCCTAGGCAAAACTGGACGTCAGAAATTCTGTATTCATAGAAAACATTTTTTCCATCTCTGGAGGAAAGGAAAATTCTAGTATGAATAAACATTCACTCTCCCCACCACCCATTGATTCTAATATAATTTTTAAAAGGATCTTGATCTCTTACCTAGTGTGGAAATTCTGAATATTTACATTCCTATAAGGGGCAGTTTTCCTCTGACACCAGAGAAGCAGACCTTCTTTAGCAGAGGTTTCTGTAATAAAAAGCAGTAATAAAATAATAATAAATAATAATATTTATTATTTATATATAAATATATATAACATAAATATATATGTAATAATTTAATAAAAATAAAAATAAATAAATATAAAATTAATAAATAATAAATAATAAATAATAAATAATAAATAAAAACAAAAGAGCAGAAAAGAGTGTACAGAGGGAAAAAAAATCACTACTGGGTTCATAAGACTCAATATCAGCACCACTACTGAACCAAAGACCTCTGGGTTCGCTAATGACCAAAGCTGGAACCACTGCTAACATTTCTAACAGACAAGGATCACAAGAACTTTAGACTCAGGCTCTTCGTTCTCCTGAAAATATTACAATACAACAAAGGAATAACATAAAGGGAGTTTAGGATCAGCAGCAGGAGGTCTATGATAGGAAATATAAAGAACTTAACTTTAGAGAAATTAACAATTTCCTAGGGCTTCCGAAATCTGCAAATAAGCCAACACCAGTAGTTCTGCATTGCTGGGAGATACAAGTTAAATTCGGATACAGTTATCTACTGCTACTGGACATTAGGTAAACTGGAAACATGGTTACAATACCTAGTCCAAGAACAACTGATTTTAGGGTTCTTAGTGTGTGCTCATCATTGCCCCAAGACCAACACGATCACAGGACCATAGATCTCCTGCTGGAAGCGACCTAAGATGTTACTGAATTCAACTCTCTTAAATTACAGATGAGAAATCTGAGGCCCAGAGAAGCGAGGCAAATTGTTAAAGACCAAACATTAAGTGGCAGAGGCAGGATTCAAACCCCTACATCCAACATTCTTTCCAGCATACTACGCACCCTCCATGATACACCAAGGGAGCAACACTTATTTGGGGACAATTCTCACCCCATCTATGATGTTCCTTTCATAAATGGACAGACCTACCTCTAATTTTTACAATAAGAGGTAAACCTACCTTTTTAAAAAATTATTTAAAATATTCTGTTGAAGGAGACCATATCCCCCAAAGTTATTCAGGTGTAATCTTTTTTTTAAAGAGAATATCATTAGAAAATTATATTTGTGAAAAACCCTTTCATTTAAATGGTAAACTCACAGAGGGTTACAGTGAGCTCATTAAAGAATAATGACTCCATAAAATCTGAATTACCAAGGAAATTTGTTAACAACTGTGCTGAAGGCTAAAAAGAGTCTGACTAAAGAAGAGTTTTGTGCTTTGTTTTTCACATTTAATTGTTGGTTAGTTGTTTTGAGAAAAGTCTGTCTAATAAACATACCCTATAAAAATTCTAGAAAATGCCAAGTAGTAATTTGACAGATTGTACTTAAGTTATTAAGCAAGATCCCGAGTTATAACACTTTTGGCACTCTAATTTTCCTTCAGGTCAGTCACATATGGATGATGTCATTAATATGTAATCTTTAAAATATGGTAAAATCTAATTCATAATGAACTAATAATGGATTAATAATGAAACTATTTAATTGTGATGACTCAGATGTTTGATGGGCTGACGTTTATCTTGTACCATCTCATTTAATAAGGGTTTCCTAGGTGAGATAATACAATAATAAAAACACAATTACAGGTAAAATAACTGTTATTTTAAGTAGGTTAAAATGTTCATGTAGGTTTTTAAAAAGTTATTTGTATATGGAACAATCGATAGAATCACAGTAAATCAGAGCTAAAAAGGGACCCTGGAGACATTTTACAAATGAGCAAATATAGTAGACCAAAAAAGGGAAAGTGAATTACCCAATACCACAGAGCTAACAGGTAATAGAGGTGAAAAATGAACCCAGATCTTAGCCTGCTTTCCATTCAACCCTATTGCCTCCCTACTTAGAGAAACTATAAATTGAACTTGATAAATCATCTTTATTTATTTAACCAGATCTAAAAAGAGCCATACTTTTCCTACTTTGGCTGGAATTGTTCTATGTCCTTTAAGAAAAAGTTATTTTCTTTAAGGATTTTATGCAATTTATTATTTTATAATTAATTTTATTAAATTTTATTTATAATTTATATAAATTATTAATTTTATACAGAGATACAGCGGTCTTCTCCCCTTACAGAAATTTGAACCATATGTGGATAGTCTGCTCAGTAGCATCAGTGTAGCAATGTAGAGCCCCCATGGAAGGGCATGAGAGGCTCCAAATGGGCACTGAGGCACCACGGACTGCAAGAAGTTTGTCCTTGTGTTTGTGTGGCTTGAAGGGAAGAAGAATAGATAACTCTAGATCTCTTCTCCCCCCACCCTTCTTCAAGGGAGTCTTTCATTCCTGCCAGGAGGGGAAGCAGGAAGTTGGGCCAGAAGCCACTCTGCTCTGCTCCAAGGCCAGGTGGTTACTGGGTTAGAGGTAGAGCTATACCTACCAGCAGATGACTAGATTCCATGGCCAGGCAGATAAATCCTAAGTGCCCTGGGAATAGACATGCTCCCCTTCACTATCCCTGCCCAGATCAACCTCCCTACTTCTAGCACAGTGCACATAAGCAGCCTTTGTAGAGATGGGACCTGGCAACAACTTTAGCAGATGCCATATAGCCTAGGCAGCTAGATGGTGCAGTGTATGGAGTGGTAGACTCAGAGTCAGGAAGACCAGAGTTCAAATACGGCTTCAGACTCTTAATAGTTGTGTGATTCTGGACAGGTCATTTAACCTCTGTCTCAGTTTCCCACCCTGTAAAAGGGGGATAATAATAGCAGATACCTCAGGGGATTGTGGCGAGGATCAAGACGAGGTAGGACTGTTGAGAACGCGGGGCCGCAATAACAGCTAGCATTTACGTCATTTACATACAGCCTAAAAGTTTGCCAAGCCACTTTACAAACCTGAAAGTACCATATAAAGGCTAGCTATTACTATTACTTTACTACATGTTCAGGAGCCACGGCCAATTGAAGACCCAGAAAACAAAGTTTTCACCAACAAAGACTACGTCAAATGGCTCACATTAGGCACAAATACAGTTTTATCAATGGAAATAGCATTTAAAAACATGTATTACCATTTACTTTGCCACTGCACCCTAAGGACCACTGGGCTTTTCCATCTAACTTACACATATGGATTGTCTCTCCTATTACAATGTGAGCTCCCTGAGAACAAAGACTGACTGCCTTGCTTTCTTTCTCTTTTCTTTTTTGAGGGAGGAAGGCAAGGCAATTAGGGTTAAGTGACTTGCCGAAGGTCACACAGCTAGGAAGTGTGTCAAGTGCCTGAGGCTGGATTTGAACTCAGGTCCTCCTGACTCCAGGGCTAGTGCTCTATTCGCTGCACCACCTAGCTACCCCCTGTCTTGCTTTTCTATGTATGTGTTTAGCATTTATTTAGTACAGTGCATTGCATAGAGTTAAGAGCCTAATAAATTTTTTTTTTCATTCATTCATTCATTTATACCTTTGCTGCCTAAAAACACAATCGCGTTTCATCCAACCTCAAAAAACCCTTCACTATAGCCTACTATCCTGCCTAGCTATTGTGCACCAGACCTCTCTTCTCCTCTCTGCTCAAACACCTGAAAGTTATCTAAATTCAGTGACTCCACTTCTTCTTTCACTGTCTTCTAAATCACCGCAATCTAGCTTCCGACTTCACCAAGCAACTACTCTCTCCTAAAACTATTCTCTCCTAAATAAGCAGTGATGTCTTAATTGCCAAATGTAATGGCCTTTTCTTACCCCTCACTCTTCTTGACCTCTCTGAACCATTTCATAAGGTTGATTTTGTCCAACTGGATACTTTCTTCTCTTTGGGTCTTCATGATACTACCTTCCTTCAGTCCTCCTCCGTGAGTGATTATTCCATCTTAACTCCCTTTGCTAGCTCTTCAGATGCTTCTCACTTAACAGAGGGTTTTCCATAAAATAGCATCCTATGCCTTTTTCTCTTTTCCCTCTATACCACATCACTTGGTGATCTCATCAGTTCCCACAGTTTCAATTATTATCTGTCTATTGATAATTCTCAGATCTATACATCCCGCTCTAGTCTCTCTTCTTAATTCTCATCCCACATCTCAAACTGTCTACTGGACATTTCAAACTATATTTTCTATGGGTATCTTAACATATCCAAATCAGAACTCATCTCTCCCACGAAACCTGTCCTCTTCCCCAGTTGTAAGTGCTGAGGGCACTACCAACCTCTCAGTCTCCCAAACTCACCACCTTGTCATCCTCCTCAATTCCTCACTCTCACTCGTCCCACGTATCACTAAATATTGTCATTTCTACCTGAACAACATTTCTATCCTCTTCTCTCCACTAACTGGTTGCCATGCCAGTTCAGGCCCTTAACACCTCTTGCCTGGACTATTGGAATAGCCTTCTAATTGGTCTTCCCACCTCAACCTTCTCCCCTCTCCAAACTACCAAAGCGTAGGTCTGCCCATGTCACTTTCCCTGCTCTAAAAACTCTAGCTTGCTATTACCTTCAAGATCAAATAGAAAGTCTTCCCCGCAATCTGGACCCTTCCTACCTTTCTAGTCTTCTCACACTTTGCTCTCCTCCATTTACTCTTCGGGCCAATAATACCAGCCTATATTTGCTTTTCTTCGCACATGACACTCCATCTACCATCTCCGTGCATTTGAACTGGCTGTCCCCTCATTCCTGGAGCGCTTACCTTTCTTACCTCCACCTCTTGTCATCCCCGACTTCTTTTAAGACTCAGTTCAAATATCACCTTCTGCAAGAGGCCTTCCTGTTCTCCCTGGCCACTTGAGCCTCTCCTTCTAAGGTTACCTTCCTCCTCATCGGTAGGTATTTTATATGAAACTGTTTATATGTTGTCTCCCCCTTACTATGTAAGCTCTTTGAGGGCAAGGATTATTTTCACATTTCTGTCTTTCTCCAAGCACAAGTTTCAGGAACATAGTAAGTGTTTAATAAATACTTGCTAATTAATTGATTGTTGTACCTATGCAAAGGTCTTCAACATCTTGAAGAGTAACCCAAACTCTACTGTAAACACTTTGAGAGCAAGGCTTGTGCCCCATATCCCAAAGTGCCTTGAAGGTGTTCAGTAAACATTTGATTAATAACTAGAAAGGGTTGGCACTAGAAGATGTCCTAGCACTCTTCTGGAATATGAAAGTGAAAAGTTGGAGCTCCAATGTGTAGTTAATGAAGGCAGGTCAAGTTAAGTCATGGATGTGGAATAAATATGAATCTCCTCAAACAGTCCTGTTGCTGGTTAGACAATTGGTGACTTCAGGCTAAATAGGAAATCTATTTTGAGAGAAATCAACTTAACACCTTTTAGCAGTAATGAATAGATCAAAATATTTATAAATTGAGTGGGAGTAAGAGACTAGTGATTTTCATCTTCACTGGAGATTCAAAGTTTAAAATGTCCTTATTGTGAAGCAGTGATGGCTAGGGAGATAGCCACCACAAAAAGTCGAGATTCTGTTAAGAAAGGAAGACCTGGTTTTCAACAAATTCTTTTTGTTTTAGTTGTAAGCCCAAATAATTCAAGCAAATAGCTATAAATTCATTACATTTATTTGCAATCCTATAATAGACATTCAATAAGCTAAATATCTGTACATTTTCCTAGCTACTATTTGTGCTCTGAACATTCTACTAATTCTTTCCACAAAGATTCCACCCTCAGGAATGACATAGCACTGCTCAAGCCCAGCCCAACAACAGTTATTATTTATCTTGCACTTTAAGGTTTGCGAAATGCTTTACATCTAGCATCTCATTTGTTCTCCACAACAACTCTGCAAGCTATTATTATCCCTGTTTTACAGATGAGGAAACTAAGGCTCAGAGAAGATAAGTAAGTAGCCTAGAGTCACACAGCTAGGAAGTGTCTGAAGCTGGATGTAAACTCTGGTCTTCCTGGTTCCAATTCCAGCACTCTGGCTACTTTGACACCTAGCCGTCCAAGGCAAATATAGCCATAAAGCAGAATGGTCATGTTCCTAAATAGGTGCAATCTTGTAACTGACTCTTTGGCTTTAGAAAACAAAATTCAGTTTGTAGAATACATTTCATTTTCACCACTTGCCACAATTTTTTTTTAACATATTCAGGTTATCTCCCATAGACTTTACCTTCCACTGAAATATCCTGGATAGCAAAGCGAAGGATGATGGTCCAGATCATACCCAGCGTCATTTTCACATTGCCATCAACAATTTCTGTAGGCAAGAAAAAAGACCACATTAAAAAGAAACTCTACAACATTAACTGAACATACTTACTATCGCACTCTTTCAACAGCGATGCCTACAATGACATCCAAGAATGAAAACCAATGTTATATTTCTATAGGGCCACCGGTATACTTATATAATCCTTAGGTTAATGTCTTCAAATGTCTGGCACTGGGGTCCAAATTCCTCAGCCCCTAGATGAATTCAGAATTGACTCAAAAGCACACATCTTGCAGATATATTTGACGGAAATCAACCAATTAATTTATCAACTTCTAAGAATCCATTAGGAAAAATGTTCAACAATCAGACATGGACAGTTTAATCTCAGGAACCATGCCATCTTTATCTAGACTCTGCTAGGCCTTAACTGGCTACTGGAGTCAATGACCAACAGTGTAAGGCATTTTCAGTTTCTGACAGCTTATATATACATACATATGTACATACGTATGTGTGTGTGTGTATATATATGTATATGTTTATATATATATGTATATATTTAACCATTAGTAAGGGAAAGCCAATACGCATTTATCCATACCTACTATGTACTAGGTACTGTTCTAAGTACATTTTACAAATATCATCTTATGTGATCCTTACAACAACCCTGCCAGGCAGGTGCTATCATTATTCCCATTGTACAGTTGAGGAAACTGAGGCACACAGCAATTAAATGACTTGCCCAGGGTCACATATCTGGTGTCTGAGGTCGGATTTGAACTCAGGTAGGTCTTCCCAATTCTAAGCCCAGTGTTCACTCCACTTACTGTGCCACCAGCTGCCCCTACTCTGGTAATATTTTACATTTAGTAATTTTACATTTAGTATTACACTTAGTATTTACATTTAGTATTACATTTATTTATTTTTACATTTAGTATTAGGTAGTATTTTACATTATATTTTACATTTGTATATTTTTTGAACCCTTTTGTCCCCCTCATTTTGCCCTCACAAATTCCATGAGATTAATGCCTCAGCTTACCTTCAGCACCAATGGATACCAGTTTCACACCCTTACTGGCTATGTAATCCAGGGCCTTATTGACGTTGGCAATTTTGTGGAAGCGCATTTTTCCTCGGTCAGGTTTGGACAACCTTTCACCTGTGAGGGAAAAAAATGGCACAGATACAGACTACTGGTTACACCAGGCTATAGACGCAAGATAATAAAATTCAGAATCCAAGCTTTCTTAAAATTTTATTGGCAGGATTCTAATGACCACTTGGTCTTTAGAACCAATTTGTTTTGGTTCTTTGAACCAAACCAAAAGGAGAAAATAACCTGCAACATGAAATCAGCTGTTCTTATCCCAGGAAGCCAATCAATCAGTCATTTTCAGATAAAGTGGATTTCAAGATAAAGTAGAGTACTATAAACATGAAGGCTTTTGAAACCTATTACTGAAGTTTGGTTTGAAATACTGAAGCTCTTAGTTGAGAGAGTTAGGGTTGTGCCACAGAATCATTCTAGGTTGCGGGCTAGCCTTGGGAGAAACCAAAAAGGCCTAAATTCAGTTTCCTGAGCTAACTACCAAGAACTGACATTTATTCCAGTGACATCAGTAGCCAGTATATGGAGACATGTGCATTGACAGGAAATCTACCTTAATCTCTCATGGTCACAATTCCTTAACTATAAATTTGAAGTCTTTAAAACCAAAGTCAGAAATATGAATTATAAGGCAAAAATAGTCTCAAAGTAGCTTATGCTCACTTATTCAGCATTAACCTAACAATTAAATATGGGCTCTGTAAGAAATTTATCTATCCCACAGGCATAGCATCTAAGCTGCAGCCTTAAGTGTGGCATGAGGACTATCTTCCCTTGGAACCAGGATATTTAAAGAGTCAGGTTCCACAAATGTGACCGGGCCTCATGTGTTCCTGTGTTTGCCCCTCCATATAGGCACTCTAGTCTAGTAGAACAAATGTTCCCTATGTAAAAAATTGTATGTGTCTACTCTGGCCATATGTTCCCAATACAACCACTCCATGTACTTCTTAACAATGTGCCTCTCCACACATGTTCCCTAAGCATGTTTACTCTTCCCACCGTGTGAGAAAGTATACCCCAGGTCTATGAGAGATATATTCTACTGTTAGTTTTCTTACCACTCTATTGACCATAATGCCTTTGATTCAAGGGTGAAAAAAGCATGTAAATTCTAGCTATATACATTCTAGCATCATGAAGAACTGAGGGCCAGGAAAGCAGCGAGGGTGGGTCGGGGGGACAAGGTATCGCTTCTTCTTGTTTTTCCAAGTAGGAGACCTAAATATTACTTTGAAAAGGAAAAACTAGGATATACGTTTACAGTAGAATTTAGCTAGCTTTCAGGATAGATAAAGATCTCCAGGAAGACAAGACCTTTGCCAAAGAGTAATTTCTAATATTGCAATTACAAAGCTTGAATACCTTCAAAGGAAGGCACTCAGTAAATTCATTCTGTAACAGACAGAAAAACTAATTCAGCTACATGATTTACACAGTGTTTTCTTCAAAACAACCCTCTAAGGCATGTAACAAGTAATTTCTCTATTTTATAGATGAGGAAACCAAGGATCATTGTAGTTATATGACTTCTGGCAATCCAAAAATCCAAAAAGCTATTAAGTCTCACATGTAAGATATGAACCAGATCACAGCCAAGGTTTGAACCTATGCCTCAAGGAGATACATCCAGAGCTCTTTTCACTCAAGCGATAACACAATGAGTTAAGTACGTAGAAGACAGAAGCATTAGGAGTTACAACTATGAAAACTGCTTTATCACCAACCTGAAATGACTTCCAAAAGAAGCATGAGTTTAAGGCCATTCCTGAAATCCTCTTCAATGTTCTCAATCTGGGTACCAGCTTTTCTTAGATGAGAATTGCACCACGCAGTAAATGTCTGGAAGATAAAACAAACATTTGTCAAAATGACAATCAGAAAATTACCTTTTGAAAGCTAGCCAACCTCACACATATTCTGAGGAGGGCAAAGAGGACTTTGGGTCCTGCTCAGTCTTCTAAAGGAGGAATAGGAACATGAAAGAAACAGGTAAAATTGAAGCCTTAAGGAAAGTACTTAATAACGTTTGCTCGTTTGATGAAATACCCAGAACTCTTACCTGAACTTTAAAAGACTATCACCATTGGCTTATTCCTATTTTGCCTTGAATAGTCACCCCCATGGTAAGTAATGGCTTTTTCTGCCTTTAACCTCACAAGCATTTTGTGCCTTTTTAAAATATTTGTCGCACACTATTTTATATTATGCATCATATTCCCCAGTTGGAGCCTAACCAACACGAAGCCTTATTTTAACAGGTCTTATCTTAAATTTCGCATCAAACCTAGGCCTACTACAATGTTCCACACTTAATAAACGTTGAATTTTGTTGTTTATATTCTCTACTTAGAGTTTTTTCTCAACAACTATAGTTCTTAATGATAAAGATTTGAAATCTCTTCCACTCCTATGTTTCCCTTATAACTCAAGTCAGTCAGTCAACAAGCATTTTTTAATCATTTACTATGTGCCGAGCACTTGGCTAACTGCTGGCCCTTAGGGAGCTCACATTCCATGGGGAGACAACATTCACACAGCTGTCTAAAGAGTGGATGGAAAGTAATCTCAAAGA
Source organism: Phalanger gymnotis (assembly GCA_028646595.1). Classification (NCBI taxonomy): domain Eukaryota; kingdom Metazoa; phylum Chordata; class Mammalia; order Diprotodontia; family Phalangeridae; genus Phalanger; species Phalanger gymnotis. The sequence continues at coordinate 222,416,560 of CM053626.1, read as the reverse complement.
GATACCAAGAAAGGAGAGAAAGGTTTGAGCTGAGTCTTGAAGAAAACAGGGAAGCCAGCAGGTAGCCAAGAGGAGGGAGAGCATTCTAGACCTGGAGGCCAGCCAGTGCGAAAGGCATGGACATGGGAAATGGAGTGTCAAGTGGGAGGAGGAGCAAGCAGGCCAGTTGGCTTATGGAGTTAGAGGAGGGGAATAAAGTGAAAGAAAGTTAGAAAGATAAGAAGAGGCCAGGTTAAGAAGGGCTTCTAAAGCAAAACAGGGGACTTTATATCTTATCCTTGAGAAAACAGAGAGCCACTGGAATTATTAAGAATGGAGACCTACTATGGTCTCCTAGAAAGGTTAGACCTACTATGTATGCTGCAAGTAAAATTCTTTTGTTCCTTAAGTGGAATTAGATTCCTTTTCTTATGCAAATTACAATATAACTTGTTAGGCACATCTAAGCATACTTTATCTGGAGCTTTTATTAGCTTGGCAACTTCCAATGAAATGGGAAAATCCCTCTTCCCAGATTTTGGGGTGAGAGATTGAAAGAGAAATTTGCCAATGCCTCAGAAAGTGAAACTCAAGAGTATATTTTTTTCACATAAACAATTGTTATACATAGTTATTAGGGTTAAATGGGCTTTGGTGCGCTGGCCTGGGAACCAGCCACTACATATAAAACTGTGTACAAGAACAAATAGTATTCGGAAGCCAAACTACAAACTTACAGTGAATGTCTCAAACACATTAGTTCATAAATTGAATTCTGCCCATATAATGAAATGGGGATAAAATAATCCATATCATTCTCTGCTCTAGAAAGCAAGGAAAAAAAAAACCATTTTGTGTGTGCTCTATGTAGATCTCAGCTTAGTGCAGGTGGTCTAAGAAGTATTTGAGGTAGCTAGCTATGCAGTGCAATGAATAGAGAAATGGCCCTGAAATCAAGAAGACCAGAGTTCAAATTCAGCCTCAAATACCCATCCAAGGGAGTGACTTTGGGCAAGTCATTTAACCTCTGTCTATCTCACTTTCCTCATGTGTAAAATGGGGATGGCAATAATACCTACCTCCTAGGGTTATTATGAGGCTAACATGAAATAATATTTGTAAAGTACTTAGCACAGTGACTGGCACAGAGTAGGCACTTACTAAATGCTTGTTTCCTTCTTCCTTGACTTCCTACAAAGAAGTTATTAAGATTATCATAAGTTATTTGACTGCCTGCAAAATACATATTTTTATATTGATTTGAAATTTCTGCAGATTGCATGAATGAGCAGGCTGCAACATAACACCAATCAAGAATTGCTTAAGAAACATGACATAAAGGGACAAGCATGTGAGCAAAGAGCTGTATGTCTAGAAAAAAATGTTGGTCAGTATTTGGTAAGAGGGAACAATAACTGATGGGCCAGCTGAGTACTACACTGGTTATCTATTCAATGTCAAAAGAGCCTCTAACACCGTGGATGGAGGATATATGGGGGAAGATGGACAAGAGTTACACAGATGAGATCAATGATCCAAAGTGCTAAAGGCTAAATCTTCAGAAAAATAGCACTCTATATATCATTAGGTGGCATCCAAAGTGATTTTGTTTATTTTTCAAGCTTCCTTTTTACTTGGCTTCCACTTATGAACCATTTCCTGCCAAAACAGGATTAGAAACACAGCAGGCAGCTGTTGACGGAGAATGTAAACTCCCCCTAGTCTCACAGCAGCTGCTGGTCTCAAGAACAAAGTGCTAGCCTAGCATATTAAATGGAAAAAGAAAATAAGATATAGTGTAAAGACTGGACAAGGCAATCAACTTCTCAAGAGACACACTCTTTCTAAATAAGATATAACAAGATAGGAGATCTTGTTATAACAAAAATTTTAAAATAGCTTAAATAAAAGAAAGGGATTTCCAAGTCTTGGCCAATATGTTAGCAGTCCTTTGCATTTCATGGTTATTTAACTTTATGAAAGGCAGCTAAACCAGTAACAGTTCAGTGGTTTCTTCTAAGAAACATTTAAGAGTTAAACTTTGCTTCTGTCTAGAAGAAAGTGTGCAAGCCATTTGCTATAGTTAAGTATGAAATACTGAAAGCCCTTTAAAAATAACCTTAAACTTTAAATACATTTCTAGTTAATGACACTCACATGAATGGTATTGCCTAGACTCCTTCTGAGGAAACATGGATTAAAGTGGGAGCGGGAGGGAGAAGCAAGAGAGTAGGCAGTTATAACTACATAGGTATCAATTTTTTACTCAGTTTTACTGACAAGTGATGACCTATGCACACCACTTAGTCATGTAAATCTTTTAATGTAACCTTGAAAATAAATGGTACTGGAAACATTACTAAAATCAACTAGCAAAGTTGGCCTCACCACAAAAACCCGAGAAAATAATGTTAGTGTACTGATCCCCAGGGTGAGTCCTTAAGAGTCTCTTTGAGCCTACTACAGGTAGAAGTCATAATTAAGGTAATCATTTCTTACTTAGCTGTTAATATCTAGGAAGATTAAACTAAAAGGTCAATGTACTTAGCTAAGTTGAGCCTAATGAAGTTTAAATATATTTAATTAGTATCCCCACGTGCCAATATGACTTTGAGTAACTAGTAACTAACAAAACACAAACATGAGAAAGGACTTCAATAGCTCCATACTACAAAATGAACCTGGGGGGTAGTAGGGGAAGATTATGTGCCAGCACAGGGCTTAATTACCATTTTACTTAAAGTAAAATGAATTGCCTCAGTCCAGGATGGAGAGACTATCCCCACATGTATTTGCCCTGGCCCACCAATCCTACCACTGTTTAAAAGATTGTGCTTATAATCTGTGCTAAATGAGCCTGGGAGACATGGGTAAGATAGAGGGATCTGGTAGCCTGGCTAAACTCAAGCATTTGGTCTAATAGACAAATGCTTCTAGCAAACCTCTTTGCTTTGGGGGTCTTTGTAGTCATCTGGAATCTAGTTTTGGTCTTTCTAGTCAAATAGGACACAATAGAGACTAATTAGAGAGTAGTAGTCTTCAGGAGTTTCCCTCGATGATAGTTTGGAAGAAATCTTTATCTACCATATTATGTGACACTTTTTCACATTCTCTTAAAAGTTAACCAGATAGGCTCCACCCAACCTTCTAGAGGCCTTCCCAAATTTCTCCTAACACTGAGAGGAGACCAGTGAAGCACTCTGGCTGTTCTCCTGTTATCCCTTGTTCTCATATGACCAGAGCATCTTCTCTCCCTGCCATACAATTCCTTGATGGTGCCCTTTATTCCTGTTTTTCCTTTTCTTACTGGTTCAGAATTCCTTGTTGGTTATGTGTTAGAGCCTGGTCACACCCACTCTGTGCCTCTCCACTGCCCTCATCTGATATCTGGTACTCATCTTTAATTCTTCACAGGCAGTGTGGATCCCTATCTCTCTTCTGTATAGTGAGACTAGTAAAATGTTAGTACTGAAAAGATAGGCCTTTGTTTTCATGGGAGGCTGGGATGGAGGTCAGCAAAAGAATTTTTGCAAGCTTAGAAAATATCTAGGCCTTCCTTCTTTACATATTTATATCTTCCTTTTTTTCTATTCTAGGTCCAGCTCACACTCTCCATCCCAGATATACTTACTGTTGGATAAGTTCAAATGCATGTTGAAATCAAGTTCAAATGCATGTTGAAATCTGGAAAATAGACATTCCTCATCCACTTGATCTTTCCTGTTTAGATGGACATGGCAAACTCTTTTAAGAGGTTATGGATCTCTTCTAGAGGTCCTGCAACTTTATGCATTCTACACAATGTCAGCCACACACAGAAATATCTAGACCACTGGTGTCACACTCAAACAGAAAGGGAACACTGCTAGCTGCATAATTGAGTTAGAAAACCAGAAATTAAAATTATCTACTGCATCATATATATTTTTTATTTTGCAAAACATTTCCCAATTACATTTTAGTCTGATTCAGGCCTCCTTCAGGAGTTCTGAAGGCCAAGTGAAGGTTTAGACTAGAGTTTGATACTCTGATCTGGATGACCTCACCATTAACAGAGACTCCTCTTCAATCTGTACTCTATATCTCTTTCAAGAAGGCAAATAACTTTGTTGAGAGTATACATCTTCCTATTTTTATGCCTCACTTGACGTAAATAATCAGTCATTAAATAGGGGTATTTTTATCAAGGAATACTGGAAGACCTTGATATATGAAGACAGACAACTTACCTCAAAAGAACTTATACAGTGGTTTTTTATTCTACTGAATCAAATGCTTGTTTGTAATGAGCAAACCATAAGTGCAATGCAATCTTATATTCGCTACATCTTTCAATTAATTGTAAAATAATAAAGATGTGGTCCATTGTTGAATATTGTTTGGAAAAGATTGCTTGCTCCCTACTAATACACTCATTGGGGATACCCTAAAGCAGAGTTGGGGAACCTGCAGCCTCGAGGCCACACGTGGCCCTCTAAGTCCTCGAATGTTGCCCTTTGACTTCACGGAACACATCCCCTTAATAAAAGTATTTGTTCTGTGAAGTTTGGATTCAGTCAAAGGGCGACACTTAAGGACCTACAGGGCCACATGTGGCCTCAAAGCTGCAGGTTCCCCACCCTGCCCTAGAGTTATATAGAGAGATCTCTCTCAAAGGTTTTTGTATGGACATGAGAATTGGCATATAAATCAGAAGGGAAAAAAAGAAAGAAGGGAAAGGACAAAAAAAAGGAAAGAAAGAAAAATTTCAGCATTCTCAACAAAGGAATATTTGTTGGGAAGATATATGGGATTTAACCCTACTGAAAAATTACTACTTGAATTTTTCAGAAAACAAAGTCTAAATATTCTTCCTTCCTCTCTTTATGGGTTACATGTATCTATAAAGTCTATGGAGGACAGCTGATCAGATGAGAGTAGAGAAGAGGAAAGGAGAGAGAAGGACAAGGGAGGAGAGAGAAGGGAGAGAGAAGAGGAGGAAAGGAGAGGATCCTCTGGTGGTTAACCTGATGTAATTCAATAAAAATTTATTGAGTAACTGCTAGGTACAAGGCACTATACCCCACATTAAATAGGCTGGTCCTTCAACCACAGGTAGTCTGTCATCCAGTCTCAACTTAAAAGTTCTTCCAGCTTAGCAAGCATTGCCAAAGCTTGTATTCCTTTGTCAATATCTTTGAAACTCAGCTTCTTTTCCACATCAGGAAGATGTAAACTCTTTGAAGAAGTCGAGAACTCCTCAAGGATTTCAATCTACTCTGGGCTCTGATTGGTAAAGATTCACCATGCCCTGCAGCCTTTAAGTATAACCTAAGCCCTCATCCTGCTTTTTAATTGATAGGAGAATAGTGATCAAAGCAACACTACCAGTCTGCCAATTATCATTCGGACTCCCTAATGATCACTCCCCTATTTTTGCAGTCTGGTCCTCCTAAAATGTAAGCACCTTGAGCATAGTGACTGTCTTGTTTGTATTTGTATCTCCAGCCCTTAGCACAGTGCCTGGCACTAGCAAGAAGTTGCTAGATGTTTTTTCACTCATTTGTTCACTACTTCATTCAAGAAGTTGTTTTAAAATGCTTCTACAAAAATAGAGATGAGCATTACTATCTCTTTACTCATATCAATTGTCCAACTACTAGAAAGGACAATTTGAGTGTCTGATCTATACAGGGTACGACACCCTATATTACTAAACATTCACACACACACAAAAATGGTGGTTCTATAATGGCAATCTGGACTACTTTATTTTTCTGGACTTTTCATGGACTCAGGGCATAATAATGAAGTAAAAACACTCCAGCAAGTGGTGTGGGTCAAGATAAATACAAAAAATAGTGATATTCTGGGAACCTGAAGACTTAGTTTCACGTGATTAAGCCGAAGGGAGCTTTGTCTCCTCTTCATTCCAGAAAAAGGACCTAGAGCCCAATAGCTTTCCCCCCCCTGCTTTTGTCCTTCCAAAAGCTACTTGATTTCAAAACCATAACTAACAAAAAATAAGTTTTCTATAAATATCTGGTAACAAAAATTGATGTCTCTATTTTGCAAAGGGTGAACTTCAATTAAAAGAAGTCTTCCATAAGAAGGCAAAGATATAAAAAGAAGTAAGCTTTTATACCCTAGTCACATAGCCTCTTAACCATAAGAGCACAATGCTTTCCTCTAAGAAAATAATAGAATATAAAAAATAATATGGCCAATACACTTGAAGAGCAGCTGTTATTTACACAATCTATCATTTACCACTCAATGGAAAAAACTTAGAGTCGCTCTCTCAATAAGACACAGTGTCATCTATTTCAACTCTTTGAATGAGGAACTCTATAATGTCTTCTGGGATCTTTATTTTCTCCTCTGGACATACAGAAAAACTCATCAAACCTGGAGAGTATTAGGTGAGGGATGTTTCAGTGTTATGGCACAATAGGCTATCTATCATTGTATATTTCTGTAATTAGTAGGAATAAATTTTAAAAGGCAGAATTTAAAAAAATGTATTTCCTATCTTGCCCTACAAGCAATATTTATAAAAGTTAGCATTTATATAGTGCCTAAGATTTTATAATGTGTTTAAAAACAACCCCATCCAATAGATATTATAGGTACAGAGGCTGAGGCTCAGGGTTTAAATGACTTGCCCGGAGTCCTATGGCTACTAAGTACCTAAGGCTAAATTTGAACCTAGCTCTTTTTAACTCGTCATGCGTGATAGCCATTATGCTGTGCTGCCTCAAGAAAGGCATAGTACCTGAAAGAAGTCTTCTTCATGTCAATCAGCAAAAATTGCTACGGAAGAGCTGACCTGAAGGCTGGCTATAGGCACAACAACCCATCAAATAAAGGGTTACCTAGAGAACGGGAAGTATAAACTGCTTTCGTGTCATTAGGAGTAAATATGTAATCTAAATCCCATTAATTTTCAAATTTAAGTCACTAGATAGACACACAAAGGTTAAGAGTAAATAATTTCTAACAGGCCCAGAGGGCCAAGGCTGCTGGTTATTTTAGAATCATAGATTTACAGCTGCAATGGACCTCAGAAGTCATCTATTCCAATTCCCTTATTTTACAGTAAGGAAACCGAGGCCCAGATAGATTAAATGACTTGCTTAATATAGGTAATGAGGGACTGAGCAAGGATTTGAGCTAGATTTTAACGTTCCATATAACTTGCTATGAATCAATGAAGCACCATGAAGTTAAGTAAAACAAAACTGGAACCACTACTGTTTGTAAGAAACCATCTCAGATCCCTCACCCCCAAAGTCTACAGAGGTTGTCCCATGTTTATGACAATAGCAATTGCACTGAGATGGTGATCTTGAAAAAGAGGCCTTCTGTCTTTCACCCTACAGTTGAATTTCCCTTAAAAGAAAGCATAGGACTTATCTATACAAAAATATTTTAGCAGCCCCTTTTGTAGTAACAAAGAATCGGAAAGTAAGGAGGTGCTCATCAACCGGAGAATGGCTTAACAACTGTCATACAGGAATGTAATGGAAAACTATTGTGCCATAACATGGTAAAAGGGCCAGTTTCAGAAAAACCTTAGAAGAATTATATGAACTGATACAAAATTAAGTGAGCAGACCCAGAAGAATAATTTGTATAATAACAGCTACGTTGTAAAGACAAAACAACTCTGAAAGACTTAAGAACTCTAATCAATGTAATGACCAACCAAGATTCCAGAGGACTAATGATGAAGCATGCTACCCATTTACTGACAGAGAGGTGATGACACAAGATATGAAATGAGACATATATTTTTGCACATGACCAATACAACAATTTGTTTTGACTATGCAAACTCATTAGAGCAATCATGTTTTTCTTTGTTTTTTTCCCCCCATAATGTGTGGGTAGGAGGGAAAGATAATAAAATAGAAATAGGAAATTTGCTGGACAGAGCTCCAGGACAAACCTGAATATAGATAGCATCTAATCTCATTTTATTTACTTATTTATTATTGTTTATTTGCTACTTTTTAAAACCAAATCACTATAAAGGGGCACAAACTCTAACCAGCTAGATACTCCTCTGTGCTTTCCCAATTTGTTATTTGATTTTGTTCAAATGTTACAAGCTAACGGCTTCCTACTATATAATTATCTCTAACAGGTAAAGCCACCAGGAAGTCTATAATTACCTATTCAGAGTCTTCCAGGATATGCCCATTTTTCTAAGCTCTCTACCAGGTAGGATTTGCAACAGCTGATTCTCATAAAGTAACAGCTAATACAAAAGATAAAACATAACAGGAAAGAGGGAAAAGCTGGTGGTGCTAGAAGGCTAGAGTTTACAATTCCAATTGTATCTCTTCCTCCTCCTAAACAAGTACTTAACCTTCATATCTTGTGGTTCTTCCAATTCTAAAATAGTGTTAAGAGTTGCTACCTATTAACTTTTCAAGAGAAAATTGCCATGAACACAGTAGGTACTTAATAAAAAATTTTAAAAATGAATATATGAATATAAACAGGAATAGACAAACTAGCCAACACCACTCCAAAACTCAATGGTTCTTGGAGTCCCATCAAATAAACCTACCTACAAACATTATTTTCTGCCAAAGCGCTATTCTAAATGCTTCAATTTTTTTAAACTGAGTCGCTCCTATATTCTTTCATTTCACAAAGCCTAATTTGCTACGATTTCTGCAAATAGTCTTCATGATTTCTTTAAAAAAAAACTTAAAATGCAAGGGTCTCCCAGAGGGATTCAGAGCTTAAAAATCCTTGGGGGAGGTGTGTGGGTGCTGAAACAAATGGGATTTCAGCTTTAGCAATGAAAGGAGACTCTGCCCTATAAAGAGCAGGTGGACTAATCCTTTGGAAGGGTTAAATTTCCCAGGGACCATGTGGCTAACTGACATCAATGGTAAAGATACTAGCTGACTGCATGTCTTTGGAGTCCTTCAGTATTTCCAAAAAAGCCAAGTATTCCAAACAGTTTGTACGTTACCCTTAAGAATTTCACTGTCAGCTCCCAGGAAGAGAATACTATACTATTAAGCCATAGATATTAAGCTAGTCAAATTAATGCATCTATAGTGGTATCATGGTCAATATTCTGTCATTCAAATTTGAAAGAGCCAGAAAAAGGGTATTGTTTCTGCTGAAGTTTCTATCTAACCAACATCTAGAACATTGCTTTGAACACAGTAGCTACTCTATAAACATTTTTAATGAATTGTTAATCCCATTTTCTGGGCCTTGGGAATAATTTGATTTGGGAAAAAACAAAAACAAAATATTGCATTAGCAACTATCCTAGAAAACCCAGGTACTGCTCCTCCTATGACTCTCAAAGAGTTCAAAAGAAAAAAAAAGTGAGACTCACAAGTGGAAACAAAGAAAGATAGTATTACAATGAGGCAGCATGGCATGCTAAGAATGCAATCAAGAAACTTCTATTTTTCTCCCAGCTCAATCATCAATTCATTGTGCAACCTTTTGCAATTTACTTCACATCCCTTGTCCTCAATTTCTTCATTTGTAAAATGATAGGGTTAAACAAGAAAATCTTTAAGGTCCTCTTTAGCTCTGACATTCTATGATTCCACAGATGAGCAGTTATAAGAAATCATGATAATACTATGGCAAATTCTTTCTGGAAAAGGTTAAATCTATTGCCAAAATACCCCAGAAGACCATTTGGTGCATTAAAGTTCTGAGAACTTTACATAATGAAACAACCATGGTAGTCATCCACTTCTGCCTTTCGCCCACAAATCTCAGTCTTTAAAATCCTGTTAGGTAATTTAGAATAAGAAATAGCTCGGCTTAGCATTGTGAACTTTCAGTCCTTCAGTTTTAAACCTGGCTGACTACCAACTGATTGTATGATTTGGGTAAGCCACTTTGGCTTTCCTCTAGCTTCATCTCCCTCCCCATGTGTAGGATGGGGCGTTAAGCTAAGTATACACAGAGCTTTTGTAAAGCATGACTAATCAAAAGCAATAACAGAAAAACTCTTTGCAAATACAAAAGAAGTACAGAACACAAAATAATGGCCAAAAAAAGAGCAGCTTAAGTTAACAATAGTGGTGCAAACTAATTCAAGGTGTTCGTAGGTACAATTTGAAGGGGAAGGAAGAAATCAGTTTTGAACAGCTAAAATGGGATATTTAGGAAGATGAGAATCTTAGAGTCACGATTTTATGTTAAACCTACTCGAGCACAGAGAAATGTTCCCACCTTCAATAACTATACATAATATGCTGCTGCTTAGCACGAGTCAGATAACACTGTTGTACACAGACAGGAGGAATGCATGGAGGACTGGGGTCAAAAGAACACGAAGAACCTTCTGCTTCTCCCACCAAGGGCTGCGCCACTCTTCAATAAATAAACACTTGATCCCCGGGGAACAGATCTTCCTGCCTCACACCATTTCCCTATGCCTGGAATGCCCTCTTCAAACCCCTCATTTCTACATGATGAAACCCAACCCAGCCCTCAAAATGCAGCTGAAAGGCCATCTTCTCCTTGGAGCCCTTCCTAATTGCCCAAATGGAAATGACCATTCATTCCTCAGACCTTAGATCTTACTTTGCACCCCTCTTATGTTCTTATCATATATCTTGGTGTACTGAAAAGAGAGCTGAAATTGGAGTTAAACAACCCAGGTTCCTGATATTTATTAGCTGTGTAACCTTATGCGAGTCACTTTACCTATACAAACCCAAATTTCCTTATCAATAAAACAGATAATAATATTTATTCTTATCTCCCTTATAGTGTTGTTATAAAGTACTTTGTCAACATCAAAGTGCTTTAACAATAGATTATTATTGTATTGTATTCTATATTTATTGTCTCATGTTGCATGCACACACACATACACACACATATCACACTCCCTACCCTAAAGCTCCGTAAGAGTACAGACACCATTATTTGTCTTTGCAATATATTTCTCCCAGTGCTTGGCATACATAATATATTGTATATCAGTGATGTCAACTCAAATAGAAATGGTCTTTGCCAGCCACACATTGACTTAGAAAACCACAAATTAACATTATCTGTGTTGCTTGCATTTCTACTTATTTTGTTAAATATTTTCCAATTACACTTACTCTGGTTCTACTGCATTCAGGAGTTTTGCAGGATATGAGTTTGACACTTCCGTTGTGCATAATAGGTACTAAATAAATGATATCTATACAAAGAATGTGAAATAATTTTCTCAAACTAAGGAGGCAAGAAAATTGCATTTTTTTGCATTTGAGGGCACAATTTGCTTACTTTTCTGTGCCTATGGTACTTTTGGATCTACCTTTTCATTAAGTATCTTATTTGAAATCAAAGGTTCCATATGAATTGGGATGACCTCTGAAGAGCAGGTGTATAGAATAGGCAAAAGAAATGAACATATTCAGTTCTTTCTCAATTATCCACCAGCATAAACATTTTAACTTAGGTGCAATATTGAATGAGGAAATAATAACAATAATAATAGCTGATATGCAGATAGTAGTACATCAAGGTTGACAAATTGCTTTCCTTTACACTCTATCCAAGTCAGACTTCACAGCAATGATACAGAACCACACAGGCATTCTGGCAATTATCATTTATGTTGTTATTTTTGCCTTCCTGTTACATATCTTTGTCATGACCCCAAAAGAGGTCATGAAGAGTCAGACACAAGTGAAAACAAGTGCTTTATACATGAACTCATCTATAGTAGCTCTGCCTGCTTATTACCTGTATAATAACCTGGGGGCAAGTCACTTAACATTTCTGTGCCATCTTTAAAATCATGGTGACTGCACTAGATAATCTCTGAGAGTTCACCCAGCTCTAAATCCTAAGCTTACCAAAACAAATTGAAATTTTCACAGTTATCAAGTCCAACTCAAAATAGGTCATTTGACTTAGCATTAAGAATTAAACCCCAATGGGTTTTCTCCCCAGTCATTCAAATAAGCATTCTACTTTATCCATTTGCCTAACATCTCAACAGTCAGTTCACATAGAAAGAAGCACCTTCACAGACAGAGAAAAGTCCCCAAGGTGGGTTCCAAAAGCTCATGTGTAACTTAGTTGGTTTGTGTTTTGTTTTGTTTTTGAAAACACAGCTCAGTCCAGAAAAGTCTATTTAATAATCGAGGTACCCGGAAGATAGCAAAAAGAATAATATCGAACTTAACTACCACATGTAAAAAAATTTCTATGGGGAAAAATGAATTGAGGATTCCAAATCCCTGAGAATATAGGAAAGAGTAGCGAGAATAATGGAATCAGAGAATGTCAAAGCTGGGACAGGCTTTTGAGCTCAACCTCATCACTTTACAAAATTAAAAAACAAAGTCAAGAGAAGTAATTTTCCTAAGTTAATGATACCTCTAGAAGGAGAACACAGGCCTGTTTTGTTTCCCAGTCTGGTACTCCATCTCCACACCACTTTGCTTCTAAGGTGAGGGTTCTTAACTTGAGGTTTGTGAAATTTTTTAAAAGTATTTTGAAAACTGTATTTTGATATAATTAACTAATTTCCCTTTGTAATACTATATATTTTATTTTGTGCATTTAAAAACACTGGTCCTAAAAAGGTGTCCTTGCAGACCATGGGGAAGGGGGAAGTGTCCATGATAAAAAGTGTTCAAAACCCTTTTTCTAAGGAATTCATCCCCCCTCCCTCCTGTATGTCACTTTTCCCTCGCCATTCACTGCTACTGAAGAGAACATCCATCCCTCCCCAAGCTAATGCTGAGATTCAGTAAGAAGAAATTCCCTCTTGTCCCCTATCTATGAAGTCTGTCCCTTCAGTACTACAGTTCTTACAGAAGTAGACTTCCAAATCTTCAGCTCCAAGAGGACCAAATGCTGTCTTCCAATGTAAAGAAAGCGAGTGTATAAGTCAAGTACTATCTCTCTATATATTTTTAGCATGCATATTTTTCTCTTTTCTATAATGCTTCCCCTGACCCCTCCAGCCTGAAGCGATCTCTCCCTATCCTTGAGTCCTATACCCTTTTGCTTGTCTCTTATGGCCCTTATCACGCTTTTCTTGCATATACCTTAATTCCTCCCCTAGATCACATAGCTGGAGAGCAGGGGCTGTGTCTTATTCATATCTCTATATCTACCCTTGTGCACTGAGCACAACTTTTTATATAAAAGAGACTCAATAAATGTTTACTGAATGAAGGTGTGTACATCTGCACCTACAAGGAATGCAGCAGCTAGCTCAGGTTTAAGGTCAGAATTGTTGGCTGACCTGAAATGATTTCAGTCGAAGTCAATCAGAATTCAATAACAACAAAAACTTGTGTTGAGAGATTACTCATCCCCAGAAGCTCAGGAAGACTTTTCCCTGGAGGTGAGATGACTGATGATGACAGGTAGATTAGTCTTTTTTCTCAAGGTTGAAGTCTTATTTTGTAATTTAATAGGTTACTGCCAATGGTGTGTGTGTGGGGGGGGTGAATTAGAATCCCCTCAGTGACCCCACTTAGTGTAGAGAGAGAAATGCTGATAATAATGGCTTTGATGTGGCCTTTCAAAGTTTTCAAAGTATTTTACATATGTATCTATTATTCACTAGTCAGCCTTAGAACACTGTGAGGTGGCTGCTATTATTCTTGGTTTACAGATGAAGAAACTGAGGTTGATAATAAGGGCTAGTGATAGTAGCTAGCATTCATACAGCACATTTGTAAAGCACTTTATGATCATTATCTCATTTTACCCTCATTTAACCCTAGGAGGCAGGCGTTATTATCATCGTCATTTTACAAACAAAGAAACCAAGGCTGGCAATGGTTAGGTGAGTTGCCTCAGATCACATAGCTAAGCTAGCAAGTGTCCCAGGCAGGATTTGATTCTAGGTCTTCCTGATTCCAAGTCTAGAACCCCATCAGTGATGCCACTCCTCACCTGATGATGAGCACGGGTCTTTTCCCCACCCCAACTTAGTTAACAATCTGAAGCTGAAAGGCAGGGATCACAGACAACTCTCATGGGGTAGAGGTGCAGTCCTGGCAGCAATTACTGCCACTGTCTGTATAACCAATAAAGAAAGAAGAGCCCATAAATCTTAGGAATGCAGAGGAACTTAAGTGACCATTCCATTTCCATCTCTGACTAGGATTAGACATATACTGATCAACGGCTTCATTTTCCAGTTTTCATAGCTGTCAACCCTTTAAGAGTCGACAGTATCTTAGCTGACAGTATCAGCTAAGAATCCTATGTGTTAAAACTTGTGAACTTCATAATGTGGTCAATAGATACCATGGAAAACATGAGGCAATTCCAATATACATACATATACATATGTACATACATACATATGTATACAATAAGCTTGGGTGAATGAGTGCTCTCTTGAGGAGGTGGGTACAAGGTGGCCAGCCATCTTAACATTTGTAAAAATGGTCTTGGCTATGATTTTGAACGGGAGCTGCGGAAGGTGGATTTCCAACAACATCCTATCCTTCCAATCTACTTATACCTTACCCACCCCCACCATGTAATCTGTGATCTAGTGACACTGGCCTCCTTGCTGTTCTTAGGAGTTCCATCTCCAGACTCTGGGAGTTTTCTCCACCTGTCTCTCATGCACGCAATGCTGAATAACGAATAAGAATAAGAATCTCAGCCTCCTGGCTTCCTTCAAGTCACAACTAAAATTTCATGCCTTCCCTCTACTGATTATTTCTTAATTATTCTGTATGTAGCTTGTTTGTATATAGTGGTTTGACTGCTGTCTCTGTCATTAGACTGGGAGCTTCTTGAGAGCAGGGTGTCTCAACTTTCTTTATCTCCCCAGTGCAAAGCACAGGGTCTAGGTCAGAGTGGGTACTTAATAAATGTCTGCTGACTGGCATCCCTAAAGCTCCAATGCTTGACTGCCCAATCGTCCTTAGACAGGTTCAGAAAACTAGATGGTCACTGCAGAGCTCTGATAATAGCAGAAAGGTTTCTAATCAAGCAAAGACTGGCCCAGACTGGTGCTGCAGACACGACCTCTGGGAAGTAGATTTTCCCCCACTCTTTACATACACTCTTAACGTGAGACATCTGCACATCAGTAAGTCCCATACAGTTTTCTGTAAAGAGAGGAATGATTTATTATTTGGAGTGGGGGGGGGGGGAGGAGTAATTAATAAGACTTCTCACCAACCTTGGTTCTATAATCTTTCTTCTAAAGTGTTCAAAATCCATTATTAAGTATGTTAAAATTTTAAATATTCTGATCCAAGTTAACTACTGCATAAGAAATTGGGATGTCACATAAAAGAATGGTACACAGAAACAGCTGGAGGCTACCATTTCCAGCCGATATTAAAATGACTGTGCCTGCTTAACCTGTGGAGATGACAACTGATGTCAGCCAAGCTATGTATGTATGTATGTATATATGTGTATATATATATATGTGTGTGTGTATATGTGTATATATATATATATAAAATATGAAAATTACTGATAAATCTTGTTTCAATGCATTATAAAAACCCACAGCTTACACCTAAGGGAATCTCTTACAATGTGCCACCCTTGAAAACATCTGCCTACATGGTCTTGAATTCCTTATATTGCTCATTTCTCTGAGCCAAATTCTCCATATAAAATCTAAGGCAAATGCCCATGTCCACTCCTATTTTAATCACCAGAATCATATAACATAACATCTCTTATTGCTATAATGTTACAAAAAATCTTACATTTCATTCAACTCTCTCAACAAACATTTATCAAAATGCTTACTATGTGCAAGGCACTATGCCAGGTAAACAGATTTAAAAGAAAAATAGCCCCTGACTCTTAATAATGAGTTCACAGTCTACTAAGAAGGAATATGAAATATACACAAAAAAGGAGCTTTTGATAAGATGAAAGAAGTCTATACAAAGCACTCTAAGATAGTCTAAAGTGAAAGATCTTGCTTTCAGCTGGTGGGAAGAGGTAATCATCACCAAGGAGGTGACACATAATATCTGGGGCCTTGAGGATTTCAAGCAGTGGAAATGAAAGGGTGTACTAAAGGCATAAATAACATTCTGCACACATGCACTCAAGGAACGACTAGCTAGTAGTCAAGTTGGCTGGAATGTAGAATGACTGGCGAGTTATGAAAAATAAGGCTCAAATAAAATGGTGGATTTTGTGAAGGGCCTTGAATGCTAGGCTAAGAAATTTACATTTTATCCTATAATGGTGAATATAAAAGTGGCTATTAAATTTTGAAATGAATTAAATATCGAACATTCAGTGGTTATAGAAGGTCTTTAGGCAAGAGAGTGACGAGGTCAGACCTGTGTATTAGAAAGAGCTATGAAAATGAAAGATCATAGTGGTGCACCCTAGGGATGAGAAAGTCAAACCAGGAAGGCAATTAATGAGGCTATTGTAATGGCCCAGCAAAAAGTCTTAGACTGGGGTGGAAGCAGCAGCATGAGTGAGTGTCCTTGGAATCTGGGCTAACACTGTACAAGAATGAAAGGACAGAGGGAGCTGGAACCCTTTACAAATGTACCAGCCTACGACAGGCGCACCAATCATGAGTGGACTAGAGAAGGGTGAACACAAATGAGTCAGGAGGACCTCAATTCAAATCCAGCCTCAGATACTTGACACAATTACTAGCTGTGTGACCTTGGGCAAGTCACTTAACCCCAATTGCCCTACCCCCCCCAAAAAAAACTAAACTAGACTAAATGGTCTTTAATACTCTACATCTATGACTCTATGATCCTAAGTAAATATATATTTATGTGATAAATATGTACTTAAATATACAATAATTATATTTATATGATACATATATAATACATAAAAGTATATATAAAATGTATGTGTATATACATATGTAAATACACAAATATATACATTTAAATACACAAATATATATTATATATAAAAAATACACAAACATAAATACTTAAAAGTAAATGGAAAATACTTTCCAGGGGATAGGGAAAATACTAACAAGTAAGGGGAATCAGAAAAGGCATTATGTTGGGGGTAGTGCTTAAGCTGAGTCTTGCAGAGAGCTAGAGACTCCAAGAGGTGGAGGTAAAGCGGGGGAGGAGAGGGGACAACATTCCAGGCATGAGGAACAGCCTGTGCCAAGGCACATGAGACAGGATGTGGAATGCCATGTATTGGATACAGCAAGGCCACTTTGGCTGGAATGTAGAAAGTGGGAGTCATGTGGATTCAGCCTGCAAAGTTAGACTAAAGCCAGACTAGACTGTACTGATTTGAATACAAGCTAATTCTGACTGCATGTGGTAAATAATGTTGTTTTTCAATATTTAGATGTATATGTACACATATACACATATGCACGTGTATGTATTACATATTTATTTGTTATATATTAATATATTAGCACTATACATTAGTAATAATGTATATTTATATGTATATTACACATATTTTAAAAATTTTGATAGAAAGAACACTGGATCTGGAGTCAGATAACGTTGGTTTGATTCTTGAATCTAAACTCAACACCTGTGAGACCTTATACAAGTCATTTTTCCATTGTCTAATCCTCAGTTTCTTCAACTATAAAATGAGGAGGTTGAATTCAGTCCCTTCTACTTTTAAATCTGTATTCCTCAGAATAATATATAGCCTCACCACAGCCCTGGGTGGTGGGTGCTGTTACTGACCCCATTTCACACATGAAGAAACTAAGGCAGAAGTGAAGAGTGACTTGCTCAGGGTCACACAAGGTAGTAAGTACCTGAGGCTGCTTTTAAAACGCAGGTCTTCCTACTTCAGGACCAGAGCTCTATCCACTGTGCCACCTGGCTGCCTCTAGTAAGAAATTCTTTCTAACCCTGCCCCCGCCTAGTCCTTTCCTTCATCCTACCTAGGACATGTTGTGCTCAGAAGCATCATGGATGCCTCTATAATAAGCCAACACAACAGCTGGTGGAGAAATCCTTTGGGCCCTTTCTGGTAACAATTCAAACTGATACAACAAACATGCTTAAGTATCTACTCTGGGTAGAACACTGAATAATCTTGTGTGTAATTAATCTCATGCTACATTTCCTAAAGTAATTATACTCTATGGTAATTATGTGGATGGTATTGGTCAGGGAGTGGCTGATTATCAGACATAGCTGATCTTCTAGCCTCTGAATATAGTAACTCAACTGAAGAACATTCCTCCGGAAATACCCACACTTTATCTCAGTTACCTTTTAGAGGGTGATAAACCAGCAGATTAGTGCTTCAGTTTAGACACACTCAGCTGGGAAGGCCTTATCACTGAATCACAACGTTTCAGACAATGGACTTTGGAGGTGGGTGCGCCACACATAAGGTCCTATGCATGAAAGCACTTACATGGTGGCGCACTGAGATCTGAAGTTCTTGAAAATTAATTTAACTTTTCAGATAAATATGAAGTTTTTGCCAGGGCTAACCTACAATGGAGTCGGGCCTGGAGGCAGGAAGGTTCAAATCTTGCCTCAGACGCTTACCAGCTGTGTGACCCCGGACAGGTCACTTAACTGTTTGACTTGGTTTCTTTATCTATAAAATAAGCTGGAGAAGGAACTGGCAAACCATTCTAGTATCTTCACCAAGAAAATCCCAAATGGAGCTGCAGAGTTGGAGACAACTGAAATGACTGAACAACAAAAACACTACAATGGGACCTCTGGCTACCTATACTACCTGGACCTCAAAATAAACATTTGCAACAAATTTACCATATTATCGGTAACTCCAGAAACAGAGATAAGTGGCTTCCTGCAAGGATTGCTTTCATTGAACCTGAGTTTACAGTAAACAGCACCTTCTGCATCACATGTTTTTTGACTTCGGTCCCTGGAGGTGGAGCACAATTCTAAAAGTCTGTTCTCCTCTAAGGCTATGGTGCCTCTTCTTTGTATATAAAGCCAATTCTCTACATATGAAAGCGATATTCTAGCAGTCTATTAAAAATTTTTAAAAAGGGAGATGACATTACATTTGCCTTCCTACTCTCCTAGGATGGATGGGATTGCCCCATCAATTTGCCTGCCTACACCAATAACAAGGTCCTCTGGTGCTCCACTGAGTTTGATTTGCCTGTTCATTTCATATATGAGACAGGAAGTATTTCAAGAAAATATATACAATTTGTCTGCTTAGAATTACAGCTAGGTGGCACAGTAGATAGTGTGCCAGGTCTACAATCAGGAAAACTTTTATCTTCCTGAGTTCATGGTTACTAGCTGTGTGACCCTGGGCAAGTTGCTTAATCTTGTTTGACTCAGATTTCTCCCCTATAAAATAAGTGGGAGAAGAAAATGGCAAACCACTTCACTATCTTTGCCAAGAAAACCCCAAATGGGGTTTTTCTTTTCTAGTTGTCTCATGTAACTATCTTTACCATCTAATCTGTGATTTTATTAATACAGGTAGGTATGCCTTCCAGTGGGGATAGACTGAAACCCAATGATCTTTTTTCATTCTGTGCAATTCTTGTCCATGTGCTCCTGTAAATATTCCCCACAGGAGTCTACCCAACATGTTGACTGAGTACACCTTGTAGTCAATTGTGTGACTGCCACAAGATGTCATTTTTGAAAAACATCCTGTTCCCTTCTCATAGATTCATCAAAGAGGCTATGTTTTCTTGATATATGTGTAGATTAGTTTCAAAGATTTTACAGAGACAGAAAAGTAGGCATGTGGTAGTTATTTATGTTAGTAGTAATGATAGTTATTGGTATTTTCCTACTAGCAATTTTGGAGGTAATAATAAGGTTCAAGATTTTTCCAAGAGATGGTTTAGTCCAGGGGTGGGAACCTGTAGCCTCGAGGCCATGTGTGGCCCTCTAGATCCTCAAGTGTGGCCCTATCACTGAATCCAAACTTCACAGAACCAATCCCCTTAATAAAAGGATTTGTTCTGTAAGACTTGAACTCAAGTCAAAAGGCCACACCCAAAGGGCTAGAAGGCCACATGTAGCCTGGAGGCCATAGGTTCCCCACCCCTAGTCTAGCTGAATGGTTCTCAAACTTTTTGATCAAAGGCCCCTTCATACACTTAATATTTGACAGCTCCCCAAAGAGCTTTTTGTTCATGTGGGTTATATCTATTGATACTTATTGTATTATAAATTAGAAACATCTTAGTATTATCATGAAAATATTTTTTATATCATGGACCTCCTGAAAGAGTCTAGGGGACTTCCACACTTTGAAAAATTCTGGTCTTGTCTATTAGACATGACAAAGAAATTTCTAGATTCTTCAAGTTAATCATTCAACATAGTGCTTAGTTTTTTTTTAAGCGTTTTATTTGCCTTTAAACACACAAATTATATTTTAAAACACTAATGAACTAGGAACAGACTGTTAAGGTTCTATGATGATGAGACACAATTCCTTTGAAGTTTTTATTATCTCCATTACCAGGATTCTAAATACAGCAATAGAACACAGTGTCACACACCAGGTATTTGACAATATTTTCTCTGCTTAACTCCTGGGTCCTTAAAGGACTAAACCAGAAAGCTCTATCTTATAGTTTAAGTATAGAAATTGGGGAGAGAGGGAGGTTAAGCTCTATTTTTTAAAAAGTTGTTCTGTTACATTAATGAAAATTATTGTAAATAGACTGATTCTCTCCTAACCTACAAGCATAATTTTATGAGTGGATTTTAGTCACATAGGTTTCTTTGTATCAGAATAATGCTATAAGCAAATCCTTTGAATTGTTCAGACTGACTCAAGGGTCTGAAAATAACAAATGTGGAGCTTGGAGCTAGATTCAGCTCTAAATCCTATGATTTATCTGGTCCAACCCACTTATTTTGCAAATTGGGAAACAGGCCCAGAGAGGTTAAGTGATTTTTTTCCCCAAGGTCACAGAACCAGTTAGTGACATATTCAAAAACAGAACCCATCTCCTGACAGAGTCCAGTGCTTTCTTCTATACAAAGCTTGTTTGTACAGGGCATGATTTTTTTTCTCCCAAAATAAAAAAAAAATGCATAAATAGAACTTATAAATAGAAGGGCCCCTAGAGATAGGAAAATAAAATTTAGATGGATAGTTTCATAAGATTTAGAGCTCAAAGGGGTTTTAGAAATCAGCTATTTCAAATTCTTCATTTTCAGGAGAGAAAAATGAAGTCCAGAGTTGTGACCACCCCAAAATCTCATAAGTTGTAAAGAGCAGAGTTGGGACTGAATCTATGCGCTAGGTTCCCCAATACAATGCCCTTTCCTCTACATAACAACCCACAGAAGTTAATCAATTTTTCTCTTGGGCAAGATCAGACAGTTATCTGATAACTTTTCAAGACACCTCTGCATTTTTTCAGGGTTCAAGCGAATTGTGTAAGAAGTGAGATAGATAATATATCAACTAAGGAAGAATCCAAAGTACACTCTGTCCCTTATCAGTCTGTGGGCTACCCTTGAAACTTAAAATGTTATGAGGGGGCAGCAATGGGAGGCTCTTCTCTAAAAATATCCCTGAAACCACTTTTAAAGTCTGTGTGGTAGAAATGGTCCTGCTCCATCCTAAGGCTTTACACTGGGAGTGAGGAAGGAAATAAAAATGGAAGCGTATCATATCCAACCTCCTTAGTCACTGTGTCCCACTTCTAATCTCAAATTCAAGAACATCAAGAGAGTAAAGGTCATGTTGGTAGGACCATGGCTGGCCCTCCTAAAGAAAACTTCCTAACAATGAAAATGATCTAAATATGGAATGGGTGGCCCTGCCGAGTGGTGTGGCCCCTACCACTGGAAGTGTTTGGAGAGAGACTGGAGGATCATTTGTCAGAAGTGTTGCAGCAGAGCTCTAAATTTCCTCCAGCTCTATGATGCTATTTTAAAGAAGAACAGCAGCAACAAAAAAATACTTGATACTCTCACAATAGTCTTCAGGATTGTTGTTCGGGACAATGAATCTCGAAGAGAAAAGGAAAACATTAAACACCTAGCAACTGCCTAGGGATCATTTAAAAGGTTCAGCCAAGGCCTGCCCTGCCTCAAAATAGCATGAAGTAGCTTCATCCTCCTTTTTTATCTGGCCTCAAATTTCATGAGGCCTGGATTAAAATACATAAATGGTGTCTGGGTGAGGGGGGTGGTCTTCTCCCATTAAAATGGACTGATTTATCAGATAAGCTTTTTATTGCTTTAAAGAAAGGGGAAATCTAGGCATAAATTTCAAAGAAAGAGAAGGAAACAAGAGAAAGTGACAAACCCTAGGCAGTCAAGAAGTTTCAGGGAAGGAGTTGGGTTGGTATGTGTGGGGCAAGGATTGCAGATTGAGAATAGCTGGCTTGAGGTTGCCAACGGGAAGAGAGCCAAAACATGGAAAAACATGGAAGCCAAAAGCACCTACTTCACAATTTTGCCTCAAACCAGCCCCAGTAGCCTATATTAAAAGACAGATCATTTCTACTTAAGAGTTACATTATTCTATTCGGTGCCTGTTCTTATTTCCCCAAAGCATGAAAAATGATTCAAAATCATTTTTTACAACTAAATAAATTGCTCTTTTAGAAATCTTCAGAAAACTGTAAGCTCTTTAAGGACAAGGAAATTGTTTTATATAGTTTTGTATCATCCATAGTTTTAAGCACAGCTCTGGTACTCAAAGTTGCCCAAAACAGCATTTGGTAAATGAAAAGTAAAGGGTTTCTTGACTCTTAGCATGTGTACACTAACAGAAAAGCAGCTTGGAGTGGTAAGTCTAGAAGTCAAGAAAACCTGGGTTTTCACCTCTGTTACTGTGGGCAAATTACCCTTTCTAAGGCCATAAAGTGATGTATGGGTTCCAATTTGAAGAAATCAAAGATCGATGCTGTACTGATGTATGTACACTCACATTCTGCTTAGCTAGAAGCAATATAGCAGAGATTGAAAAGTGTACTTCCATAAAGGTCTTTGATGATGTGTTTCTTTGTTGTTTTTTGTCTTTGTAGTCATTTGAAAAAAGATAGTTGATTTACTGGCTCTACTTTTCTGAAAAGTTCACTTTGAACAATTAAATATATCCATGGTAAGTAAATAGCTCATTTTTTTCCCTAAGTAATTATTCTCTGATTTGAAAAATATATATACATAACCTTGGAGAGCTATTGTTTGCTTGTGACAAATACAATATGTGCACAGAGAAAGAAAAATACTTAGCAAAAGGAACAAATCAGGGACTAAGAAAGTTCTTTTATTTCAGAGCATTTTTTATATTAATAAGATGCCCATGTTTTAAAATAATAATATGTTTTCACAAGGAAAAACTGTTCCTGCTACTTTCTTTCTAAAATTTTTACAATACAGCAAACAGAATACAGTTGTAACAGCTATACAATGCAGGACAGTTTAGTGGATAGAAAAGGACCTTGGAGTAGGGAAATCCTGAGTTCAAATCCTATCTCTGACAAATACCAGATGTGTGATGTTAGAGAAGCAATTTAATTTCTCAGTGTTCTAGGCAAGTTTCTAAATTGTCAAGAAGGTGCCAGACTGCCATTCATAGAGGGAATATCCTAATCCTGGAATTCCTTCTATCAATGAAATCTTAAGTCCAGTCCCTATTCTTTTTCACCCTTTATAAAGTGCTTCTCCAACCCCTGCCCCACCCTTCTCCCTAGAACAATCCTGTGAAGTAGGTAGTTCATGGATCATCATCACCTCCATTTTACAGATAGAAAAAATAAGACTTGTCCATGTTCTTATGACTAATAAGTAGCAGGTCTATGATTACAACCCAGGTATCCTAACATAGGTCCAGTGTTCTTTCTACTAGGCCATGTTGATGTCTTATAGAACTCCCTGGGTGTTGGAGTAGAGCATTTGTAAGGTCCTTACTAGACCTGAAATGCTATAATTCTCACCCTTTGAGTCCATGAGTACAACACTTTGGCCAGCTATAGGAGGACATGCACAGAGAGCTATACACTCTTGCTTTAAGGTCTCCTTTTTCATTTCCAAGAAGGAACTAAATCACACAACCATCTCTGGAACAGTGGCTCTTTTATGGATATGAGTCACAGATAGATGCCGGTAAACAGCTCCAAGAGCTCTGAGGAAGAGGCTCCTAACAGCATGTCCTACAAAATCTATTTGAGAGGTTTAAGTTGGCTTCCCCTGTGGTCACTTTCCCCTTAAAATCATCACAAATGACTGAATGGGTCAACCATTAAAGATTGCCTTTAGACGAAACCTTTTTATATATCTTCCCCTATTATAATTTTTTCTCATGTAAACCTCCATTCAGCTTGAAAATTAAAAAAAAACCTCCTTAAAAGCAGAAAAGTCTTGAATGAATAGGTGACACAAGAATTCTGAAGTAGAAATTCTATCTTAGCATTCTGGGTTTAACTAATGTTTTAAAGGTTAGAGAAGGCAATCATACAAGAAGAAATGCTTTGTTTCCTCTAAGAATATATGGTTAAAAACACTAAGAAATAGGCAATACCAAATTTATTATTTTCTTAGTCTAAGGACAAAATTTGTGACAAGACTACTTTTACACATTGTTTTGCATTTTTCCAATTTGACCAAAAATTCAATTAAATTTGATTTCCAATGTCATTCAAATTCATTTTAAACACCTATTTTTAATAATAAATGATAAAAGAACACTTAACTGTATGAAAAAAAAAATTGAAGAGGCCCAAATGTGCATCACAATAGCTTGACATCCCATGTTTCACAAAATTTCAGAAGGTAGAAGTAGACAGTAAAAGAAAGAATCCTGGCTTTGGAGTCAGAGAATCTGAGTTCAAATACTATCTTTGCTCCTTTATACCTGGGTGACCTTCGGTAAGTAATTTCACATTTGGCCCCGGTGTTCTCATCTATTTAATAAGGGGGTTGGCCTACTTGATCTGAGGTTCCACCCATTTCTAGATTCTAAAACCATGAAAAAGAACTACTCAAAATTGCCTTCAAAATGTGCAGCATTCACTCTGCACCCTTCCAATAAAACTTCTTGGCTATTTAACAAAACAAATAACAAACTTACTTCAAATTAATTTCAATACTTGTTCAGAGTCTTTTCAAACAAGCAAAATTGATACTTTTCCTCCCAGGGGAATAGCAATTTTTAAAACTGCCTTCTATGAGCAAGTTTCAAGCTGAGTAGTTTGTATCATAAATGCATCTTTTACCTGGTGTTATCATTTCTAGTCTCTCATCCAACAAGCCTCCAATTTAAAATAAAGCACTCTAAAATAAAATAAATAATTTCACTTATATAACTATAAATGGTACACAATTGACAAACTATCCTTTGGTATTTGGTATACTTTCGTATTTTATATGATCAAATGAAACAAAACCTCACTTCAATGATTTGGCTATATTAAGGGAAAAATACTCCACCCCTCATATAATAATCAATATCGGCATTCCTTCAATAATGCCCTATCATTGGATTTCTCAATACGTACCTTCAGGTTTCTACTTTCTTTGAAAACATACCTTGTTTTGTGGGTTAAAGGATACCCTACTGCCACTGGATTTCTATTCCAATTGTACTATATTTTCAAAAGGCTATTAAAGACAAAGGCCCAGCAGATCCACTATCTCCAGAACAATGTTCAAACTTGAGGAAAACCCAAGGAAATGCTGCTGTTTTGACAGCCTCAACAATTTCAGGCAGTGGAAAGAGCACAAGGCTAGGATTAGAAGATCTGAGTTCTAATCCTATCAGTCAGTAAATAAACATTTTTTGGTGCTTGCTATGTGCAAGCAACAGAAAGTAGACCAGCATACCTGCATCATTGGGTGTATAGAGGGGAGGAGAATGTAAGAACACTGGAAAGGAAGGAAGCAACCAAGTTATAAAGAACTTTAAAAGACAAACAAAGGATTTTATATTTGATCCTAGAGATAACTGGGAGCCAATGGAGTTTATTGAGTAAGGGACAGACATAGTCAAACCTACGCTTAGAAAAATCACTTTGGCAGACAAGTAGAAGATGGATTGGTGTGGGAAATCAATTAGAAAGCTATTGCAACAGCACACACAAGAAGTGATGAAGGGCTGAACTACAGTGACAGAATAGAAGAGAAAGTATAAAATAGATTTTTTTAAAGGTAGAAATGACAAGATCAGGCAATGGATTAGATATGTAAGCCAAATATGCTTGAGAAATTATGGATGACAATGAGGTTTTAAGCCTGGGAGTGTGAGGGGATGGTTCTCAGTAATATTAGGGAAGTCTGGTAGAGAGGAGAGTTTTGGGGAAAAGATTAGGCCATTATCTTCAGCCTTCTCTGGGTCATAATATCCTCATCTAAGAAAGGTCCAATCCAGACATTTGTAAAATAGACCAGATGATTTCCTAAGGTCTTCTCTTACTTTGAAATAATGATTCTAAGTAATTCCAAGTGTTTCAGGATTCAAATTCCTTATTCCTTAAACAAGTTTTTGGATTTTTTAAATATTTAATATTTCTATTCTTGGAATTATCCATATCCAATTATCCATTAATATTCCATCCTTGGAATATTAATATTTAATATTTCCATTCTTGACAATATTCAATGGTCTGTCAGTTTGGGTGAGGAATGGGAGTGACATAGAAAAGTAAATTAAACTTCCCCAACCCTTCAAGAAGCTACCTCAGTTCTACAATATGGAGAACTGAAGGACTCCATACAAACAATGCCAAAGTCAAGGCATAGCCTCTACCCCAAAGCCCCTACATTTCTTCAGGGATAGCATTTACGCAGAAAGAATTTCCTTTAGGAAGCAGAAATATGCCTCTATCTAAAACCAAATGGACAAAGTAGACATGAAAAAGAATAAAACCTAGCCCCTCCCTTCAAGCAGCTAACATTCTAATAAAAAAGAGGTAAGCTCCTTGAGGGCAGAGGCTGTTCTTTGTATTTGGCATTCGGCACAGTTCCTGGCACATACTAAGTGCTTAATAAATACTAAATAACAAATAGTGATAACAAGAAACAACTCCATTCAATAGATGTTAAGGTTCTCCAGATGTAACCATTTTTTGACAGCACCAAATTGAGTCTACCAAGCTCCAGAATCCTACTGGACTTGCTTGATGAGATGGTCTCTTGAGAGCTGGATATAGCAATCCACACAGGAAAACCAAGTGTATAAGGAATGCATACAGCCCAGATTATGATATGCAATATGACAAGCAGCTCATTAAGTTAGTTCACCAGTGAGTATATCCTGGGCTCTATAAAGAGATAAGTTAGACAGAAAGTTAAATATGAGGGCCAGCTGGATAGCACTTGTGAACTGCAGAATACTTTCAATGATCCTAAGCTTCTCTCTGCTGCCAAGGCCCTTTTCTTTCTCCTAGTAAAAGTTACATGACTTTGGAGGAAAGTGGATGAAAGATAAATCTAAAATGTGGACAAGCCAAAGGAAAATGGAAATGACTGCAGAACATATGACTTTTATGTGAGATATGACACAAAAGATATATTCATCAAGTCAACTAGATCAGATTAGACTACACTCTTGGGTTCTAAAGAACCAGAAGATATGATTGTTGAGCCACTATCAGTGATAGTCAACGGTCATGGAAAATGGAAGAGATACCACAAGATTGGGAAGGGCAAGTGGGGTTCCACTTTTCATAAAATAGACAAGAATAGAATCTGCAATCAATAGGCCAGCGAGCTTGACTTTGATTCCTAGGAAAATTCCAGAATGGATCATTAAAGAAATGGCTGGCAAACACCTAAAAAGGAAGTGATGATTACAAGGTCCAAGAGTGGTTTCATGATGAATATATTCTGCCAGATCTTATTAAACTAGTGAGGGGAATACTATGAATATCGTTTACTGAGATTTCAGCTCTTGATAAAGGAGCTCACTCTATTCTTGTGAAGAAGAGGAAAGATGTTGATTAGACCATATTACAGTCAGATGGATTCATAACTGGTTAGATGGCTGAACTTGGGAGTAGTTATTAATGACTCAATGTCAATTCGACAAGAGGTCTCATGGGGAGTACCCCATGGATTTGTACTTTGCCCTGTGCTGTTTAACATTTTTTATCAAATAGATAAAGGCATAAAGGAATGCTCATCAAATTTGTACCAAGGTTGGAAAGGATAGCTAACACAATAGATGACAGAGTGAGGAACCAAAAGGATCTCAAAAGCCTAGAAAATTGGGCTGAATCTAATAAGATGAAATTCAATAGTGATAAAATGTAAAGTTTTGAACTTTGGTACAAAAAATCAAGTTCATAAGTATCACTGAGGGGAAAGCATAAATAGGCATCAGTTGTTCTGAAAAAAGATCTGGGCGTATTAGTGGGCTGCAAGCTCAATGAATGAGCAGAGGGATATTTCAGCCAAAATGATCTTGGGCTGCATTAAGAGTATCATAGTGTCCAGCGATAGGGACACTCTATACTCTGACTTTGTCAGACCCCATCTAGAATATTATGTTCAGTTTAAGGCATCATGGTTTAAGAAAAACACTTATAATAAGCTGGAGAAGGTCTAGAAAGGCAAGAGGATGAATCGAATCCATGACATACGAAGGCCATTTGAGGGAAATGGCCATGTTTAGCTTGGAGAAAAGGTGACAAATGCTGGCAGTAAGGGTAAGAGGATGATAGCTGTCTTCAAGTATTTGAAGGGTTGAAATTTGGAGGAGGGATAATACACATTCTGTTTGGCACCAGAGGGCAGAACCAGGAGTAGCGGATGAAAGTTTTGAAAATGCCAACTAGACTTAGAAATGTCCTGACAACAGGAGCTCCCTAAAAAGGGGATGAGTTGCCTCAAAAACAGATGGGATTGCTTTTCTCTTTTGTGGCAGCCTGCAACATGCCTTCCTAAGAAAGACACAGAAGCTCCATGGGCACGTCAGCCACGGCCACAGGCGCATCGGCAAGCCCCGGAAGCATCCCAGAGGCCGAGGCAATGCAGGAGGGCTGCACCATCACCAGATCCACTTCGACAAATATCATCCAGGTTACTCTGGGAAAGTGGGTATGAGGCATTACCACCTGGACAAGAACCAAAGCTACTGCCCAACTGGCAACCTTGATAAGCTGTGAACACTGGTCAGTGAGCAGACCAGGATTAATGCTGCCAAAAACAAGGAGGGGCTTGTCCCTATCATTGATGTTGTATGGTCAGGATACTACAAAGTTCTAGGAAAAGGGAAATTCCCCAAGCAGCCAGTCATTGTGAAGGCAAAGTTCTTCAGCAGAAGAGCAGAGGAAAAAATCAAGGATATTGGTGAAGCCTGTATCCTTGTGGCATAAAATCTAATGTTATCAAATAAAACAAATGTCTTTACTAAAAAAAAAAAAAGAGATGGGTTCTCCTCCCTGGGTTTCTTCAAGTATTTCTTCACTTTGGGAATATGCCATAGTAGAGATTGCTTTTTTTTTTTTTAACCAATTGGACTAGATAGCTACTGAGGTCCCTTCCAACTCTCAAATTCCATGATTCTGTGATACATATAATTAAAAGGGAGGTGGGTCAGTCATGTATCAAGAGAAAAAGAAAACAGAGGAATGGCCTAATTACTACACTGGTATTCCCAAAAAAGCAAAAGAAGCAGAAGAGGGTGTGTCACGCATTGGGTAGATACTCTAAAGATTTATGCAAGACATGTACAGGAAACATACAGGATGAAGGAGCCTGAATGGGTTGCACTATGTATGGTATATTATATAGCACTCCATCTTCTGCTTTGGGCCTTTTTATTAACCATCACTTGGGCCTGGAATGTGCTCCCTTCATGTATCTCCTCAAAGAATATATCCCCCTCTTCCTACCAAAGGCAGCTCAAACATAACCTTCTAGACGAAGTTTTTCTTTTTAAATAACAGGTCCAGATCATATATATGCATACATACAAATGTGTGTATGTAAGCTTCTTGGATTGTTTTACTCTTTGTTTTTTGTATCCACAGTGCCTAGATCATACTAGGTACTTAATAAATGATTGGAGAAAGTTGGGAAGCAATTTTTACAGCCAGTGCTTCTGATAAGGGTCTCATTTCTAAATTACATAGAGAGCTGAATCAAATTTATAAGAATGCAAGTCATTCCCCAATTGATAAATGGTCAAAGGATATGAACGTGCAGTTTTCTGATGAAGAAATTAAAGCTATCTATAGTCATATGAATAAATGCTCTAAATCATTATCAATTAGAGAAATTAAAACAACTCTGAAGTACCACCTCATACCTATCAGATTGGCTAACATGACAGAAAAGGAAAATGATTAATGTTAGAGAAGATGTGGGAAAATTGGAACACTAATGCATTGCTGGTGGAGTTGTGAAATGATGCAACCCTTCTGGACAGCAATTTGGAACTATGCCTAAAGGGCATACCCTTTGATCCAGCAATACCACTACTAGGTCTCAAAGAGATCATAAAAATGGGAAAAGGACCCACATGTACAAAAGTATTTACAGCAGCTCTTTTTTGTGGTGGCAAAGAATTGGAAATTGAAGGGATGCCCATCAATTGGGGAATGACTGAACAAGCTGTGGTATATGTATGACTGTAATGGAATATTATTGTGCTATAAGAAATGATGAACAGGATGATTTCTGAAAAATCTGGAAAGATTTACATTAACTGATGCTGAGTGAAGTGAGAAGAACCAGGAGAACATTGTATACAGTAACAGAAACATTGTACAATGATCAACTATGACAGACTTAGTTCTTCTTACCAATACAATGATCTAAGACTTGAGACTCATGATGGAAAATACTGTCCACATCCAGAGAAAGAACTATGGAGTCTGAATGCAGATTGAAGCATCCTATTTTCACTTTTCTTGTTGTTTTTTCTTTCTCATCATTTTCCCCTTTTATTCTGATTCTTCTTTCACAACATGATTAATGCAGAAATTTGTTTAATATGATTGTATATGTGTAGCCCATATCGGATTGCATGTCATGTTGGGGAGGGGTGAGGGGAAGGGAAGGAGGGAGAAACAATTTGGAACTCAAAATCTTATAAAAGTGAATGTTGAAAACTATCTTTACATGTAATTTGAAATAAATAAAATACTATTAAGTGGGAAAAAATAAATGCTTGGTGAATGACTGATTCCCAGGTCCATCAATTCACCAAAACAGTTCATTTATACTCATATAAATTGCTCTGGGCAAGGATTTGGTGGGGGGTGGGGAGGGAATGGCAACCATAACTTCTACCTTTCTGATCCAGGGATTGTAAGAGAAGCAAACTAACAAAACAAAAAAGATACCAGAGACCTGGAGACAGAATTCAGAATCTTCTTCCCAAGTACTCACCGGCCCAGATGTTCTTCTCTTCTTGACTAATAATAATAATAATAATAATAATAACTAGCATTTATATAATCCTTTAAGGTTTGCAAAACACTTTACAAATACTAATTAATTTTATCCTCACAACAGCCCTGAGAGATAGGTGCTACAATTATGCCCATTTTAATGAGAAAACTGAGGCAGGCAGTGACCTGTCAGAGGTCTGTACAGGGCTAGTGTCTGAGGCCAAATTTGGACTCAGATCTTCCTGACTGCAGGTCCAGCATTCTATCCACTATATCATCCAGCCACCTCTAGACAACCGGACTTACCTGTAGGATACGTGACTTCTTCTCTGTGGGCACTACTTTCACTGACACAAACTGCAAGTCCTACACGCCTCGGCAGATCATCTTCGTGAATCGCTGTGGCCCTAAATTCCTTACCTGGTACCAAGCTTCCGGAGATAAGCCTCTCCAAATTCAGCTAGGTCTGTGTTCAGACACACTGTATCCCTCTCTGGGCCTATGCCCGAAGTCTTCCACTAGAGCTTGTCTTTTGCAGGTAGGGATTTAGAGAATACAAGATTGCTTCCATACCAAAATGAAGCACAGTAAAAAAGACTTAATGGAAAGAACTGGAACCTGTAATAAATTCTCTGCATGGTGCAATGGATAGAATGGTCAGGCCTGGAGTCTGGAAGACTCTTCGTACTGAGTTCAAATTTGACCTTTGACACATATTAGTTATGTGACCCTGGGCGAGTTACTTAACTCTGTTTGCCTCAGTTTCCTCATCTGTAAAATGAGCTGGAGAAGGAAATGGCAAACTACTTCAGTATCTCTGCCAAGAAAACACCAAATGGGGTCATGAGGAATCAGGCAAAACTGAAAAATAACTAAACAACAATAAACTCTCCATTCAACAATACATGAACTAGTTGCCTAAAAATTAATTCCTCTCCCAAATGTGTGTACATTAAATTCTCACTGTTTTTTACATCCCTCACACTGGCTGCTCCTGATTTAAGGCACGTTTAAGGAACCCCGATAATTTTCATCTTTTTGAACTAGGGAATGAGATGGGTAGCAGAAAAAAAAACAACCACTTCAAGAAAGGCATTCAAACTCCTCTCCCCAGGGTTACTTAGAAAGACAAAGAGTTCCCACATTAAGAATTTTCTTTCCTTTGAAATTTTCTTAGCACAGTTAGGAATCCTTCCCCTTAATCTTTGCTTTCTGTTCTTTCTGGAAGAATTAGTACGGTTCCCAGGGAAACGGTGCAACAATTCTGACTGTCCTCCAACGTATTCCACATCAACTCCTCTGCTCATCATGGCGGCTACCCCACCCACTCTAGATCTGTGCTTTGCTGTAGGTGTCTTCTCAGCGGCAGTTACTCCGACTGCAATACTTTCTGACAGTTTTCTGAAGCCAAGTTAATTAATTTCTCGGCTAAGTCTTGGATTTCTACTCCCCCACTCATTGAAAATCTTATTTGGATTCTCAAGTTTCTAATGAACTCTGGC
The DNA here is from genome assembly GCA_028646595.1 of Phalanger gymnotis. Taxonomy (NCBI): domain Eukaryota; kingdom Metazoa; phylum Chordata; class Mammalia; order Diprotodontia; family Phalangeridae; genus Phalanger; species Phalanger gymnotis. Next base: position 222,383,848 of record CM053626.1, on the reverse strand, counting down.
TTTTGATTTAATTCAGCAAACGTTTATTGAGCACCTACTATATGCAATAATATTAATAGTTAGCATTTATGTAGACAAAGCAGTAGGGTAGGCTTTTTGTGGTTTTTCATTCTGTGCAGGTAGCAAAGAGCCCAATGTGTGGTGATTCCAAGAAGAGAATTCCATGACAAGGTGTTTGCCGTACCTCAAGTAGTACAGTGTCCTTAAGTCCCCACAGCAAAATCCAATCCATATTTAGATCAATCCCTTGGCATTTGTTCACATGTGACTCTTTGCCTTTTTAGTTCAACTGTCCTAATTATTTTCTTTCAAGAAAAACAAGGCTTTACAATGCTGTCTCTACTTAATGAAATCTATAATGCTTCAAAAACACTTAACGATAGCATACAACAAAAATGTGAGTTGCTGTCATTGGAAAAGCAAATGTGATATAGTGAATGCTATAGAAAGGATTCAAATTCAGGTTTGGACCACACTAGATGACCTCTGACATCTCTTGCTGCTTTGAGATTTTATGACTTTGTGAAAGGAGCCCTGAACGTGAGGATCTGAGTACGTCTCAATTTCCCTGGTTACTAAACCTGTGAACTTAGACAAGAGACAACTTTGGTGTCCAAATCTGTGACATTTTAAAAAAATAATACTTGCATCACCTACCTCACAGGGTTGCTACTAGAATAAAAGTTGGATAAGGTATGTAGAGCACCTACTTTGTAAACATGAGCCATTAACACCGTACTTCAAAAATCACCTAAAGGCCCAGCTCTTCCACAAAGTCTATTTCAATTAAGTGGACACATTTTCTCAATTCAAGGCATTTGCTATATTCATATGAATATTATTTTCATATAGATATAAATATTTCACTTCCTATTGTTATAGGAATTGACTATTCGTTTTAATCATCCATCTGTTTGTCCATAATGCTGTCTCAAGTTTTTAAAGTACAACACTTTGGAGGTAGGAATAGTATCTCTTTAATTCAACTTATGCAGCAGTTAAACACATACTATGATCATTTTCCCTTCATGACCAGCTATCCACTCCCTTTTCTCCATCACTTATAAGAGTAACCTAATCCGATCCTTCTCCACTGGATTCCCGCAAAGACTTCTTAACTACCTCCCTTATGCCTTCTTTGGTGCTTCTTGAACAGAGCTACCAGATTAAACAGACATAAAACGTTCACCACGTCACTTCAAGGGCACCACATTGCCTGTAAGTGAAAGCCCAATTCCCTAGGGAGACAGCTAAAGTACTTTAGAATCTGTCGCTTTCTCACCTAGAATTATTGAAATTTAGAAGAAAGTATATTTGTACATCCCAGATAAGGCTGGAAAATTGCTGCATCCTACCACCTCTAAAAATTACATTTCTTTTTGAATTTCCTGATAGAATGTAGGCTCCTTGTGAGGAGGTATTCTTTTGGTTTTATTTTTATCCCCAGCACTTAAGCACAGTGCTGGTACATGGGAATCCTTAATAATACCAACTGACTGAGGCCTAGCAGTCAACCAGAGGCTTTAGATTTCCACTGTAATATATATGACTTATCTCCAGTGTGCCATGGAAATCAAAATTTTCTGGCATTAAAAGGGTGTATTTTTAAAAATAATAGTAAATAGTATCCATCACTGTGTCTTCCACATGCTGCATTAAGGTGGCCTTACTTTGAGGTCCTCTAGTCCAGATCTCTAGACCAGTGGTTCTCAATAAATGTGTCTCAAAATTTTCCTTCATCATGAAACCTCCAGATAAGGTTTGCTACTAGGTCTTCCTAGCTTGGTATCAGAAGGTCACAAGAGCAGTTCTATCAGCACAGGGGAAAAAGCAGTATCTTCATTCTAATGAGTGGGAAAACAGAGTTGAAAGAACCCCATGCCCGGAGAAATGGGCCCAATTAAGGGCCCATCTTAGTTGAAAATTTAAACATTCATGATGCTTCCTCGTCATGTCAAAAATGTTTGAGCAAAAGACATTTGAAAACTACTAGATTGGCCATACCATGACCATCCTCATTCCAATCCTATCTTCATTAGTCCAGCAAATGAAGTGTCAGCTCTCCTTAGCCTGGCCTTAGTCCCAGTGTTCCTCAGACACAACATGAGAGACAGTGTGGTGAAGCATGATGAGCAATGGGGCTAGAAGTTAGATCGTGGACAGGAGTTAGTTATGGAGGTGACTAGAATTCGTGAGATCTGGCATTTAACCTTTCAGAGTTACAGGATATTGGAGCTAGAAGATACCTCAGAGAAGTAGTTTAATTCCATCCTCTTATGGAGGTAGAAACTGAGAGCCAGAAGAGTAAGGCAACTTACTCAAGATTACACAGAAAAAGCCAAGAGTTCTTTTTCTCTCTTTCTTCCCCCCCCCCCCCCGATCCCTGCCATCTCCCTCTCTCTGTGTCTCTCTCTTTCTCTCTCTGTCTCTCTCTCCCTCTCTGTCACACACACACACACACACACACACACACACACACACACACACACACACACACACACACACACAGAATCAGTTCTCAGACAATAGGGAGGCACTTGTGCCCTACTGCAGGCAATATTTTAAAGAAGCACCACACAAACTTCCCATCATCTAATTATGTTCTTCTTCTTTCTCTCTAGGCCCCCAAATATCTTCCTGCTATTCTTATAGAGATTTCTTCATATTTAGGCCCTTGGTAGATTTTTTACATTCTCCTCTAGTTTTCCTAGATTTCTAATTAAATTAATTAAAACAAATACTTAATAAAGCCAAGAACAGCCCTGCCCTCAAGGAGCTTATATTCTGTTCTCAGGTGATTCTGAACCGCTTTTCCAGCAATTTGTGACACAAATTTGAGAGCAGTAAGTCTTACCAGCCTTTTGTCAGAGTCTAGAAATGGTGGCGCCCTACTACTTTGTGCATCCCTTTATGTCTCTCTGTACACTCATTTTAGTTACGTGACCTTAGTCCCTACCACTTGCCCTGAGACTTAATCAACAGCACAGTGCAGTGGAAAGAGAACTGGATTTGAAGTCTCAGTTTGAATGCCGCCTCTTTAATTTAGCAGGTACAAAGCCTTCGATTTTCATGGTCCAGTTTCCTGACTGGCTGGTCTCCCAGTTCCCTTCCGGATCTTAAAGAAAGAAATTCCTATATTTGGCATATAGCTTCATATTATTACTTGGCTGTTTTGTGTAGATTTGCTTTTGTTTCCCCAACTCAATTTTTAAGCTATTCAATGGAAGAAGCCATATCTTACATTTCCTTTATAACCTTCTTTGCTCTACTCCCCAACCATCATCTCACCAGCTGTCTTGCTGTCCCTGTTCTCCCTCTTCTCCCCACTTCTTTCTAGTTCTAGAATAATGATTAAATGGATACAGCCATCGCTACTGGGAAGAATCTAACTGCTTCCACTCAACACACCATCCCAATAACTTTCAAAACCAAGATATGCCCCTGTGGTTATCATTCCCCTATGTACGTGGAGTTTTAAAAGTCATAGGGTAGTTTTAAGCTTTAATAACTTAAACTGTTTTAACAGTTTAAAAGTATACTAAGACTTTTGGAATGCTCTGTACATTGCCTCTCCCTATTCTGTTACCTAGACTCTAGGCACAAGATGTACCCTCTTTGAGGGTAGAGACTGCCTTTGCTTTGTCTGCAAACAGTGCCTAGTGCTCTTCTAGGCATATAGCATGCAGCTCAATAAATATTTGTAATACATTCATTCTCAGCCTTTGTGTTGCTAATACTAATATCATTGAAATCTCTAATGATCTGAGTCTGGACAAACACATTCAATAAGCATTAGGTACCTACTATGTTTAAGGCACCGTGCAATACACTGGGGATTCAAAGACAAAATTAAATAGTCCCTAAACTCAAGAAGCTCACATGTACACAGAACAACATGTACACAGATCAATAAATATAAGACAATTTAAAGAGAAAGGAACCCCTGAAGGAGATTGGGAGGGACAGAGAAGGCTTCATATAGGAGCCAGCACCTAAGCTGAGCCTTAAGAGGAGACAAAGATCCTAAGAGAAATAAGAAGTGCATTTCAGGCATGGGGAGCTGCTTGTTCCAAGACAAGGAGAGAGGAGAGACAGAATGTCAAGTTTGGAATACGCCAATTTGGCTGTTACATGGCAGAGCATTTGAAATGGGAAATGTGAAATAAAACAAAAAAGTAGGTTGAATCCAAATTGTAGAGGACTTTAAATGCCAGGCTGAGGAGATTCTATATTTTATCATAGGTAAAATAGTGAGCCACTGAAGATTTTTGAGTGAGTGACATACTCAGACCTATGCTTCAAGATAATTTTAGCAATGAGGAGGATGGGGAGAAACTGGAAGCAGGGAGACCAATCTGAATGTAAATTCATAGCTAACAGAATTATAATGAGCTTAAATTCTGTGTAAGAGCTGAAAGAGATCTTAGAAATCATATAGTCCAGCATCTGTATTATAGAGATGAGGAAGCTAAGGCCCTAAATGGTAAGTGACTTGCCCACATTCACACACCTAATAAGCAGCTGAACCCGGATTCAAATTCAGATGACCTGACTCCAAATCTAGTGTTCTCTCTACCATACCACACAGTCTGAAGACACAAGTAACTTAAGGAAAGAAGAAGAAAGAAAAAGGAGAAAGACAAAAGAAAGAAAGCCCCATGACAAGAGAAGGCATGGTTTAATAGACAGAATACAAAACATTTAACTAGTCTGGACCTTAGTTTCTTCATTTATAAATTAGGGGCTGGATCAGCTGACCTCTAAGGCTCTCAATCTATGAAGTGAGAGACAATGAGCTATGGCAATACTTGTGGGGTAGAGCTCCTAGATGCTGCAGAGGTAGAATTGGCAAGACTTGGAAATTAAATGAAACTGAGGGATTAAGGCAAAATGAAGAGGTGAGGATATATCCAAGGATACATTATTACAGCATTCTAATTTTCTCTACCACAACTTTGTTCATTGTATCTCCCCAAATCGAAATGGACTCCCTCTTCCTCTTCCTCTCCAAAATCTATCCATTTTTCAAGGAAGGAAATCTTCCTCAACTCCTGTTAATTCCAGTGCCTTTTCTCTGATAATTATCTCCAATTTATGCTGTATATAGCTTGCTTTGCATATATTTATTTACATCTTTTCTCCTCCATTAGATTGTAAGTTCCTTGAGGGACAGGGGCTGTCTTTTGCTTCTTTTTGAATCCCCAGCACTCAGTACAATGCTTGGCACACAACAGGCACTTAATAAATGTTTACTGATTGACTGATTGATCCTACTTCCTCATGAAGCCTTCCTATGTTACTCCCTGCCACACTGATTGCTCTTTCTCCTTTATTTTTTTTTTGCCTCTTGTAGCACTAGCTTAGGTGTAACACTCTTAGTTCCATATTACTTCTATATCAGATTTGTATTTTTCATTTCCCAAACTAAATAATAATAAGCACCTTGTGGGTAAAGAAGTTTCTTTTTTTTCATCTCCGACAATGCATAGCAAGCTATCCTACTAAATGAATAAATGAATAAAAAATGAGTGGGAAAACATTTATTAATCTTTTACTAGGTGCCAAGGACTGGATATACAAAGGCAAACTACTCTCAAAGAGGCATTATACATCTTGTGCCTACAGCCCAGACAATAGAATAGCGTTCCAAAATAGGGTGTTCCAAAAATCTTAGTATAGTCTTAAGCTATTAAAGCTTATAATTGCCCTATGCCTTTGGGAACACCATGTACATAGGTAGAATGGTGCCATAGGGACTTTGATTTTGAGGTTATTGGGGGAAGGCAGAACCAAGATGTTGGAGTAGAGGCAAGAACTCACCTGAATTCTCCCAAATTCTCCTCCAAACAACTTTAAAACACTTCAAATCGAAATTCTGGAATGGCAGGACCAACAAAAGGTCAGGGCAAAACAATTTTTCAGTCCAAGACAACTTAGGACATTGAGTTGGAAAGTCTGTCACACCAGGGTGGTAATCAGGCCAGGAGCAGCACCTTGGCAATGCCAGCAGCAGACTTGAAGGCAACTGCATTAGGGGCAGCAATAGTGTTGGAAGCTCTCATCCCACAAACAGTATGGAGGTTGGACAAATGATCAGAAAGACATTACAAGGGACCCTTTGCTGGTGCTAGATTCAGGACCCTGTTGCATTGCCCATATGTAGTACCAGATTGCAATCCCAAGGTTAAGGGGAGCATTAATGTTTGCTAGCCACTAGAGAGTAGAGGCTTTGGTCTCAGTTCCAGGGTGGAGAAGAGTGCTTGTTGTCCCTCACAAGGGAAAAGGGGATCTGGTCTTAGCTCCAAGGCAGAAAGGAACACTAGCACTTGTGACTGCCGAAGAGCAGGTCCCCTGCTCTAGGGCTAACAGGCGCACTAGCATCTGTGGCTATAGGGGAACAAGGTCCCTTCTTGGGTTAAGACCAGAGCACAGGCCAGAAGAGCAGTGACCACAATTCTCCTTAGATCGGACGACCTTGGATGTATCAATAACTTACAGATCCTCAGAACCAGCTTTGAAAACAGCAGAACAGAAACTTGAAGCTTGTGATAATACCCCCTCCACCCTAGAAGCAGAACCCAACTTTAACATAAAGTTAAAAGACAAGAAATAGGACGGAAAATTGAGCAAATAACAACAACAAAAAAGAACCTAATCATAAAAAGTTGCTATGGTGACAGGGAAGCTCAAGACACAAACTCAGAATTAGACAATGATGTCAAAACATCTATAAGGAAAGCATCAAAGAAAAAATGTGAATTGGACATATGTTCAACAAGAATTCCTAAAAAAGCTCAAAAATAATCTTAAAAATCAAATAAGAGAAGCAGAAGAAAAACTGGGAAAAGAAATTAGAGCAATGCAAGAAAATTATGAAAAAAGTCAATAGCTTGGTAAAGGGGGCACAAAAAATATTGAAGAAAATAAAACCTTAAAAATTAGGAATGGCCAAATGGAAAAAAGAAGCAAAAAAAATTCACTGAAGAAAAGTACTTAGAACTGGGCAAGTAGAAGTTAATGATTCCATGAGACATCAAGAAAGAAGAGAACAAAGTCAAAAGAATAAAAAAAAATAGATTAAAGTTTGAAAAACTGATCTGAAAAATAGATCAAGAAGATATAATTTAAGAATTATTAGACTACTTGAAAGCCATGATTAAAAAAAAAGAGCCTAGACATGATCTTTCAAGGAAAAGGGCTCTGATATCCTAGAACTGGAGGGTAAAACAGAAATTGAAAGAATCCACCAATCACTTCCTAAAAGAAATCCCAAAATGAAAACTCCCAGAAATATTACAGGCAAATTCCAGAGCCCCAAGATCAAGGCGAAAATATTGCAAGCAGCCAGAAAGAAATAACTGAAATACTGTGGAGCCACGGTCAGGATCACACAAGATTAAGCGGCTTCCAAATTAAAGGATCAGAAGGCTTGGAATATGATATTCCAGAGAGTAAAGGACCTTCAGGGGAAAAACAAATGGATATTTAATGAAATAGAGGACTTTCAAGCATTCTGATGAAAAGACCAGAGCTGAATAGCAATTTTGACTTTCAGCTACCAGATTCAAGAGAAGTATAAAAAAGTGAACATGAAAAAGAAATCAAAAAGTTAAATGGTTTACATTCCTATATGGGAAAAAGATACTTATAACTCCCAAGAACTTTATCATTATTAGGGCAATTAGAAGGAGGATATATGGACAAAAGGCACAGGTATGAGTTGACTATGATGGGATGATCTCCAAAAAATAAAATTAAGAGATGAGAAAAGAGGGATGCACTAAGATAAGGGGGAAGAGAAAGGTACAATGAGATAAATTATCTCACGTAAAAGAGTTATGAAAGGAAGTGCTTTTACAGTGGAGAGGAAGATGGGGTGGGGGAAAAGGGGCAACAGTTGAACCTTATTCTCAATGGAATTAGCTCAAAGAGGGAATAACTCAGTCGAGTATAGAAATTGATCTTACCTTACAGCCAAGTAGGAGGGGAAGAGGATAAGAGAAGGTAGGATGATACTGACACATGAGAGGGCAGATTAAGGGAGGCAGTGGTCAGAAGCAAAACAGACTTTTGAGGAGAGAGAGGGCGGGGGGGGGGGGGGGAAGGGGG
>CM053626.1:222360203-222375239 GCA_028646595.1 Phalanger gymnotis | reverse complement strand
AAATAAATAAATAAATAAATAAATAAATAAATAAATAAATAAATAAATAACCACCACAAAAATAAAAAAAAGAAAAGAGTGATTCTCAAACAAAACAGAAAAACAATAAGCAATTTTATTAAAGAGAATGATAACAATGAGACAATATACCAAAATTTAGGGGTGCAGCCGAAACAGTACCTAGGGAAAAACTTATACTTCTAACTGCTTTCATCAATAAAACAGAGAAAGAGTAAATCAATGAATTGGGCATGCAACTAAAAAAACCTAGAAAGAACAACAAATTTAAAATCCCCAATTAAACACAAAATCAGAAATCCTGAAAATCAAAGGATAGATTAACAAAATCAAAACTAAGAAAACCATTGAACTAATAAATAAAACTAGGTGCTGGTTTTATGAAAAAAAAACAATACACTATTTGGTCAATTTGATTTTCAAAAAGAAAGAAAATCAAATTACCAGTATCAAAAATAAAAAGGATAATTGTACTGCCAATGAAGACGAAATTAAAGCAATTATTAGGAGCTATTGCCCAATTATATGCCAATAAATCTAACAATCTAAGTAAGGTGGATCAATATTTACAAAAATATAAATTGTCCGGATTAACAGAAAATAGAATACTTAAATAAGGGGCTAGATAGGGGCTGTAAAGAAGATGATCCTTAAATATTTATTGAATAATACAAAGGGAATTTGGGGTTATTTGCCAAGCACAACTTTTTCTTGATCAAGTCAGGTCAATTCAAGTGCAATTCAATAAATATTTACTAAATTCAAACCATTATTCAGTTAAACATCTCTTTTCCTCAGAGAACACAGTGAGGGTGGTATGGTGGAATGAGCTTTGACCTCCTCCTCTTTCCCCTCAAGAGAGTATACCATGCAGAGCCTAACCTGAAGTTAGGATCTATGCAGCACAATGTTTTAAGAAATAGGTAGCATAACATGCCAGGTACACCAGACCATTAGGTTAATTATCTATTGAATCCTGAGCTCTCTGGCAGCTGGCTCTGAATAAGTAGTCTTCCACACAGCCAATGTTATTTGGCAATGTTTTGGCATAGAAATGCCAGGACTGATAGATGTGTACTCCTGTGATAAATCGATCTTGCCTACATTGTGAGCTATGAGGGAAAACTCCACTGTATCCTATTTGTCAGCTTCTTCTTGAATTTTTTGGTTAAAAAAAAAAACAGAGCTCCAGATATGGTAAATAATTATTCCTTTCCTTTTTTCCCTCCAACACCCCATCCAAAGTTTCTCCATTAACTGTTAACTGAAGATATGTATACATTCTATACACATGGGCACTTTATATGCATGCCCATTTATTACCATATAGGGATTGGATTGGTGCCTACAAAGATAAGCATTAAATACAGAGTTCTGTCCCTACTGAGAGAACAAACATTTTCAGCATTGTTGCTTTGACAAGTCACCTGATGATTAGGTTTCAGTTAATAGCTAAACATATATTAAAAGAATGTCCTTGGTTACAGAAGTGGCTTGCTTCCAGGAAATGAGTTACAAAAATACTCAACAGTACGCTGTAAGGAGCTGTACTTAGCTTGAAAAGGAAGACACCCCAACATTGCATCAGATATAATTAAATAATGTGTGGTACACTGCAATGAACACAAATGAACAACCCCATCATCTCAATCCTTTCAACATTCCTATTTCAAACCTTAAAGCTGACACCATTGCTAATTTTTTCTATCTAGAAGTTGATCATTCATTGTGATAATTACCTTGTTTTACAGAATACACTCACTTATCTCCTCCATTAAAGTCCTACTCCAATACTTCATGGTATTGTGGAGGCAATTCTGGGTTCTCAAAGACTATGCTAGAGTCATGTAAATTCAAAACAGGTTTTACCAAGCTGAAAAGGCTTCTAGTAAGGGCTCAGGGATTGATGCTGTTTATCACTGAGTATCAGTCTAGCTAAATTTGGAGAGGTTCATTATCAGAAGATTTAGCCACAAGATGATCACATTTTAGCCTTAGAAACTCCCCCTACCAAAAAAAAAATCACCTATTAAAGGTATACAGGAGCTATGATCTGTGTTAATCGAGAAAATATCCACATTGAAAAAATTCACATATATCATGAGGTATTTTCCTATCCCTAGTAATAAAAGGCACACCTGAAAGACAAAGTTAATACTCGTGTCTTGTTATTTATATTCATAATAAATCCACCAGGACTTCCACAGAGTTAAGGATGGGGACTAGACCAGGTGAGGAAACTTATAGATGCAGGTCAGAACCTTCTCTAAAACTTAGTCTTAAAACTGCCTAGCGTCCTAAGAGGATAAGTAATCTGCCCAGAGTTAAATACCCAATATGTGTGAGAGAAGCCACTGGAACCCAGATCTTCTTAGCTTCAAGGCCAGCTCTCTATCCTCCATGCCACACTATCTACCATACTGCTTCCTTTTGCAAAAGGACACCACACTCACTAAAGTCCTTCTGCAAGAAGGAATTCCAAACTAAAGAGCCAGGATTAAGGTAGACTGTGAAACCCTCTGAACTGTGGTTATTATTAGGTGCTGCATCCATTGTAACCCTATAGACGTCATCATGTGTTACCAGCATCTGTTGACAGATTTCATACCAGACATATCACTGAAATGGCAAGTGTGAAGAGGGTAGCCTATAATAGAAACAATGGTATTTTATTTTTGACCTGATCCAACAGATTGTCTCATAGGACATAAATGCAGTCCACTGTCAGGGCTGCACTGAGATCACAGTTCAGTATTACATTACTGACTTGAGCAAAGTTGAGAGTTTGTGTATCTTCTCTAACAAAATTAGAATAGGGAATTATTTTTAAAAACATATTTAGCACTGTTTTTTAAAAGCATTGATACCTTAGATCTAATTCTTCTAGTACATTATCTCCTATTTTTTTCACCAGACTTAAGTTAAAGAAACAGAATTCTCATTATAAACTCTTTAATCACATTGCAAGCTCCTTGAATTCTAGATCTGTTCTTTAATATATATCCCCCAAGTGTTTTAAAGTTGACAGATTAAAACAACTTAACTTATACCAATTCAAGCAGTTAAGTATCCCACATCTATTTTTTAAATTTAGAACAGAGTCATTACATTACATTTAAATGGGACTTAAAAATTCAGTGTCCCAGAAGATATGTCAGTGTGTTGTGCAGAAATTCACATTAATTCTAGCCTGTTATTGTTCTCTAATAAAAAAATAAACCAATACCTCCCCCCCAATGGATCTCACATATATTTTCTTAGGCATATGATTTTTTCCTCATTGAGAAATAAAAGCAAATTTTGAAACAGATTTATTGGCTTATATAAACAAAACCCTACATAAACATTTAAAAAATGTAAATAATACAAATCAAAACTGAAAGACTGGAGGAAGAAAAAGAGTTTGTTTTCTTTGAGGAATAGGATACCACACTCAACACAATTCACTGTCTAGAAAATAAGACTAACTTCAGCTATTTCTTTGAATTTAATCACGTGAACTTGCTTTATTATTTGATCTGAATAGCTGATTTCTAAAAATAGAATTCATCTGCTGGGCAGTGATATTTAATGAAAAAAAAAGTACACAACTAACATTCCTGAGAGTTTGCATTTTCCTCACTATAGTTCCTGAAAAATCTTTCCATAAGTTTTGAAATCTTAAGTTTTTCCTCTTCAATTTAACTTCCAATTTATTAATTTATTAAAAGCTCAGATTTTAAAGTGGAAAAAAATGGTCTATTGGGAATTAGGATTAGGAGATTAAGATGTAATAATTTTTTTTTAATCAAAGAAGATCCTTTAAGAAATAGTTTACAAAAGAAAATCTCTCAATACATAAAAGAAAGGAAATAGTATGGTATATTTTTACTTACTGGACAAAATGTGTCAGTTATCTAAAGGAAGAACTCTTTAATGTAGTTTTTTGGGAGTGGAGAAGCGTGAATGTGATGTGTTCTCTATTCTCATTCAATTTAATCCACAAACATTGATTATGTCTCTGTTGTATGCAAAGCACTGTGGGTACTGGGGGGAGGGAGACACCACAATTCCTTCCCTCAAGGAGATGTGGTCAAGGAAGAACGATAAAGGAGTTCTGCACAAAGTGCTGTTAAAATTTTGAGGAGAGAGAAATCATTTTCAGATGGGTATGGGCATGGAAAGGAAGTTTCATGAAGGACCTGACCTAAGTATTTCAACACACCAAGATGGTGACAAGAGGGACTAAGCTCCAGGCAACAGGAACAGGTAATTTGTATAAACGCTCAGAATCTAATCTCCTATGCATACATACATACATACGTATATGCATATACAATCATATCCATTTGGAGTTGGAGTTGGTGGGTAAATGGATGAATTAGTGAGAGAAGTACATACATGATTAGTGAGAGTACATATATGGCTAAACACACATGTCATTCACTCATCCTAAAGTCAATCCCTTAGAAGGGGAAGTTCTCTCTTGCTCCACCCCCCAGAAGGAAGGAAAAACCATAAAACCATATTACTTTTATCAGGACAATGTGACCAGAGGATTTGGGTTAAGAGGTCTCTATTGGCTTGCCTGAGTAGTCTTCTTGCCCAATAAAAGGGCTATAGCTTTTAACCTCCTGGTGAACATTCCCTATTTGTTCCAACCAAGAGGATCAAGAAGCAGTGGAATGTTCCACTGGATCAGACAACAGCCAACCAGAATGGAGAGGCAGAGTCAGTGTTTTTAGAACCTGGCTGACTCCTCTGTCCCCAGTGCTTACCTCAATGAACTATATTTAAAGAGTGTAATAAAATGTCTTTTCAGTGAATAACACCATCTGGTATTCGTATAGAATCTCCCTCCAAGGGGCCTAAAGCACTCAACAGACATCCTTTAATTAACTCATGAGAGCATCTCTGAAACAGAGATAAAGCAGAGAGCCTTGTTATCCTATTACTGGTATTAATAATAAATAACTTGTTAATGATTCCAGCTCACTTTATATAGTGATTAGAGATTTCTTTACAATTACCCTGTAAGGTCGTTATTAATTGGAAAGGAAGAGACTGATAAAACTTCCTTATAAAGGGTGAACATAATTCCTCTGCTGGTTTGAGGGTCAGTATGAAACTCTAGGGTTGGGTTTCTTTTCCCTATAAGATTTAAACATTTTCATCTTATTACTCCAACCACCCAACAATCCTTCTTTCTATGATCCATATATATACATATATGTATTCATATGTATGTATATACACATACATATATATGGAGGGTATTAAAAGGTTAAAATCGCACTAAGACTTTTGAGACACATGTCGATCATTTTTCAAGATCTATACTAGATTTGACTGCTGTAAAAACCTATGTTGCATACATACATACATACACACACACACACACACAAGCCCACACAATACACAATAATGTTTCCATCTCTGAAAATGGATTCCTTCCTAAGCATCCCCATAGGATAGAAATAAGAAAGGTCGTGACAATGCTTAACTCTGCAGCTATCACCCACAGATCCCGGAGCTCATCTACGGGGTTTTGCACCGAGCCTAGACACAAGAAACACCTTAGGGCCACGGAGGCGGCCGATTCCTTTTGCTGACCTTTCTCTGCTGCTTCTCCCAGGCGGGATCCAGAAGCAGATCCCGGTCCCACTCTTCCTCCTGGATCATGTACTCGTCATCCTCGTAGACGTAGTTGTACTGCACACCTGGCTCTATCTGGTTCATGGCGTTCAGGTTGGCTCAGCTTCTCAGCAACTACAAACGCTCAGGGGCGGTTCCGAGAGCGACTTAGCCGCAGGGCAGGCGAGGGAGGCGGCAGGGCTTTCTCCCTTCTCGGAAGGTACAGCTTACTTCGGGATCCCAGTTCTCGGGGGGCAGGGACTTGGTGACACCGAGAAGCCCCAGGTGCGCGCGACGTCTGGCCGGCTGGGCAGGTAGAAGGTGGCGGGGGTCGGTGAGCTGGCTACCTGTGCGCAAGTTGACCTTCGCGCTCGCCCCTCTCGCAGCTGAACGAGCCTCGCCTCCGTGGATGAGTCTCCAGCGAGCACCAGCTCAGGCTCAGAGCCTGGGCCGCTGCTGCTTAATATCCCCGCCACCTGTCACGTGAATCAGCCCAGCCCGCGCCTGCTCCCCTTCCCCACCCCAAACAACGCCCCCTCTTCATCCCACCCCTTTGCTCTCAGTCCCTCCAGAGCTCTAAGCGCTGTCTCCCTCCCCACGCGTAGAAGTCCCACCTCCGCTTCTCTTTTCCCTTTGCTCTCCAGTCTTCTCTCTTCTCCTCAGCTTCCCACGCCAAGATCTTTGTGTGTCTCTTGCAAAAGTAAAGCTTTTTCAGCAGTTCACTTCTCATCCCTCAATCCTTATCTATCTTCTCCACGCCCACCTCACCTCCCCCTTGGTTTTCAAGAACGGGGTGCAGGGGTGGAAGCGCAGGACAGTAGTGGTCCGCTGTGTGATTTTACAGCTACTCCATCCCAGTCTCCAACAGCTTCTGCTACCTTGGGAACTTTTTCTCGTGAAAAGCAGAGAAGTCAAGCCTTCCCACACCACCTTTAAAAGCCCTGTTTTTCACTGGCCTCCAACTCGATGTTTCCTCACCCTGGAATGAAGACCCTTTACTAAAGGTGTGGCATACTCTCTTTTCTGTGGACCTGCCACAACGGCTTCTATATCTGCTACTAACTAGACTGTGCCCTAGGACCCAGCTCTCAAAAACCTATGTCCAAGGCTTCGATTTTTTTCATTATTTTAAAGGCTCCTACAGCCAGTCGCCTAGACACAAACAAAAAAGAAAAAAAAAACACCAGAAACTTATATTGGCTTCAGTGACTTGCCAGTTCCCAAAGATACAACCATAAAATGGTATTTCCATTATCTAATTAAATTTTTGTATTTGAATTTCGAAATCGAGATTGTTGATCAACACAGTTAAACCGAGATTGACATTAACAAAAGTAGAGATTCAATGGATCTGGACTTGGATCCTGGCTCTGCCACTACCTTTATAATATTAGGCAAGCTATTTTACATTTCTAGTCTTCGGTTTCCTCATCTGTAAAATGAGGTAATTGGATTAGATGAGCTCAGATCTTTTCCAACTCTAAATGCTATGATCCTATGGCGATAGGAAGACTTATGTCTGACCTGCCAGTCATATATATTCCAGTGACTGACAATAACGGTAACACGGAGACTCCTGCTGAATTTCCCCAATGGAAATGTCTGACCCCTTATGTGCCATAATAGACTGTCTTTGCAGCTGTCATTGAAGTGCTAACTCAGTCCTGCCTTTTAAACACATAAAAGGACTAGTTGGAATGAACCAGGAGCAACCGCAAAATCTGCTGGCGCTCTGAACAAATGTCCAATGGTTACTCCAGAGCAGAGTCATCTCATTTGGTATATTCCAAGTACCAGGAAGCTAAAGTGATTTGTTTTGTTGAGTCTACACAATTAAACCTAAAAACAAGGTAACCGTTTTTTTCTTTTTTTTAAAGTAGTTAAAATTTTAAATCAATTGTCTGATTTAGAGATTTTAAAAAAACCACCTCTAATCAGCAAATGCATCATTATCATGTCTATCAACATATAGTCCTAGGAATCAGTGACTAATATTTACTTAGTGAGATATTTTTAAATCAATGATATTTTAAATTTAAATAATTCATTTTATTTTTAAAATTTCATCCATGTTTTATTTTCTTGTATTTACTGGAATAAGAATATTATGTATTTCTACCATAACACATTCCACATTTTTATTGATATTTTGTTTTCATATTACCTTCATTCCCATATGTAACCTTTCCCATTCCCCTACTCAGAAAACCAAAATAAACAAAAAAGAAAAGAGGAAAAAAAAAGCAGTTTGCCACAACTACCTACATATGCATTAAGGAGTCTGGCAAGATATTCAGTGTTCCACACTCTGCAAAGAATAGCAGATGATACATTTTCTCTTTTTTCTTCGTGGACAAGCTTAACCATTATAATCATACAATATTGAGTTTGGAGTTTTTGTTGTTCTTTTCAGTTGCATTATTGCTATCATTGTATATATTTAATTACTGATTTTATTTAGGTCACTTTTTATCAGTTCATATGTCTTCCCATGCTTCCATGTATTCCTCATATTAAATTCTTCGAAGGTTAAATCTTCGTAATCAAATATTTTTAATAGGTTTATTTAACTGATTGAAGGCTAAGACTATACTATTGACTCCCTAACAATCTGGGGAGATTCTGGACTTTAAGATAATGTCTTTTGAGTTTACCTCAAAGTTCCCAATTATGGACATTCTGTCCATTCTTCAGAATTCAACTCAACTGCCTTCCCTGGTCACATTCCAGAAGGGATCTCTTCCCTTTTGCCCTCTTTAGTGCTTAAATGGAACCATTCATACAACACCGTTCTCATTTATCCTTACATTTTAGATATTTAAAAGAGTCCTCATCCTTACTTGATTATAAGCTCCTGGAGGACAGGGACTAGGGAAGTAGATATAGTACAATGGAAGGGCTGCTGGGTCTGTAATCAGAGGGGCCTGGATTCAACTTCCACCTTCAACCTTCACTACCTATGTGTCCAAGTTTCCTCATTTGTAAAATATGAGGGTTGGACTAGATGACTAAATGGCCTATGAGATCCTTTCCACAGGATCTATGATCCTGTGTTTTGTACAATTTTGGATCTTGGTATGGTACCTTTTATAAAGTAGTCACTCAATAAAAATCCATTGAAATAATGGATGAATAAATGAACAAGCACAATATAGTTTTGCAGCCAGGTTAGCAATGCAGACTAATGTGTAGCACCCTTTAACTGCATTAACAGACACAAATAAGAAGTTTCAGGATCCTAGACTTTACTAACATTCTAAGAGATTAGGTGACTCAGTTGAGGCCACCTAAACCAAACAATGACAGAGCTAAAAATAGAAGGCAATCCTCCACATGTACACGCTCTTCTGACCTTCCTACAACTCAATTTCCCATAGGTTTCCTCCCTAAAATTATATATCATCATTGTTTACCACAAAAAGGAGATAGGGTTTTTGCCTCTAAGAACTAGAGATTCTGGGGCTCAGGCCCTAGAATCTCATGTAAAAATTGTTGAAACATCATCATATGTTAGTCTTCCCGATTTTGAAATAGATTTTAAGTGTTGTCTTCAAAATGTTCATTTGTAAGTTGTTTAGAACGCAGAATCACTAGTACAAGGGATTGGAGGATAGGAGTAGGAAGTTAGAGGAAGGGGACGGGAAAGAGAAAATGATGGAGACTCTCAGGTGAGGATTTGGAAGGAAACTGATTTGAGAAGGGGTAGTGGTAAAAAGTAAGCTACTGGATCAAAACTCCATGGGGTTCAAATAAAGAGCTGTAGGTATGGGATTCCCGTCACTGTAAGTCTTCAGGGCCCTTTCATGGATCTGGACTGGATTACCAGTTACCCCTTTTCTTGACTTCATGGGGCCCCATGGACTAGTCCACCTGTTTCCCTTTTCCCTTTTCCCACCTGTTATTTTCTACCAAAGTTTCTCTCTTAGCTCACTGAAGAATAAGAAGCACAGATTTACTCCTACTTAAACACAAAGGAAGCACATAGTTCTTTTGATTTATTTTTTTGAGGCTTAAAACAATAAAACAGAGGTTTCTTTTTTTTTAAACTTAGATTTTATATTCAAAGTTACCCATGGGTATCTATGGAAGGGGCTTTAAGCAGCATGAAAGACTGAAGTAATATTCATTTATTCATCCAATAAACATTTATTAAGTGCCTACTATGGGCCAAGTGCCGTGCTAAGCACTAGGGATACAAAAAGGTGGGGGCAGGGAAGACAATCTCTACCCTTAAAAAGCTTACAATCTAATGAGGGAGGCAACATGCAAACAAATATATACAAAGCAAGCTATATGTAGAATAAATAGGAAATAATTAACAGGGGCAAGGCACTGGAATAAGAGGTGTTGGGGAATGCTTCCTGGAGAAGGTGGGATTTTGGTTGGGACTTAAAGGAAGCCAAGGAAGTCAGTAGTCAGAGCCAAGGAGGGAGAGCTGGGAAGAACACCTATCTAAATCCATCCTTCTCAGTTTGCAGAAGACAAAACTGAGGCCCAAAGAGGTCACCCAGCTAGTTAGGAGCAGAGCCAGAACTGGTCTACATTTCGAAGGAAAAAGTAGATGCTTCTTGTACAGAGAAGTGACATTGGTCTGACATGTGCTTAATGTCTATTTGGCAGCTCTATAGAGATTGAATTGTAGAGAAGAGAAGTCTTCTTCATCCCTCTCCAGGCTACACTTCTCACTCTCCCCACCCTGCCATAGAAATCTCTTCACCCTGGAAGCTCACTCTTCCCCTGCCTAGACTTCACACATTGGAAATACCCTCCAAGCTAGTTACATCTTCACTCCTCTCCAGGCTGCACTCCTGACTCTCAGGACTTTCTCAACCTAGCCCCTTCCATCACCCTAGCAATACCCCTAGTGTTCCTTTTTATTTCAGCTTCCTTTTATGTGTGTCTTCCCCTATCAGAATGTAAGCTCATTGAGAGCAAGGACTGTCTTTATGCTTCTATTTCTATTCCCCAATGCTTAGCACAATGCCTGGAATATAGTAAGTAATTATATGCCAGAGATAAAGCAATTTCAATTGTCTCCATGGTGTAGGCCAGGGCTGTCCAACCTTAGGTTTTTATTGAAACAATAGACAATACATTTTGATTTGCCATGTTAGTGAGAGCTCTGCTGTAGCTGGGCTTTGTTTACTAAAGCATATATGTAAATTTCTATGCTTGTGGGCCGGCCGCATAAATCTCACCATGGGACACATTTTGGACAGCCCTGGTCTAGTACACAAAGAACCTAAACAAGGTAAAAACTCCATGAACTAATGCCTAACTCTTGCTCACTAAGCAAGGTAGCCCCCAGTGCTGACCACCCTTCTAGCAGCAAGGCTGCATAAGCCAACCCATAGGCTTAGAACAGAACTCAACCTCATACCCCACTCCCTACCCACCCTTCTTCTCCCAGCACCATGGAAACTCAAAACAGCAAAAAATTTGCTCAGGCTGCAACAGCCGCATAGCAGTGTTTTGTGTTACTACAGAACTTGGAACAGAACACCAAAGGGATTAGGGTAGGATATATGAACAGACTTATAATATAGCTCAACTCTCCACCTCAACCCACCTCTCCTCCTCCCAGTACAACGGAGATCCAAATTCCAAATGGCAGAAATTTGTCCAGGTTGCAATAGCAGTGTGGCAGTACTAGCACTGCTGAGCCAGACAACTGAAGAATAGAGGGAACAGGGCAGAGAATTTGGCAGGGGGTTGGGGGAGAGAAGGGAGGAATCTTAGGTGGTGCTCCACGAAGCCTGAGGAAAAGAGACCAGCATCCATCTGGGGCTAGCTTTGTCCCTCAGAAGTCACTTGGGGCAAAGACCTACCTTGGTGAACCATGAATTGCCCAGTATAGGAGGGTGAGATGCTTCAAGATCTAGCCCCCAGGGTAACCACCACTAGAAGGGAAGAATTCAGAATGTAAGGAATAGAGGAAAATAAGGGAGAAAAAGAGAAACTGAAATTACCAGAGATTTCAGGGGAAGAAAACTCAAAGACCTTGAGAAGGAGAAGGAAATACAGCCTTCAGATCTTATAAACAAATTCAAGCATCTATGAATGAATACTGCAAAACTAAGGAAAATGATCAAATACCTGATTTGACTGAGGACCCTCTGGATTATGAGTGCATGGAAATATATCATGCTATTCCTAAATGGTTTAAAAGAGAAACAATAATTGTGAAAGCTAACTAATGGCCTGTGCAGTAGAAATAACTGACAGAGTAGGAAAACTTGAATCTTCTGTGGCAAGTCTGAACACAGAAATAGAAGAGAGAATTGGGGACATGATATAAAATTGGTGACTTCTAACAGAGGAGGCGCCTCCTCTATTAAACTGCAAAAATGCTCTCTGATGAACTGGCTCCAGCCCTGCTTATAACTGTACCGTGGCTACCTAAGTATCTGACCAAACCTCATCTGGTGATGAAGTAGGTGTTGAGGTAGACAAATGTCTATTTCTAACTTTTTGAAACAAGTGCACCTTGATTGGGAATGCAAATACAATCTGGAAGAAGAGAAGCAAAAAGTAATTACATTAAAAGAAAGTACGATCTTGATACAACCAAAACATAATGATCTCAAAGAAAATATTCATTGCGATAACCTAAGGATTATAGTACTATAATGCAAGAAATGATAGAATAAAATTTCCCAGAAACTTCTGAACACAGAAAACAAATGACCTATTGAAAGAATCCAAAAGTTACTTCCTGAAAAAGAAAAAAAAACCCAAGGCTACAAACTCCAAGACACATAATGCTTAAATTTAACAATCTCATTGAGAAACAACACATTCTGCAAGCCACAGGAGAAAAATATTCAAATACATGTGACCTTGGGCAAGTCCCTTAACCCCAATTGCCCTGCCAAAAAACAAACAAAAAAAAGATACTCAAATACAAAGAAATTCGAATCACAAAAAAACTATTCTGTACTCATTAGAAAAATCAGGAAGGAATGGAATAATATGTTCCAGACAATAATGGAGCTCTAGATGCAGCCCAAGGTGATCTACCTTTCAAACCTCAGCCTAATTATAGATGGGAAAAAAAGATGGATGTTCAATAATAAACACATTCAAAACAGTCTTCGAAAGACAACCAGACCTGAAGAGACTGCTTATCAAATACTCCAGGCAACAGAAACACAAGAAGAGTAAATGAATACAACAACCAAAGACAACAATAAAAAATAATGACAGACTATTTTTTCCATTTTCGAAAACATTTTTATTTTAAGTTTTGAGTTCCAAATTCTATCTCTCCTTCCTTCCCTCTTTCCCCTCCCCCCTCCATGAGATGATAAGCAGTAAGATACAGTTTATACATGTTCAATTATGTAAAACATTTTCATATTAGTCATTTTATATAAGAAGAATAAAAGGAAAAAAATTGAAAGAAAGAAAATGCAAAATAGCATGTTTCCATCTGTATTCAATTAATATCAGTTCTTTCTCCGAAGGTAGATAGTATGTTTCATCATTAGTCCTTTGGGATTGTCTTGGGTCATTGTATTGCTGAGAATATCTGTCATTCACAATTCTTCATAGAACAATACTGCTGTTACTGTGTACAACATTCTCCTGGTTCTGTTTACTTCATGTTACATCAGTCCATGTAAATCGTTCCAGATTTTTCTGAAATCATTCTGCTTGTCATTTCTTATTGCACAATAACATTCCATTACAATCATATACTACAGCTTGTTTAGTCATTCTCCAGTTAATGGGCATCCCTTTGATTTCCAATTTTTAGCCACCACACAAAGAGCTGCTATAACTATTTTGGTACAAATAGATCCTTTTCTGGTTTTTGGATGTCTTTGGGATGTAGACCTAGAAGTGGTATTGCTGGATCAAAGGGTATGCACAATTTTATAGCCCTTTAGGCATAGTTCCAAATTGATCTTCAAAATGGTTGGATCAGTTCACAACTCCACCAACAATGTATTAGTATTACAGACTATTAAGAGATTTCATTCTAAATGTACAAGATGAAGCAAGGGTAAGAGCAAAGTCAAATACGTCTGGAGAAATATGCCTAAAACATCATCGACTAAACTTCACCATATCCTGCCTACAGGTGAATCATTGTATATTGTTTGTTTGTTTTGTGGGACTAAATTACAAAATCATAGGGTGCATTAAAATGGGGAGAGGAGGAAGAAAATAGAGGGAAACATGTGATGCTCCTTAATCAAGTCAAAGGCTAAAAATGAAGGAAAAAACGCCTTTTGAATCTCAGGAAGAAGAGAACTAAAGAAAAATGGACAAGGAGATAAAGGAGGAATTTAAAAAGGGAGAAAGGGAGAAAACTTGTTTCAGTAGTGGGAGGAGTTACTATTGATGAATACTGCTATGAGGGAAGAGAGATATTTTACAAAGGGAAATGGGGACCTTATAAAGGATGTTCTCTTCATGGATTTGGTATTCAGAGAGATCACCCATGCTGCCTCAGGGGAAGGAGTATCAGAGTTCCTGGGGACAACTGAGAGCAAAAGGAAGGCAAAGACCCAGGGAAGAGATTTTGAGATAAATGGGGGAGAAAGATGACCAAAGAAAGGACAAAGGTCAATAATCAACACCCTGATCTGGGACACAGGAAGAGTCCTACAGTGGGGCAATATTCTGTCTGTCACTTGCAGGAATTTGGTATTTTTCTAATAGTGAAGCACAACAGAGGAAAAAATGGGGCTGAGAGTAAGCGCTGCAAGTCAACAACGTAAATTGTTTAGAAGGGAGTACACAAAATAGCTACCTCAAAAGTTTTAATTGCATGAGGAATACAGAGTACAAAAAAATGACTAGATATAACAGATATTAGCTAAAGAATAAAAGCATAAATATGGATGATAAATAATGTGACGAGTAAGGAATATAAATTCTTTCTAGAAAAAGTTGCAGAAAACAAACCTTTAAAAATTAATTAATGGGGGGGTGGGGCGGAGCCAAGATGGCCACTGGAAAGCAGTGACTGGCGTGAGCTCCCTACCAAGTCCCTCCAAAAACCTATAAAAAGATGGCTCTGAACCAATTCTAGAACTGCAGAACCCACAAAGTGGCAGAGGGAAGCGGGGCTCCAGCCCAGGACGGCCTGGATGTTCTCTGGGTGGGGTCTGTCCCACATGCAGCTCCCAGCTGAGGGGAGTGGGGCTGAGCCGAGCAGAGCCCAGCATGCGCGGCGCAGACCGACCAGACTGGGAACCGGGTGGGGAGTGGCCTGGCATCCTGGGTTACTGAGCTGTGGCATTTACCGGACCTCACAACCCACAAACAGCAAAGACAACAGAGAAGGTTAGTGGGAAAAGCTGCAGGGACTGAGTTTGCGGTTCGGCCACTGCCACTGGGGCAGCGGAGGTGGGGCAGCGGAGGTGGGGCAGCTTTAGAACTACGGCTGCAGTT
>CM053626.1:222330104-222359703 GCA_028646595.1 Phalanger gymnotis | reverse complement strand
ACTTCTCTAACTTGCTTTTCCAAATCCTTTTTGAGCTCTTCCATGTCCTGAGATCAGTTTATGTTTTTCTTGGAGGCTTTTGATGAAGGCTCTTTGACTTTGTTGACTTCTTCTGGCTGTATGTTTTGGTCTTCTTTGTTACCAAAGAAAGATTCCAGAGTCTGAGACTGAATCTGGGTGCATTTAACAAGGAAATCAGTAAGTGAAAGAACAGATCAAAGAAACAATAATTATGTGGAAAAAATTATAATGATGAAACATACCAAAATGTCTGGGATATAGCTAAAGTAGTCCTCAGAGGAAATATTACATCCCTCCAAACATACATTAATGAAATAGAAAAAGAAAGGATTAATGAACTTAATATGCATTTTAAAAATTAGAAAGCCAAAAAATAAACAAATCTAAAATAAATACAAAAGAGGAGACAATGAAAATTAGTGGAGAAATAAACTGGAAACCAAAAAAACCCATAGAAATGATAAATGAAACTAAGATAAAACTCTTTAGAATGACTAATAAAGTCAACAAATTTTTAGTCAATCTGATTAAAAAGAAGAGGGTAAAAAATCAGATCAACAAAATAGTAAATAAGAAAGGCAAAATTACAACAAAACCAGAAGATACAAAAAGAATAACTAGAACATACTGTGCATAATTATATGCTAACAAAACTAAGAACACAAAAGAAAGAGAAAAATACCTTCAAAAATATAAACTACTCAAATTGACAGAAGACCAAATAGAGATCTAAAATAATCCAATCTCAGAAAAAGAAACAGAACTAGCTGTAAAAGAAATACCAGAGAGAAAAAACTCCTAGTCCTGAGAGAGTCACGGGAGACTTCTATGAAACTTTTTAGAACAATTAGTATCCATATACTACACAAATTATTTTCAAAAACTGAAAAAGACCGCTCCAGAATTATTTTATTTGACAAATATAGTACTAATATCTAAACCAGGGAAAGATAAAACACAGAAGAAAATCTATAGACTAATATCATTAACAAATATTGATTCGAAAAATTTACGCAAAATCCTGTCGGACTATCATAATTTATTTAAGAAATTATTCATTATTATGAAGTTGGAGTTATACCAAGGATCATTCAGTCAACATAATTAATCATTTTAAAAACAAAAACATCTCAGACCCCATGATTATTTCAATAGATGCAAAAAAAGCCATTGACAAAGTACAATACTCATTTATGCTTAAAAACATTAAAAACCATAAAAAGTTATAGAGGAACCTTTTTAAAAATTATCATAAAAATCCATCTAAAACAAAAAACAAACCTTATATGCAATAGGGATACACTAGAATCTTTTCTAATAAATATAGCAGGAAAGCAAGGATGCTGTTCTCCCCACAATTATATGATATAGCCCTGGAAATGCTAGCAGTAGCCACAAAACAGGAGAAAGAAATTGAAGGCATAAGGATAACCAAGAACAAAAAAAACTATCCCTATTCACTAATAATATAATAATATGCTTGGAAAATCATAGAGAGGTAGCGAAGATATTAATTGAAACAATTAACAGTTTCAGCAATATTGTAGGCTACAAAATAAATTGTCAAAAATCAACAGCATTTCTACATAACAACAAAATCTAAAAGACAATAATAGAAAGAGTAAACCCATTCCAAATAACTACATAATCTAGAGATCAATCTACCAAAGCATATGAAAGACTTGCATAGATTCAACTAGAAAGTACTCCTTAATGAAATAAAGAACAACTTAAAGAGGTGGAAGAATATTCATTGCTCATGGCGGGGCAGCATCAATTTTATAAAAATAACAATACTAAACAAAGTTAACGTATAATAAAAGAGATAGTTTATAGACCTTGACAAAATAATAAGAAAACCTATTTGGAAAAACAAAAAGATCTAGAATATCAAGGTAAATGATAAAAAGAGGCAAGAATGAAGGGAGAACAGTACTTCTAAACCTCAAACTATATCATAAAGTAACAGCCATCAAAACCATCTGATATTGCTTAAAAAATAGAGAGGTAGATCAATGGAGAAGACTAGAGAAGGAAGAATCAAAAAGAATGGAATTCAATAACCTAGTGTTCAATAAAGTAGAAAACATAAATTACTTAGGAAAGAACTCATTTGATTTTAAAAAAAAAACTGTTGGAAAAACTGGAAAGTAGTTTGGCAAAAAATTAGGCTTAGAACTTCCATAAGCAATTCTAAATGGATATGTGACTTTAATATTGAAGATGATACTATAAAAATTAGAATAGAAATGGATACTATAACTCTCATAGCTATTGTTGGGAGATATGTTCTTAACCAAACAAGGGAGAGGAACAATTATAAAAGATGAAACAAATAACTTTGCATGAAACTAAAAAGCTTCTGCAGACATAAAATTAATGGACCCAGTATGAGAAAGGAAGCACTCAAATGGGAAAAAAATCTTTATATCAAATTTTCTGATAAGGGTTTGGTATCCAAGATATGTAAGCACTTAACATATTCATCTAAGATCAATATAAGTTCCTCATTAGGTAAGTGGTCAAAGGATATAAACAATTTTCCAAAAGAAAAACTGCAAAGTATTTATAATCACATGAAAGAATTATTCAAATCACTAATAATAGTGGAAATGTCAATCAAAACAACCCTGAGGTTTCACCTCATATCCTGCAAATTGTCAAAGATAACAAAAAATGGCAATAGTCAATATTGGAGGAGTTCTGGGAAGATAGGAATGTTAATTCATTGCCGGTGGAGCTGTGAATTGGTACAACCCTTTTGGAAAGCAATTTGGAATTATGCAAGTAATGTGACATAAAATATCCATACCATTTGACCCAAATATTCTGTTACTCAAGGAAGCAGTTGATACAAAGAAAGTCTCCATATACAACAAAATATTTGTAGCAGTACTTTTTGTGATGGCAAAGAACTAGTAACAAAGTCAATATTCATTGATGGACATGGGGAATGGCTAATCAAATGATGATGGAATGTAACGGAATATGACTGCTATAAGAAATGAATCTATATGAACTAAGAGTGAAGTGAGCAGAGCCAAAAACAAAACAAAACAACATACACAAAGCTACAATAATGTAAACAGAAAAAAACATCCACAACACACTCACATACAAGTCAAAAGTGAATGGTACAAAATTATAAAGATTAAGCATAACTAAAAAGATGAAGTAGGAAAGGATACTCCCAACCCATACCTTTGCAGAGATGGGAGGTCCACAGGTGTAGCACACTGCATGTGTTTTCTGTATTTTTCAATGTTTTGCTTGGTTATACTGATTTTTTTCCTCTTCCTTTTTTTTGTCTTAAAAATATTATCTCTATATAGGGTAGCTTTCTGGGACGGGTAGGAATACTGGGGAAACTAGTAAAGTAAAAACATAAGACTTTTTTTAAAAAAAAAAGATCTTTGAAACTTTTGAGAGAGCAGCTTCTTCTGAATGATAAAGTTGGTAGCAAGATTACAGAACATTTAGAGGAAAGCAGGAGGAAAGGCATTGAGTGCTGACAGCTTTTTAAAGGAGTTTTGCTGAAAAGAAGAGAAACCTTATGTGATCGTAGCTAGTGGAGATGGTAGCATCTAGTGATAGTTTTTTTTTTTTTGAAGATAAGGAAGACAGCCATATTTGAAGAGAGTAGAGAAGGAAGTAGTAGCTGGGGAGAGACTGAAGATCAGTAGGAGGAGGGATAATAGTAGGAAAATTCTGCCAATCTGCTATGGAAGAAAGGACTATGGGATCATGTATATACAAGACAGCATTGGCCTTTTTTCTTCTCCTGGAGATGAAAGAAGGGAGGATTTCTTGGGTTTCAGTAGATTAACAGCCACTAGAATCTGGTTTAGGTGCTATATTTGGAGACAGTGAACCTCAAAGGAGAAGTGGTTGAGTAATACCTCTAGAGTGAGAGTGTGAGGCTGGCAATAGGGAATAAAGACTATTTGGATGGCCCCAGTGACTCAGGGAGAGTGAAAAAAGATGCTTCTAATGTTGGAAAAGATGCTAAGGGATGCAATATTATCCCTGAGCCAAATCTCAAGTTAAGTCAAGGGAGAGTCAAGTCTTACTCAGTGCCAGTGAATTTTACCTTATTAGATTCAACACAATCCTCTAGCCTGTCAAGGTATTTTTTGATCCTGACTCATGTCATCTAGTATGTAAACTGTTCCTCTCAACTTTGTGTCTTTTACAAACTTGATAAGCAAGACAACTATCTCTTTATCCAAGTCACTGACTAAATTGCTACCCAGCGCAAGCCCAAACATAGATTCCTGGGGCGCTGTACTGGAGAAGTTCTGGCAGGCCGATAGTGCACCATTAATGGCTGCTCTTTAAGTCTGAGCCGCAGCCAGTTTTAGCTAGATACATTATCACCTAGTCTATGTCTCTCTATCATTGTTTTACAAAAATAGTACAAGCAACTTTATCATATGTTTTGCTAAAATCCAGGTAAGCTCTATCTTTAACAGCATTCTTCTCATCAATCAGTTTGACAACTCTGTAAAAAATAATAAGATTGGTGGGGTTCGAGCCACTCTTGATGAAGCTGTCGTAGTTCTTTGTAATCGCTCTCCTTTCCTAGACACTTAGTAACTATTTCTTTAATCATTTGTTCTGGGATATTCCCAGACATCAAAATCAAACTCCTATAGTTTTCAGACCATGCCCTTCCGTGAGGAGTGAAGGGATCGGGACATTTGCTCTCTTCCAGTCCTGGTCTGATCTCCATATTTCAAATATTCCAAACAGTGGCTCATCAATCAGCAGTCCATTTGGAGCAGGAGACTTGAGTTCATCAAAGGCAGCTAGGAGTTCTCTATCTCCTTAACTTGTCTTGGGTATCAGTGACTGGTTAGCCATTTGAAGTTTGTCAATGCCAATAAAATGTTCTTTCTCTTTGCCAGAGAAAACAGAAGCAAAATGAGAATCAAGCAGCATTACCTTCTTCCTGTTGCTGGTTGTCATCTTCTCATCCATCAGAGACAAGGGTTCTATCCTTTCTTTCATCCTCCATTTTCTCTCTATTTAGTTTTAAAAGCCCCTTTTTGTTGTCCTCAGCTTCTTTTTCCAGCTTCAACTAATTTTGTGTTTTACTACTCCTGACACCATTTTTAACAGGACAAGGTCTTTCTGTTACTTGCCCCAGTTTTCATTTTACCTTTTTAAAATCGATTTTGATTGGCAAGCTTCCAGTATATTTATATTGGTCTGAAGACAATTGCTATTTTTTTCTTGTCATTGGAATTTTTTTTTTCTTTTTATGTCTTCAGAGTTTTATTTCTGTGAACTTCCCATTCCACCTGGGTTGATTTCCCCCATAGGATTTTACCTAGCTTTCTTTGGAACCCTTTGAACTCCATTTCCCCTAAATTTAGAGTGAA
This sequence comes from Phalanger gymnotis, assembly GCA_028646595.1. Classification (NCBI taxonomy): domain Eukaryota; kingdom Metazoa; phylum Chordata; class Mammalia; order Diprotodontia; family Phalangeridae; genus Phalanger; species Phalanger gymnotis. Next base: position 222,354,298 of record CM053626.1, on the reverse strand, counting down.
TGTCAAACTATGTCAAGTTTTCTTTTCTTTCCCTATACCATATTCTAGGAGAGAGAGAGCTCACTATCTACTACAGTTCACATCATTTCTACCTTCCCAACTAGCAGTGACCAGCTCCTCCCTAGGAGCTAGTGTGAATCAGATTTAGGATAAAATTCACTCCTTTTTGGTTCCAACACTTGTGGAGGATGAAATTATCATTAAGGCAATGAAAAAGTTTGACATGTTGAGAGAATTACCAAAATGTGACACTGAGACATGATGTGAGCATATGCTGTTGAAAAAATGGCACTGGTAGACTTGCTCATCTCAGGGTTGCCATAAATCTTTAATTTGTAAAACAACATGGTGATCTGTGAAGCACAATAAAGTGAAATGCAATAAAATGAGGTATGCCCGTACCTTCTTAATTTAGAAGTCTATCCCTACCCCCTTTACCTCCTATCCAGAGCCATATTCCAGTCATGGATTTCAACTTGCCAAGTCTGTGTTGCCTATAAGGCCAAGTTTGCATCGTTGCATCATAAACCCTAGTTCCTCTTGCCTTTTGCCTAAACTTTAACCATTTATATACATATGCATATATGTAATATATTATATTTATGTAAAACAACAACAGCTAGCATTTAGATAGTGTCTACTATGTGCCAGGCACTGGGCTGTTTTATAAATATTATCTTATTTTATTCTCACAACAACTCTGGGAGGTAGATGCTATTATTATCCCCATTTTATAGTTAAGGAAATTGAGTCAAACAGAAGTCAAGGGACTTGTTCAAGGTCACACAGCTGGCAAATATTTGAGGTGAGACTTGAAGTCAAGACTTCCTGACTCCAGGACCAGTGCGCTATTCATTGTGCCACTTAAGTGTCACCGTAGACATTTGAAGCCATTGGTTTTAATCTGTTGTTGGATTTTTGTTTCCTGCAAATTTTTGAGTATCTCAAACACTCTTCTTCTTCACTTCTTCTTCACAGTACTTTTTGTTGTATCTAGCTTGGTGGGTATACAGAGGGATTTTTCTCCCTCCCCCACCTTTTTTATTTTAAAGATATTTTGATTACAATTGCAAGATACCAGCCAAACATATTCTTACCATCATTTTAAGTACATTCCATTCTTGACCAGGAGTCTCTCATTCCTTTATTTTAAGCCCTGGTGAAGAAATCCAAATCCCATTCTCAGATATCCATCTTCTTAACCAGCTGTTCACTCCCCAAATCAATTTTTCTTTTCTGTATCTCTTGCTTTCACAGGGTGACAGTGAACACTATACAAACTGGGTCTCTGTGGTCTTCTTCTCCTCCTCTTTTTCCTCCTCCTCCTCCTCTTCTTCCTCCTCCTTCTTCTTCTCCTCCTTCTCCTCCTCCTCTTCCTTCTCTTCCTCTTTCTGCTTCTCCTTTTCCTTCTCCTCCTCCTCTTCCTTCTCTTCCTTTTTCTGCTTCTCCTTCTCCTTCTGCTTCTACTTCTCCTTCTCCTCCTTACTGAATGAACTCACCCCATAACTTTGGTGACTCCATTTAATCATTCCTTGGGAACAAGCAGCTGCTTTCTCTCACAGCTTCCAACTTACTCCTCTTCTGGAAGAGCTTCAAATTTTATGGCTGTTTTTGTTTTAGCTCCAGTTGTACAGTTGTCCTTTCATATCCCTTTTTCCTCCATGTGACATTCTTCTATTCTCCAATGTTCTGAAAAAGATTAAGTTTACCCTCTGCCATTTCAAATTCTTTCACCCATATTTCCCCCCTATTAAAGCCCTGCTTCCATTTTGTTTTTAAGGACCATTTCACTGTCCGTGAAAATCTGGAGTGTAGAGAGTCCCTTTACTCTCTAGGAAAGAGTTCTGCCTACAGCTGAAGCATCTCTAGCACACAAATTCAGTTCATGTCGTTACAAAACTGGTCCTGGTCTCCATGCTGATTGAGATTCTCTGCTTTAGTTTTTAGTTTAGTATTATTTATGAGTATTTACACCTCACCTCTCAATCGCCTTGCCATAGACCTTTATTCCCTTGTTTCATCTCTTGATAACTTTACAGCCACAGCCTACATCCCTTCCCTTTTCTCACTAACTTCTTGTTTCACCAATTATTTTCCTTACGAATTTGTTTAACTTACCTAGCTTTATAAACTACTTTTACCTCTTCTTGTTTCTAGCAGTTAGTTAGACCAGTGAATAGAGTATTAAACATGGAGTCAGAAAGACCCAAGTTCAAATCTGACCTCAGACACATACTAGCTGTGTGACCCTGGGCAAGTCATTTGCCTTCTGTCTGCCTCAATTTCATCATCTGTAAAATGACGTTTATAATAGAACTTACCTCGTTATGTTGTTGTGCAGATAAAATGATATAATACATGTAAAGGGCTTCACAACCTTAAAGTGTCATATAAATGATAGCTATTATTATTAATAATAATTCCTTTTTTTTCCTTCCAGGTTTAGCATAGGGCCTGGCACATAAGCACTGAATAAGTGATTGATGACTGACTGGCTGTTTCTTCATTACTTCAAATTAAGCTCTTTCAATTCTAACTGTTCTTCTTCAGTTTAGCCTCAAGTTCTTCCAAATGTCTTCTCCCTCACATTTAAGCTGTGGCCTTCTTTGTGAGTCCAAACTGCTCAGAATCACTTATACAACCTTTCTCCTTCAGATTTAATTTTAAAAGTTTTCAGAAGGAGCATGAGGGAAAACAGGAATTGTTCCTTCCCCTGCAACTTTCTCCTAAAGAAACTAAAAAGAAGTGAAGCAGAATATCTAATACTCTACCTTAATAATCCCAGAGTGCCCAGAATTATAGAGTAGGTGTGAACAAGGCCTATATATTAAAGAATGAAACAGTCCTAACGCTGAAGGAGTTTGTGTTCTACCTACAAGAACTATAAGATCAAGTCAAGGCCGACACTGGATTTGTTTTCCAAATTTTATAGATTAAGAAACTAAACCTCTGAGAGATTAAGAAATTTGCCAAAATGTGAACATGTGCACACATGCATGCACACACACACACACACACACCCCTTATAACAGTCAAGACTAGGTCTTTTCATTTTAAGTCTAGTGTCCTTTCCATTACATAGTACTGCACATTTAATTTGTGCTTTAGAGACGTTTTAAACTTTACTTATGGGCATATGATATGATGATATGATGGGCCTCTCCTAGGACAGGAGATGACTCTTGAATCTGTTGATGGTAATGCAAACAGCTTTTGTGTTATACATGGCATTGATGTCACCCAGAGGTGAAGTAGATAGTATACTAGATATAATTTGAGGGGTTCTGAGAAAACTCCTGGCCCCAGAAAGTCTATCTCAACTTAATTGTCGCTGATACCTAAAATGCTTCCATTAGAGGCTCAGTCTTATGGGCTATTAAGAAATTGTTTTATATCATGCACGAATAGAATTCCTGCGTCATAAAAGATACAGTATTGTGTTTGAAAAACATGGATTTAAGTCTCACCTCTGATATTAGCTGTGTGACCCTGGACAAGTCTTTTAACCTCTATTGCCTCAGGCAAATCTCTAAAATTTATCTACTAAGTCACAGATTGGTTGTTAGCAGCCTGGATAGACAGAGTTGATAGAGAGGGAGAGAGAGAAAGGGGCAGAGAGAGAGAAGGGGGGAGGAGGGTGGATTCAAGATGGTCCAGTTTGGCTGGAACATAAAGTATATAAAGGTAGTTATGGGAGATAAGGTTGGAAAGGTAGGCTATAGGCAATTTATGCCTGAGCCTTGAATGCTAGACTCAGGAGGTTAAGACTTTAGTTAGTACCTGACAGGGAGCCTTCCGAGGTTTTTGAGTAAGGAAGTACCATGATCAGTACAATCAATTAAAAAAGGCTAACCTGGCAATGCTGTGGAGATTGGATTGTCAAAAAGTCCTATTTTATGATCCAAGAATGATTTAGGGCTATGAGAATTTGATAAAAAAAAATTCCTGCTTAACTCAAATGAAGATACACAGTTAAAATATATTAAAATGTCTATTGATGGTTAGCATGGAATAACTGAACAAAGCCAGACACTCTAAATGAACTTGGGTTAGTAGCATACTACAAATGAATCTCTCCTCAGCCTTTGCAGTCTAGCACATTATAGCAACAGGTGTTTGAACTACAAATAGCATTGGCATAAGAATGGAAAAAATGGTGAGCCCCAGCCAAGCCTTTTAAGTGACTCAATGACAGGAATGTGAGGGGCAGGCCTAGTGACAGAGAATAGCCTATTCCAGGCTTTCCTAAGAGCTACTCTGTGTACAGAAGAAGCTGGCCCTTTGCTTCTTGCTGTTGAATCAGGTTTGTCATGCCTACACACTGAACTGGAAAGAAGTTAGTTCTCTGTAGTGTCCAAATCTACACCTAGCCCCTGCAACATGGGTTTTGGAATATTAACTTCATAAGCAAATAACTGTGTCATTGAGGCGAGTTATGATTTGAACTACATGTTTTCAAAGAAGCTCCAATATCATGTTAGTGTTGGCTTGAGAGGCTATTAAAAAAGAGGAAAGCCCACCTGTCAGCTATATCCTATTTATAACCAAAAGACTGAGGTAGTGTAGTCCTGCGGGCAATAACTGGGGGAATTTAGAGGCACTGGCTTCTATTGCCAACTCTGCCCATCGACTCATTTAACATTTTTAGCACGTCAGTTTCCTCATCTTTAAAACTGGGATATGAGCTGACAACTCATAAGGTGGCTGTGAGCAAATGACTAATCAAAGATTTTGTTTAGGGTTCTGAAAATGCTGTGATGGAAAAACTACTGATCTATGAGTCAGGAGTCCTGGATCTATGTGACTTTGGGCAAATTACTTAACCTCTTGAAGACACAGTCCCTTCAACAGTGAAATGAGGGAATTGGATTTGAGCATCTCTAAAGCCTCTTCCACCTCTAGCATTCCATTTAAGCCCAAAACAGAACTAATTTTGGTTGTGATGATGGAGCATGACTGAAATTGATTCATTGTTTTGATTCTTCAATAAAACCTTGGTTACTTCGGCAATTTTTTTTTGAGACTGGGTCTCCCTCTCTTGCCCAAGCTGGAAGGTAGCAGCCCCTGAACGGCCAAGACCAATCTGACCTGCTCCATTTCCAAATTTCCCTTTCAACATGATTCTCCTCTGCCTGTTTTCCTCTTTTCCTCTTTCTTGTCCTCTTGAGTCTCTCTAGAAAGAAAATCTCATATTTCTTCATTGATTTTTGCTATTTCTACTCAGATTATTTTTTTAAAGGCTCAGTCTCCTATCTTGCCTCTACTAGAGGTACAGTAGATATTAATGGGCCTGGTCCTATTCTGATGAGCACAGGAGCCTGTTTACCCCTCGTTAGGCAAACTGGTGACTTCATACTCACAGGGGTTTACCATAGTAATGCCGAACTTAATGTTGTCACCCAGTCAGGTTAATCTACTATAGATCATAACTTCCAAGCTCAAGAATTAAAGCCCCACCTCAGATACACACTAGCTAGTTATCCTGGATGAATTACTTAACCCAGGAGTGGGGAACCTGCGCCCTCAAGGCCACGTGTGGCTTTCTAGGTCCTTGGGTGCGGCCTTTTGACTAAGTCCAAGTTTTATAGAACAAATCTTTTTATTAAGGGGATTTGTTCTGTGAAGTTTGGATTCAGTCAAAGGGCAGCACTTGAGGACATAGAGGCTCACAAGTGGCCTCAAAGTTGCAGGTTCCCCAACCCAACTTAATCTCTCAGTGCCACAGGCAAATCTTTCAGTCCGTAAATCAAGGAACAGGTACTAATCTTTATAGGTAAAGGGAGTTTCTCATTGGGATCTCCTTGTACCAATTAACTTTTTTTAATGTACAAAGGCCTGTACTAGGCAGAAGGGGTGTGGGCATGTGTGTGTGTGTGTGTGTGTGTGTGTGTGTGTGTGTGTGTGTGTGTGTGTGTAAGAGAGAGAGAGATAGAGAGATACTATATTATGCTAAGTATTTTTATATTACAAATTCATCTATTTCAACGTCTGTGATTGAATGTGACCTGCCTTTATCAGGATTAGTTGCATTTTAGTAGAGGATCTCAGGAAGACATAATAGAATAAAACAATAACAGTGGAATTTCAGTTATCTCGGTGGGAGTTTTGAAAGGGTGGAGACTTGGGACTTTGAACCACACCACTACTCAGCCTATATATAAGGCCGTCCATGTGAGGATGTCTATATACTTATAGATTCAGAGAGAAGATACTTTTGTGCTTAGCCCAAAAGCAGAACTTGGGCTGATACCAAGGATATGGTTTATTTAGACTATAGCCAGAAGCAAGGTTATTTGTAGGAACTCTAACCAAAAAAATCCAGGCAAAATAGATCTTATTTTGGAAAGAATGTCCTAGTCTGGTATGGCTTGGATTGTTTCACTAGTGGTGAGAGCTGATAATAGAACTTAGTCTACATAGTCTACCTAGAGGGCATATAGATGTTAATGTTAGAAATGTTAGAAAGTGTGAAAAATGAGTGAAAATCCCTTGCTTTGACATATTAATGTAATGATCTTTTAACCTCAAGAAAGAGACAAAACAAAAAAGTTTTGCTGAGCTAGAATCAATCAGATATGTTACTCACTAAATGATATCTTAAAGGGGGCTTGATACTCCAATCCCCTAACTCAGGACTACTCCAGAAGAGGATTAGGTGATTGTCATTGCCTTTGGGTAGTAAAACTGTTTGTAGGGATTGATGGGATCATCCCACATCCTAATGCAGCTCTTCTGTAGGTGTTGCCATCCTTTTCTTCAATAAATGACTAAAGAATTGAATTACATTAAATCAAACCCTTGAGAAGTAGAATCATGTAGTGGAAAGACACTGGACAAACAGGACAATGTTGTTACTACCTTATCAAATCTAACATATACTTTTGATAATTATGTAATAAAAGTTCACAATTTCACTTCTTATTTTTGGTTCTCTCTATTTTGAAATGTCCCCTTCTAAATCACTCCCTTGTTGTGGTAGAGGGGGTTGCATAGCTCATCAAAAGCCAGAAATAAGGTTGCAGGGAGAAATACCAACAATCTCAGATTTGCAGACATTATCACTCTGAAAGCAAAAAGTGAAGAAGAATTAAGAAGCCTCTTGATGAGGGTGAAAGAGGAGAGTGTAAAAGCTGGCTTGAAGTTTAACATTAAAAAATCTTAAGATGATGGTAACTGGTCCCATTACTTCCTGCAAATAGAGGGAGGAGAAATGGAAGTCATATCAGATTTTATATTCTTGGGCTCAAAGATCACTGCAGATAGCAACTGCAGCCATGAAATTAAGACATTTGCTCCTTGGCATAACAACAACGTGGCTAACAGCTGTGTAAGACCAATAACAATAACTGCACACAGAAGGGCTACTAGCACAAGTTCTTTGACCTGATTTTCTAAGGAAAGCAACTTTAAGGGATTAAAAATCTCAGTTTAATTAAACATACATATATCATTCACTTAGTTCAAGGAGAAAAGCTCAGCCCCCTGAACTTCAGGGAAAATACAAACAGAAATTACAAACATACATTATAAACAGAGCAAATAACACAAACCAGTCTATCCATAGCAATACATAGTTACCAGAGAAGCACCAATATCTGGGTTATCAAAGCCAGGGGTAGGTGGGGAGGGGGTCCTTAACAATGGCTACCCAGGGTCTCATCTGGTCAAATCACACAACACTCTTCCAGTGAGTGAGAGCCCCCAAATGAAATACTAACCTCTGAGTTTATATACCCTGTTCAGGATCAAAGGGCATCACAGCCATGTGATTCAAACCTATGTGAACTAGGCTTTCCCTTGACATAAGCAGGTCATCAAAGACTCCCAATTTAATCAAAGAAGCAAAGGCCAGACTCATCAAAGACACTTGATTACTTCAGTGCTCCAAAAGAGAAAACAGTAAAAAAAAAAGTCCTGCCCTGATTACCATTACACTTGGAAGGAAAACTATCACAAATCTGGATGACATACTAAAAAAACAGAGACATCACCTTGCCAACAAACATCTGTACAGGCAAAGCTATGGTTTTTCCAGTAGTAATGAATGGCAGTGAGAGCTGGACTACAAGGAAAGCTGAGTGTCTCAGAACTGATGCTTTTGAATTTTGGTGCTAGAAGAGACTTTTGAGAGTCCCTGGACAACAAGGGGATCAAATTAGTCAATACTTGGAGAAATTAATTCAGACTGTTCTTTGGAAGGACAAATACCAAAGCTGACACTTAAATAGTTTGGCCATATAATGAGAAGACGGGGCTCATTGGAAAAGACCCTGATGTTGGGAAAGATTGAAGGCAAAGGAAGAAGGGGATGGCAGAAGATAAGATGGATAGACAGTGTCATGGAAGCAATCAACATGAGCTTGGACAGACTTCAGGAGACAGTGGAGGATAGAAAGGCCTGGCATGATATGGGGTCACAAAGAGCTGGACATGACAGAATGACTGAACAACATATTGAAAAGTTCATGTGTGTTGATGATTACATTCATAATAAAAATAGCAAAATAAAGCAAATTTTTAGAAAGAAAGAAGACTCGATTGGAGCCAGAAGACCTGCATTTCCATCTCTGTTTTGCTACCTGGGTAACCTTAAATTTTCTGATCCTCGATTTCTTCATTTGAAAAATGATCTAGATGATCTCCAATGTCCTTTTTAGCTCCAAATTGATGATTCCATTGCTGTCCATGGTCCAGAAGAGCCCTTCTCTCCAAAAGCGACTCTAATTTTTCAGGATTAGTGCCCACACCACAGAGTTCTGAGGGAAAATCCCACCCAAAGAAAGCTTCAGTATATTTCATGTCTGTGGCATCCTCAAAAGGAATTAAGAAGATACCTTCTAGAAAAGATACTGCGCAATCAAAGTAGATAAGTAGAAAAAAGCTATTTATTTCTTGTCACAAAATAAATTATTAAAAGAAAAGTTACTCAAATCAGATTTAACACAAAATTAAAACAATAACCCATCACACTTATCATACTGTCCCGGAACCTAAAGACATTTGTAATCTGTAAACTGCCAAACAAGATTATTTCACTTTTGCCTTTGACTTCTGCTGTCTGCACAACATACAAGACCACATACCTTGGCAAGACATAGCTTAGGCCCTTTCAGGAAGCTTTTCCTGGTTCTGCTGCAGCTTATCTTTTGAAAGATGGCCAGCACCAAATCAGAAAATCCCTGCCTCTTGAATTTGTGAGGTTACCACCAGGGCTGGAAGCATTCATTTCTCAGTATTATTATTCATGACCTGGGGTCAAGGAAGAAAATACAAGAATTTGAGGTCCATTTTCAGGCTCGCCTGGGAAAGCATAAGTTCTTGCTGCCATATTTATATAGCTGCCATAGCTGCAGGTGGGGGATCAGAAAAGAAATCTCCTCTCCCCTTTACCATTAGAAGTCCAGGGGAAAACTGGTAGAATCCAAATTGATGAGAGAGAGAGAGAGAGAGAGAGAGAGAGAGAGAGAGAAGCACAGAGAGAGAGAGACAGGGAGACAGAGACAGAGAGAGACAGAGACAGAGGCAGAGACAGAAAGACAGAGAGAGACAGACAGACAGACAGACAGATCAAGAATATATGGCAAAATAATTTAGACTTTAGGCAACAGAAAATCACTGAAGATTTTTGAGAAGTAACATGAGGAAGATTCCTATAATAGTATGAAAGATGGGTTGGAAGGTGGAGTGGAATCAGGAAGAATTTAGGTTGCTGTTCATTTGTGTCTGACTTTGTGACCCCATGGACTATACTGTCCATGAGGTTTTCTTGGCAAAGATACTGGAATGGTTTGCCATTTCCTTCTCCAGTGAATTAAGTGATTTGCCCAGGGTCACACAACCAGTAAACATCTGAGGCCATATTAGAACTCAGGTCTTCCTGACCCCAGGCACAGCACTCTATTCACTGTGCCACCTAGCTGCTTCCAAAAAATTAGAAGGCTATTTCAATAGTCCAGGTGGGTGGTAATGAAGGTTGGAATACGATAATTAGGGTAATGTCAGCAGAACACATTTGAATGACATTGCAAAAGTACAATCAGTAGTCCTACATGATATTTATGTGAGATATAAGATATAGTCCAGAAGGATATGACTGAAAATAGAAATGATAGACAAAACTCAGACAATCTCAAATCTCGTGGGCATTCAAAATATGTAACATAGTGCCTGCGCCTGGGTAGACTTTAGGCTATTGCACAGGCTAGTGAGGAATAGCTTTAGTTTTTCCATAGTGAAGGCACTCGTTCTTTGGTGTAGGATATATTAGGCATAATCCCGATTTCTGTGAAATGTCTTGATTTTCAAAGTAACATCTAAACATATTGATGAACACAAAGGATTTACTCGCAATAGATTCAATGTCCTTTAAAATGTTTTATTGATGTTTTTAACATTATCATTTCTCAACAACTTCCTCCCGCCCCACCCCCAACACACCCAACAGAACCCTTCCTTAAAATGACATAAGTTTAAGCAAAATAAACTACATGTCATCTTTTTTTATTGTATTTAAATATATGGAGGGAAGAACTGACTATGCCTTCCTTAACTGAAATACAAAAGCAAAATAAGCAAACTAAAGCAAAATAAACTGTATGTCATCTTTTTAAAAAAATTTATTTAACTATATGGAGGATAGAACTGACTACCCCTTTTTCAACCCTTTAGTCCTCTTTCATTTATTCCACCAATAAGAACTTACTGTATATCTAACTTTAGCTAAGGGCCCCAATGCTGAAAGAGGTGCCCTTCACACACACACACACACACACACAGAGTCTCCTTATAGAAGGTGTAGCCCTGTATAGGGAAAAGAACTCACACTGTCTCAAAAGCAGAAATCCTTGAAAATCATACCTAACATAAAACGGGCTACACCAGCTTCAGATTAAGTCAATATCCTCTATTTTTCGAAGCTTGAAGGTTGAAAAAAAAAAACAGTCCCAAGAGTGGCATCAATCTGTTGGGTCACTGATCTTAATAAGTTATGTGGAGCTTAGATGGTGTCATAAATAAAATTTCAATTTGTATTTTCTGTGCTCCTAGAGCTAACTGATGCCTGGAAACATGTCCTCTGTTGGGAACTTGTTCCAAGTTTTGAAATATCAGGTGGCAAAATTTCAATTTCACTCTGTCACTTGCTAGTTTTATACTGTCCTTTCCTAGAGGTTAGCTCAGGAGAGAGAGGATACTTGAAGACTGTCTAGTTCATTCACTATAGTCTGTCTTTCAACATACTTCTACCCCTGTCTCCATAAGCAGAGGCAGGAGAAGTCCAGCAATATTTTGACTACAGTATTTCAAGAAATGATTATTTCATCCCCAACGCAGTGCTTGAATCAGGATGAAAATTACAACTATATATTTCCATGTGAAAGAGCTGCTAATGAGTGGTCTTGTTTTGTTTTTAGAAACAAACAACACAAGCCTGGCTGGATGAAAATTAAAAACTAAGCCAGAGAATGCCGCATGAAAAGTATCTCCTTATCAGCTGCAGCAGCCAACATTTACAGAGAGTCTATTCTGTAGCTGGGCTCTGTGCTAGGCTGAGATAGGAAGAGATATAAGGGCCCCTGCCATAGAGAGGCTTACAGTCTTAGGGAGATTTCATATTTATGTGTATATATCTATGTATGTATAAACACATATTTAGATTCACACATATACATATGTGTGTATACATACACACATATGTATGTATATATAGCATATTTATAGATGTGCATTTATCTCTACTCATAGATATATATTTAGATACATATATGTGTATATATGTATGTAATAATATATATGTGTGTTTATATCTAGATAGAGATAATAGAGATATGAATATTGATAGAAACAGATACAACACCCTCATTCAGGCGAGGTGGGCAATTCTCTGAGCCACAGACCTGTGATCCTGTGTGCTATATACCTGAAGGGGGATGTGACTCCTGATTGCCTGAGAGCCCTCTGAGCTGTTGACAATGAATAAGTATGGAGAGATTTTGAAGAAAGAGAGAGAAGTAGATAAATGAGCTAGAAAGAGGGTTCACACTTTTGAATGGTAAATGGGAGTGTAAAAACTGCCAATAAGTGAAAGAAGAGAGCCCCCACCATATCCATTGAATCCCATTCCCTGTAAACCCAGAGACTGCTTAAAAAAAAAAGACACCTCCTCTCTCAGAAATTGCTATCTCTTTGGTTGGGCTAAGATTTTAGCCAAATAAATCCTAAAGAGCTCATTTATCTTATGTATTTTTTTTACCTACTGTAATCTATATATATAACTTCTCTGATTTCTCCTTACTGTTTGCTTGGACAAATGGATTTGTTCATTGCATGAAATGTTTTGTGTATCTATCAATCATTTGGTGGGAGAGAGTTAGGCTGAGGATAGTAAACTAACCATTAACCTCCCCTTAGAAGAGATCAGGAAAAGTAGTTTTTATTCAGAATCCCTAAATGAGAGAATTGTATCCATAGGCTACAAACATTTGAGGGATAGTAAATAGATCTAATTATAGCCCCAACATCTCTCTTGGAGATAAGAGAAAGAGTGACTGCCTAGCCACAACTGTCCTAAATTCTGCCTGTTCCTTTCCTGCTAGGCTATTGGCCAAGACCCTCCTACTTGACAAAGGTAGAAATTGCTTCGATTTCTCTTTAGATACATGGAATGGGGCTTTTCAGGCATCAGATCTCATTTCTATCTATCCATGCCACTATATTACATCTGGAGTGGCAGAGTAATTCCAGACACTCACTATATGGACCATAATAGACATAAGAGGCTATAGAACACATACGTGTGAACTGCAAACTATATATACATATATATACACACACATATATACCAATAAATCTATCTACCTACATATATACATATACACATACATACACATATGTATGCATGTGCATACATAAGTAGCCTCATGACAAAATAGATCAATAGCTGACCTTGGACACAGGAACTTGTTCAAGTCCTTCCTCTGACACACAATAGCTATCTGACCATGTTCAAGTCACTTTACTTGTCAGTGTCTCCAGGCAGTTCTCTAAAATTCTAATTGCAGAGGAGTTGTTGAGTTGTACATTCCACGCTGGGAATTCCATACACTTAAGAAATCATGGATCTAGCACGCTGCCTCCACCAACATAAAAACAAAAACAAAAACATACACGAGTATTTGTTGGTTGGTTTTGCTGTTTTTTATTCTTGAAGAGAACCAAAATGATGTCACTATGAGGTCAAGGTACAGCGTGTCCAACTGTGGCTGATCGGACCAATATAAGCTCAGAAGGCTCTACCACAGATCAGGTACAAATAGTCCACATGAGCAATTGGAGTGAAGATGTCTTTCAATTTGTGCATCTCATGTTTCTTTTGAATTACTGCAATTCTGCTTCACTCATAGAGCACAGCACCTTCTTTGATGTGGGCATGCCATGCTGGGCAGTCCTTTGCCAGCTTCTTCCATGTCATATATTTTATTCCAAAGTTTTTCAGAGAGACCTTGAGAGTGTTCTTGTATTGCTTCTTGTGACCATCATGTGAATGCCTACCTTGTGTGAGTTCTCCATAAAATAGTCTTTTAGGGAAATGCACATTTGGCATTAGAACAACATAGCTAGCCCATCAGACTTGCATTCTCCATAGTAGAATATGAGCGCTTGGCAGTTTAGATCAAGAAAAGAGCCCAGTGTCTGGTACTTTATCTTGCCAGGTGATCTTCGGAATCTTCCTAAGACAATTCAAATTGAACTGATTCCATTTCCTGGCATGGTGCTGGTATACAATCTAGGTTTCACAGGCCTGTGACAATAAGTTAGCACGTAGCACAACAGTTATATAGATCTTCAGTTTAGTAGGCAGTCTAATACGTCTTCTCTCCTACACTTTTTTTTGGAGCCTCCCAAACACTGAGCTACCTCTGGCAATGTGTATGTTGACCTCATCATCTATGTGTACATCCTTGGAAAATATGCTGCAAAGATAAGTGAACTTATCCACAATATTCAAAATTTCTCCATTTGTGGTAACTGATGGTTCCATGCATGGATGGCGTGGTGCTAGCTGGTGGAGAATCTATATTTTCTTGGTATCAATTGTTAGGCTAAAATTACCACAAGTAGCAGAGAATCAATCCATACTTTGTTGCATCTCCACTTCAGAGGTGGCAGTGAGTGCACAATCATCTGCAAACAAAAGTTCATGCACCAACTCTCCCTCCGCTTTAGCCCTGGCTTGTAGCCCTTTCAAATCAGTAAATGAAAAGATCTTCCCCGTGTCCCCTCCCCCCCCATTGAATGGGCAGCGGGATTCAGGAGCCAAGGGCCAGCTTCCAGAGCGTGCAGAGCAGAGAGTGCTGGACACAAGAGGGAGTTTCAGAACTTGGCAGCAGCAGGGCCACAGGAGAGAGAGTGCTGAGCAGGGACTTAGGATTTGTGAGTGATCTTATACGAGGGCCCTAGCATTGAGGGGAAGCACAAGTATGGTCTGGCTTGCTGCTATAATATTTTGTTGTAACCTCCTTGTTACTATAGTGAGGTGGGCTTATTGGTTTTGGAATGTTGTTGCCACGATATCGAATTGGGGGCATTGGTCCTTGGGTCTGATCTTTTGGAGTCTAAATAAATATTACACTTCCTCTGCCTTCTATCCAGAGAATTCATTATACTCTGCGATTCTGAACCACTCAGGCATGCTCATGGTCCTTCAAGGTCATGAATTTTGCCTTAATGATATAGTCCCATGGACTAAACTGCTACATGGGAAGTCAGCCCAGGAGGGATGGGAGATGCCCAAAAATTAAATTCTGAAGACTCAAAGAGAAACAATTATATGGAGGAAGAAAAATGAGATTTGTCTGAAGAAATCAATGTGGATACACAGGAAACTCACCAGACTTAGATTTTTTAGAAAGAAACGTATAGAATGGAAGCAAAACCAGGTAATAGGGGATTAATATAAGATATGATCCAGAAAAATGTTATCAAGACTGCTAAAAATGAGAATGAACTGAGGCTGACCAAAAAAAAAAGCTACAGGCAATCAAATATGAGTTTTTTAATGTTACCTGGGTAGAAAAAGGAGAACAAAAGGAACAGTAGGATCAGTGGCATGCTGGAACCAGCTCTGCCTGCTAAGCCAGTAGTTAAAATTTCTGTGTAAACATTTATACTTCAGAAATTAGCAATCTACAAATAAGGGTTTGATGTATTGTTCTGTTATCTAAATTTGAGAATGTGATGGAGAAAATGTTAATAATACAGATTGAATTTCAAAGTATGCCATGCATGTATTTTTTTCCAGAGAGCCAGCTGTTAAAAATTTATCAACATACTGCTGGATTGGACCTTTGTTTGGGGTGGTTGGGACAATGCTAAGTGATGACAGAGAACAGAGAGCTGCTGAATTCTTATTTTGCTGCTTGTTTCTCTGTACTGAAAAAGGGGAAATGGCTAGGAGTTGTTGTCTGCGATAAACAGGGAACTAGCAAAAAAGCATCCAATTGTCCTTGAACTGAAGTTACCTAGTGCAAAAGATCCATATCCTTGGATACTGGCTGGTGGGAATGCTGAGTGACACGCTATCAGTAATATTTGAAAGATCTTGGGAAATAGAGAAAGGAACAAAGGAACAAAGGAAGGTCTTGTAAGACTGGAAAAGGGTAGTATCCTGATTTAAAAACAAAAATTAAAGAGGACAAAGGCAGCACACTACAGGCCAGTGATCTTAACTTTAAAAATAAACAAACAAAAAACACCTAGGATAATTTTAGAACTAAAAGAGATAGTTATTTGTTACAAGGGAGGGCTTTTATTTTACTTTGGTAAGTAAGGGGGAGGAGGCTGGTTTTAGGGTTGTAATGGTAGTGATACCAAAGAAAAGGAAGAAAATGAATCATTTAAAAATAAACAGATGTGAGCAGTAGAAAGTTCATAGAGGGACACAGACAAGTAGGGCAGTGTTGGTACTACCATGTTAAATCTGATTTTTTTTTCAAAACAGCCCTAAAATGTATGTAACGGAAAAAACAAACTGTATACAACAGGAGTTCAGTTTCATATATAATCCCCTTTTTTGTTTTTCTTTGTGTATTGAAATATTTGTGTTTGTTGATATAATTATGATCATACTAAAAAAGAAAAATTAAAAAACAAGTAAATGTTCATTGCTTTACTATAATGGCAATTGATTTATTCTAGCCTGGATGGCAAAGTCAGAGGAAATAAGATCTTACAAGCTATGGATTATGTTAGCCAATTACCTATTGAATACTATGAACCCAGGAGCCAGAAGGAAGGCAGGTTAGGGGGACAGTATAACATTTATACAGCATTTTGTAAGGTTTGAAAAGAGCTTTAAGCACATTTTTTTTATTGGATCAAGGATTTAATATTGTCATCTGCCCATATTCAGGGACCTGAAAGAGAAAAGAGAACTAGGAAAAGAGTCAGTAGGAGTGTCCAGAGAAGTCAAAGGAGGAATGAGATAGCACAGGATGATAGAAACCAAGAGAAGAAAGAGGGTTAAGAAGGACATATGTGATCAGCAGTATTAAATGTTGTAGATAGGTCAAAGAGAATGAAGTTGTAGAAAAGATCGCTTGTTTTGATGATTAAAGATTCATTGGTGATTTTTCAGAGAGTAGCTTCAATAGAGAATAGGAATGGCTGCATAATTTCAAATGTTTGAGCAGTGAGTGGGTGGTGGAAGAAACAGAGTCAGGAAGTGCAGCCCACTCTTGAGAAATCTGGCAGCAGAAAGGAGAGAGATGGAATAGTTAGAGCAGAAGAGAGCAAGGCTGATTTTCCTAAAACCTTAAATTTAATAAATAAAATGTCAGAAATTTTCAAATGCTCAGAGGAACAATTTCATTGATGTCTAAAATACATCTCCTCTACCTTTTCTTCAGATCAGAATTCTAATGTGAGTGACACATAAACAAGGCTCTTTATGGGCTTGTTGTTCCTACTCTGCCAACTCTAGGCTTCTTTAGTGATGTTTCTTTCAGAAGCTAGTGGCATCCAATATGCCACCCAATATAGCTGATGGCACCCAACAGAAGGCCATGGCCTCAAGGAAAAGAACTCAAGATGATGACACCAGATGAGCCATTTTCTGTTATCACTTCATTCTACCCTGGAGGACAAACAAAGGAGCCTTAGGGAAAACAAAGGCAGACACTACACAGTTGGCTCTCATTTACCCACCCAATGGATGTGAACAGTGGCATATATGTGCCACAATAATGACAAGCAGATTGGATAGGTATATAAATGTCATTTATATTTGGCTTAGAAACACTACGAGGGGTTTCGTTTTGGTTTTATAAGTGGCTTAAGTTTTACCACTAAAATTATGTTTGGCCAAGGCTGATATTACAATTGGTTCGCACTCCTTAAATATGCAAGAACTCAGTGTGAGAGGAAGATAGTTGAAAGTGTACTGGGTGGCAAAAGGGAAGCTACCTTAGGCTTAAAAGTATGCTGTGAGGTCCCTCTGCAGGCAGATGATTAAGAGTTGACCTTGGTCACTTTTACCGAATCTTTTCTTTTTCTGTAGCTCTGATCCTATCTTTGCCACTCTTTCCTTTTTCAGACTTCTATTTCCAAATCTAAATAAAGATGTGCTATTCCTACACTGTTGTATGGATCACTAATTAAACAGTAGAGGAAGAGGTCTTTGAACTTGGTAGCTATATTTCTCAAGCACATAGTGTTATGCTTAGTTCTAGGCACCGTATTTTAGTAATGGCATCAACAAACTGTAGCATATCCTGAGGAGGAAGACCAGAAAGGCAAGGAGGCTAAAGACCATGAAGATCCCTCGAAGGAATCAAGGATGTTTATTCTGGAGAATAGAAGATTTGAGGGGGCATCATAATTGTCTTCAAGTAGTTGGGGGGGGCGGTCAGTATTCTGGGCCAGGTTTGACTTAGGCTTGAGATTAGAACAAGAGACACTCATAGAATACATAACCTTAAAAAAGTTTACTCAATGATAGCAGAAACAAATATTTGCCAAAGATACAGCATTAATTCATTTGGGCACAGCTCCCCTCACTTCCATACTTGACACCCTGGTGTGCTCAAGCAAAGGAGTGTGTTGACTCTAAAGGCAGCAGGAAATCCATCAAGCCTAAGGATGACTAGTTACTAACTACTAACATACAAGACTTTTATATCTTAGTATACTAGAGAGCTATGTCAATGGTTTGAACCTTTGACCATGGAAAAGGGGGAATGGCTAGGAGTTCCTAGGATCATGAAATCTTGAGGATGATTCCATTACCTTTTTAGGGAAAAAAATTAGCCAATGTGGATGGAATCTTCCAGTCTTAACTACTATTAGTCTCAAACAGCAGTTATTGAGTAAATACAAGAGTAGCTGTTGCCCCTACTGCCAGGGGATATCATGTACAAGTGGAATTAGATGAGGGGCAAAGTCAAATGGCTAAAGAAAACAGTTTTGCCTAGTTTCCCCAGCATATTTTCATAGTGACCTAGAAAAGGCACCAGATTGAATTCTAATGGGAAAACCAAGGAAAAATTACACTGAGTCGCTTTTATAGCTCAGAGGAGCTTAAAGAGACAAAGATAAAGAGTGAAGTTGGGGATAGAGTTTGAAGATACTGGGGATGGAGCCCATCTAGGAGCAACAGCAGTAGCAGTGGGAAGCATCTCCAGGGCAGAAAGGAGACAGAAACAGGGCACTACAGCAGGAAGTACAGAAAGAGATCTCAGGGGATCCCCAAACTAGCCAGGGGTATAGGAATAGGAGCCATCTGGCAGTTCTGTCTCACATTACCCAGTTCTTAGTCACTGATCCAGGCCAGAGAGAAGAGGTCATAAGTGAGTGTGGGTCCTAGCTGTGTACTCAGCAAGGAACAAGTAGCTGTGTGGTTCAATCCAGGGGGAGAGTGGCAATTCAGTTCTAGCCTTTAGCTCAGCATATAAGCCCACAGTGGAACAACCATAGCAGGAGTCCTAGACCAAAGAAGAGCCAGCAGTTCAGGCACTCTGAACCTGCAGAAACTGTCACTGGACTAACAGGGACTGAGTCCAGCAGCAGCCTACTGAAACTCCACCATTTACAGGCCAATTGATCCAAGGATATGAAAGGCCAGACAACTCCCACCCATGCCCACACCCAAGACGTACATAGAGCTTTGCACTAACATAAAGTCCAAAGTCAAGAAGTATGCTGGAAAATGAGAAAAAATAATGAAATAAAGAAAAAGAGAGAAAGAGAGAGAGAGGAGAGGGCGGGAGAGGAAGGAAGGAAGGAAAGAAGGAAAGAAGGAAGGAAGGAAGGAAGGAAGGAAGGAAGGAAGGAAGGAAGGAAGGAAGGAAAGAAGAAAGGAAGGAGGGAAGGAAGGAAGGAAGGAAGGAAGGAAGGAAGGAAGGAAGGAAAGAAGAAAGGAAGGAAGGAAGGAAGGAAGAAAAAAAGAACTTAACCATAAAGGGCTACTATGGTGACAAGGAAACTTAAGACAGAAACATGGAAGAAAATGACTTGAAAACATCTATAAGCAAAGCCTCCAAAAAAAAGATATATATATATATATATATATATATATATACACATATCAGACACAAGCACAACAAGAATTCCTAAAAGAATTTTTAAAAAGTTTAAAAGAGAAAAAATAATTTTTTAAACCAAAAGTGAGTATTAAAGGAAAAAAATGGAGAAAGAAATGAGAGCTACAGCAGAAAGATACAAAAAAGAGAATTAACAACTTTATTAAAAAGGTACAAAACTTGCCGAAGAAAATAATTCCTTGAAAATCAGAATTGGCCAAATGGAAGATAATGATTCTGTGAGACATCAAGAAATAATAAAACAATGTCAAAAGACTAAAAAAATTGAAGATAATGCTAAATATCTCATAGGAAAAATAATTGACTTAGAAAAATAGATCAAGGGTAGATATAATGTAAGAATCATTGGACTACCTGAAAGACATGACTAAGAAAAAAAAGATGAAAAAAGAACCTATACAACATATTTCAAGAAATCATAGAAGAAAACTACCCAGATATCTTAAAACTAGAGAACAAAGTAGAAATTAAAAGAATTCACTGCTCACCCACGAAAGAAAACCAAAAATGAAAACTCCCAGGAATATTATAGCTTAAATTCAGAGCTCCCAGGTCAAGAAAAAAATATGTTAAGCAATCCAAAATGAAAGAATTATAAATACCATGGAGCCACAGTCAGGATCAAACAAGATTTAGCAACCACTATCAAAAGAAATGAAGAGCTTGTAATATATTCCAAAAGGCAAAGAATCTAGGGTTAAAATTAAAAAAAAAAAATAACCCACAGAGAAGAATTTAGAATAATCCTACAGGGGGGAAATGGAATAATGAATAAAATTAATTTAATGAAATAGAGGATTTTCAAGCATCTAATTTTAAAAACAAAGCAACAAAATGAACAAAAAATCTAGACCTGAGTAGAAAATCTGACATTGAAACAAAGGGCTTAAGGGAAGC
The DNA here is from genome assembly GCA_028646595.1 of Phalanger gymnotis. Lineage (NCBI taxonomy): Eukaryota > Metazoa > Chordata > Mammalia > Diprotodontia > Phalangeridae > Phalanger > Phalanger gymnotis. Next base: position 222,333,806 of record CM053626.1, on the reverse strand, counting down.
ATAAAAAGATAAACATGACTAATGTATGGAACCAAACAAGTTTAAACTGTTTATAGTCTTATACGGGGAGATAATATAAGTAATCCTTCAGAACTTTATCATCACCAGGGGCATGGAAGGAATCTAAATTGATGGAGGGCCAGGGTGTAATTCTGTTTACATGATCTTGAAAGAAGAATGGAAAGGTGGGGAAAGGAATGAACAGGGAAAGGGAGAATGGGAGAGAAAGACTGGAGAAAATTATCTCACATAAATGAGATGCACAAAGAAGAACTTATACAATAGAAAAGGCAGTGGGTGGGGAGCTGGTGACACTTGAATTTCACTTTCAAAACTGGTTAAAGGAGAGAAGAATACAAATATACACAGTTTGGGGACAGAAATTCATCTTAGCCAATAGGGAAGTTGGAGAAAAAGGGTTTAAGGGAAAGAGGGAGGGTGGTGGGGATAAAAGAGATAGTAGATTAAGACAGGCAATGGTGAGAAGCAAAACAGACTTTTAAAGAAAGGACAAGGAGAAAAAGGGAAGGGGAAGTATAAGACGATAGCATAGAAGAAAATATCCAGTTAGCAATCATAACTATGACTATTCATGGGATGAATTTTCCCATAAAATGGAAGAGGGTAACAGAATGGATTAGTCACCAGACTCCAACAATACGTTGTTTACAAGAAACACATTTGAAATACAGAGGTACACTGAGTTAAAATAAGGAGCTGGAGCAAAATCGGTACACTTCAATTTAAGTTTAAAAAGAAAAGGTAAAGGTAGCAATCATGATTTCAAATGAAGGAAAAGCAAAATAGATCTAATTAAAAGAAAGAAACAGGGAAACATTTTACTAAAATGTACCATAGACAATGAACTAGTAGCAATGCTGAATATATATGCACCAAAGGGCATAGTAGCTAAATCAGGGATGGGCAACCTGCAGCCTTGAAGCCACATGTGGCCTTCTAGGTCATTGTATGTGGCCTTTTGACTGAGTCCAAGTTTTACAGAGCAAATCCTTTTATTGAGGGGATTTGTTATGTGAAGTTTGGATTCAGTCAAAAGGCCTCACTTGAGGACCTAGAGGGTCACATGTGGCATTGAGGCCTCATGTTCCCCACCCCTGAATTCTAAATTCTTTTTTTTTAATTTAACATTTTTATTTAAAGTTTTTTTTTATTTTTTCATTATAAATTAATTCATTTATTTTTAGTTTTCAACATTCACTTCCTTAAGTTTTAAATCTTCTCTGACTCTCTCCTCTACCCCTCCTCAAGAGGGCATACAATCTGATATAGGCTCTACATATACATTCTTATTAAACATATTTTCACATTAGTCATGTTGTATAGAAGAATCAGAATGAATGGGAGGAACCATGAGAAAGAAAAAACAAAACAAAACAGACTCCATATTTCTTTCTCTGGATGTGGATGGCATTTTCCATCATGAGTCTTTTGGAGTTGTTTTAGCCCATATATATATAAATATATATATACACATCTTTTTTTTTTTTTTGAGACTTTGCTTATAGATGTTTTCAAGTCATTTTCTTCTGTGTTTCTGTCATAAGTTTCCTTGTCACCATAGTAGCCCTTTATGGTTAAGTTCTTTTTTTCTTCTTTCCTTCCTTCCTTCCTTCCTTCCTTCTTTCCTCTTTCCCTCCCTCCCTCCCCCTCCTCTCTCTCTCAGCATTGCTGAGAAGAGCTAAGTCCATCAAAGTCAGTCATCACAAAATGTGGCTATTACTATGTACAATGTTCTTCTGGTTCTGCTCATTTCACTCAGCATCAGTTCATATAAGTCTTTCCAGGTTTTTCTGAAGTCCACCTGCTCATCATTTCTTATAGCACAATAGTATTCTCTTACATTCATATACTACAACTTGATCAACCATTCCCCAATCGATGGGCATCCCCTCAATTTCCAGTTCTTGGCCACAGAAAGAGCCGCTATAAATATTTTTGTACATGTGAATTCTAAATTCTTAAAGAAAAGATTAAAGTAGTTACAGGAGGAAATAGATACCAAAATTATAATAGTGGAGGACCTCAATTTACCACCTCTCAGACTTAGATAAATCTGACCATAAAATAAACAAAAAAGACATAAAGGAGATGAATAGAATTTTTAAAAGTTAGATATGATAGACCTCTGGAGAATACTGAATGGAAAAGAAAGAAATACGCTTATATCACAGCTGTGCATGGTGCCTTCACAAAAACTGTGCATGTATTAAGTATAAAAACCTTTGAAGCTGTAACAACAAGGTTACTTGCAGCTACCGTAGCTGTGTAAGGCCAACAACAAGACCAATAACACCAAACACAGGAAGGCTGCTAGCACAAGTTCTTTTTTTTTTTTAACACTGTCAACTGTTTAATGCTTTTCCCCCCAGCAAATAAAAATTCCTGGTTTTCATTGTAAATCCTTCTTCCCTCACTCACCTCCAATTGTACAGAGGATGCAGTTCATCACTGTTTTGAAATTTGATCATTCAGGAGGAGTCAAAAGAACCAGGAATTAGTCATGGTTTTCATATGATTCAGTATGTGGCTCTGGGAAGGTCCCTTCCACTTTTCTAGGGATTATTTACTCCTTATGAAATGAAGATAGTGGGCCAGATGGTCCCTAGATGTCCTTCTCTGTTTTGGCAGTTTATTCATCTATAGCCCAAATGACTGCATGGATGCCCATGCTCATACAACGTCATTTCTGCTAAACATCAAAGAAGTAGATGACACTGTTAAAGACCAGTAGAACTCTGTAGGTGCTATGGAAAAACATACGCCAGCTTGATTTCCATGGCATCATGATGTACAAACCAGTGGTAGTGGAAATTCATTGTAAATGACATTGGGATCTCAGCCTCTTGGCTGACTAACTCCATCTTCATAGACTGGTGGGAGCCATCAAGCCATGGCTATGTTGGCAGCTCCCCATCTGGGACTGTCTCTTTTCATGCTTCTCTTGATTCTTGTGTTTGAAAGTCAAATTTTCTATTCAGCTCTGGTCTTTTCACTGAGAAAACTTGAAAGTCCTCTATTTTATTGAAAATCCATATTTTGCCTTGGAGTATGATACTCAGTTTTGCTGGGTAGGTGATTCTTGGTTTGAATCCTAGCTCCATTGACCTCCAGAATATCATATTCCAAGACCTTCGATCACTTAATGTAGAAGCTGCCATATCTTGTATTATTCTGATTATGTTTCCACAATACTCAAATTGTTTCTTTCTGGCTGCTTACAGTATTTTCTCCCTGAGCTGGGAGCTCTGGAATTTGGTGACAATATTCCTAGGAGATTTCTTTTTGGGACCTATTTGAGGAGGCAATCTGTAGATTCTTTCAAGTTACCCTGTGGCTCTAGAATATCAGGACAGTTCTCCTTGATAATTTCTTGAAAGATGATATCTAGGCTCTTTTATTGATCATGGCTTTCAGGTAGTCCAATAATTTTTAAATTCTCTCTCCTGGATCTATTTTCCAGGTCGGTGGTTTTGCCAATGAGATATTTCACATTGTCCTCCATTTTTTCATTCCTTTGGTTCTGTTTGATATCTTGATTTCTCATCAAGTCACTAGCTTCCACTTGCTCCAATCTAATTTTGAAGGTAGTATTTTCTTCAGTGCTCTTTTGGACCTCCTTTTCCATTTGGCTAATTCTGCCTTTCAAGGCATTCTTCTCCTCATTGGCTTTTTGGGGCTCTT
>CM053626.1:222271572-222329604 GCA_028646595.1 Phalanger gymnotis | reverse complement strand
GCATAGATTGAATTCAGATTGAGGAGTTGGGAGTAAGTACCTAGGAACCCAAGTCTGTTAGTCTAATCTTGATTTTGATATGAGGGGATTTTAACATAATCCTTAGTTGCTCTCTTTAGCTCTTTTATCATGGAAATCTCTGCCTTTGTCTTATTCCCACATGGCTTTTGGCTAACTTCCTCTTTGAAACAGACCCTTTTCTGTGGAGCTGAGTGAGCTGCTAATTTTCAACTCAGCTCCTGTATTTCTTGTTGCAGCCTCTGTCTCTCCTTCCTCTCTCCCACTTGTTTCTGAAACTGATCTGAATCAGGGTATAGAGTCTGAGTAAGACAGAGCCCTGGAATTTGGAGAGGAGGGTTGCAATTGTTCCAGGGGTAGAGGATGTGGTCTGAATGGGCTGTAAACTGCCTGGGCTGTTTAAAGCAGCCTTTGGTGGCTTTAAGAGTCTCTTTTATAAAAAATGTGCTGGGTTCCAAGCCCCCAGGGTTTTCTGGCTCTTAGCTCCTCAACTGGTCCCCTATGACTTTTCAAGACCCTGCAGTAAGGGGGTCACTGTATGGTCCAAGGGGGTGTTTTTTCCACTACTTTAAGAAAACCCTTGATAATCTGGGGGGTGATAGTACATCCCTGGTCCTTGGCTGGCTTATATATAATTCTTATGAATGCGGCCTGATCTGCAGCAGTCTTAAGGACTCCGCCTGCCTCATGATAAGGAAAATTCCTTACCTCACCAGCTTAAGCTGGGTTGCCCACAGAGACGGGATGGTGCTTCCCGCTGAGAATTCGGATTCGTCCCAAGGCTGTGCGCTGCGCAGTCTTCCCTTCTGCTCTTCTCCTTCCTCTCGTGAATTTGTCCCAAGGCTGTGCTCCTTCCTCTCTCAAAGGAGGCACCTTGGGGATCGTGGGGGGTGCACGTGTGGCTCCACGTGGTGTCCCACGTTTGGACCCGAAGGAGGCACCTTGGGGATTGTGGGTGCTGCGCATTTGGCTCCTCGCCATGCCCCACATTTGAGCGCCAACTGTTGGGGAACTTGCTTACCCCATACTCCCAGGCCTTTGTCCAGCAAAGGCCTGATCTCACGGGCAATGAATGAGGTCGGAAGCCAAGGTGGTAAGCAGCTCCGTTTAATCAAGTCAATGACCAGATTTTATAGCCTTTATTACGTAGCACTAGGACTGCCTTGATCCACCTACTCTCCACCTACTCCCCGCCTACTCTCTGCCTATTCTTCTCCTGTTCTCCTCCCCTTTCTTTCCCGCGCTCTCCCCATGATTCACCTGTGCACAGGTGAACCCGGAAAAGAACTCTGCACCACGTTACCAACAAGGGCAAGACCCTTCCTCCAAACTCCATCTTGTTCCTCCTATACCTCAGAGCCCTGAGGTTATCTCAGCTGGTTCTGGGCGCAGAGGTCCAACGATGTTTTGCGGTCGGCTCTAACTCGTCCCGTTACAACTCCCCCTTTATAGACCAATATCTTATACCATTTACCAAGATAAGATCAAAATGGATACATGATCTGATACTCACGAAAGGTTGGCTCTCTGTCTGAAGCTGCCATATGACTTAGGATTGGGAAGTCCCTACAACTCCTGCGTAATGTTTGAGTGTTATATTCTGCTTTTCCAGTAAGCCGTCAAAGGTTTTCTGGGACTCAGTCTCTAGTTTTCTTCCTCTGTTAAAAAAGAAATACATTTTATCTTTATGGATAAATTTTGTTTTAACATATAGTCATTTCCAAAGATATCCCCTCACCTCCCTTAACCACCAGTCATCTCTTGAAATATGCATCAAGAAAGTGTAGCCTAAGGGTCAAATCCAGCTCACTGACCATTTTCATACAGACCACAAGCTAAAAATTATTTTTACATTTTTAAATACAGGAAAGCTTTATTTTAAAATGTAAAAATAATTCTTGGCTCACAGAGTACAAAAACAAGTAGCTGGCCAGATTTGGCCTGTAGTCTGCAATTTGCCATCCCCTATAACAAAGATCAATGAGTAAATTATAAAGCATTTTTAAACACTTAATATGCACTAGGCACAATGCTAAAGTCTGAGGACACAAATACAAGAAAGGAGTCCTCAAGGAACTTGTATTCAAATAAGGCAAGGCTATTAATACATAAAGGTGAGTTGAAAGTATAGAGAGGGGTCATGTGTACTGGTATGGTTTAGAAATGGTTGGCAAGTGATGTGGTGGCAAGCGATGGTTCTAGGCAAGATAAGATTAAAGTTCACCTATTAGAGTACAATGAAAAACAATTTCATCAGAATTATCTAACAAATTGTCAGTATTTATAATATTCAATACTCATAGTCTCCTCCTCTTCCTCCTCCTCATCATCATCATTGTGAGTCCGAGAGGAAAATATCAGTAATTCAAACAGAAGGTAATTCATGGGAACAAGTTCCATTTTTTTAAAAAAAGCAAACTTCTGTCTTGGATGCACTAAAAGAAAGAAACGAGGTATTCATGTTGAAACTAAGCATAGACTTTGGAGAAAGAAGGGTTGCTGCCCCAGAATCTCAGGGATGCTGACCAAAAGAGGTGAGATAGAGAGAAAAAGAAGGAAGCGAGGGAGGGATGTTTTTTATACCTTACCTAGAACAAAGAAGTTGGATGATGCAGTGGATAGAGTCCTCTTCCTGGAGCCAGGAAGGCATAAGTTCAAATATAGCCTCAGGCATTTACTAGCTATGTGACCCTGTGCCTCAGTTTCCTCATCTGTAAAATGGAGATACTAATAACGCCTAACTTTCAGGGGGTTGTAAGGATTAAATGAAATAATAACTGCAAAGTTCATAGCACATTAAATTGCTTGTCTTCTTTCCTTCCCCACTCCTCCCTCAAGCTCGGTAATTATAGTTGTCTAGCATTCATTTTTTTTTCCTGTTTCTATTTATTTCGTTGTAGCGATGGGGTATATTGTTTTCATGGTTTTGCTTCCTTCACTCTAAGTCAGTTCATATAAGTCTAGCTTCTATGAATTTTTCGTAGTCTTGTAGGTTGAAGTAATATTCCATTACATTCATGTACCATAATTTGTTTAGCCATTCCTCAGTCAGAATCTGCTTGGCTCCCAATTCTTTGCTACCACAAAAAAAGTGTTGCTATAAATACTTTGGTGTATAGAGAACCTTTATTTTTTCTTTGATTTCCTTGGGATATATACCTAGCAATGTAAAATCTAAATCAAATCATATAAATGCTTTAGGTATATAATTCCAAATTTCCTTCCACCAATGGTTGGATGAATTCACAACTCCATAAATAGTGCATCAGTGATCCTGCTTTCCCACAGCTCCTCCAGAACTGTTTCCATCTTTTGTCTTTGTCAATTTGCTGAATGTGAGATGTTTTGATTTGCATTTATTTCATTATTAATAATTTGGAGCAATCTTTCATATGGCTCCTAATAGTCTTCAATTCTTCTGAGAATTGTTTGTTTATATCCTTTGACCACACAGGAAAATATCTTTGTCTTATACATTTATGTTAGTTCCTAATATACCACAGACATAAGAGCCTTAATCAGACATATCTGAGGCAATGATTTTTTTCCTCGTCAATCATTTCCCTTTTGATTTTGTTTGTGGAATCAGGTGGTGTCAGTATGGCCTACCTTTGCAAAAGGGAGGGGCCAAATTAAACAGCGAGAAAAAGAAGGAAAAAAAAAACATGGATTGGGCTAGGGTATGGTTTCAAAAGCCAGTCTCTTTCCTACCTTGTATCATTTTATTACACACTCTGTGATCAAAGTCAAGGAAGTACTGGAGTGTATGAAGATATAACAGGCTTCCATTAGTGACTCCCTTACCATTAATTTAGTTTAGCTGATTGGACCATGTAGCTAATAAGATGAATGCTGATCCCAGTATGAGCCAGTTAGTTTCCATAACCACAGCTATATCCCTGAACATAGCCCTTTCATGCATGCACACAAGAGAGAACAAGTAAGAAAATGTGATTAGGTTAGTTAGCACAGATTCATTCTTACTAGGCAATAATAACAGTAAGTGTATGCCAACCCTTATATAACAAAGATGATATATTTCTAATAGACCGTTACTAGCAAAATCACTATGTCCAAAAAAAAGCTTTTTATCTTTTATGCTGAGACAAAATGTGGCATAATAATAATAATGACAACAATGTTGTTGTTGTTTGTCCTTTATTTTTGAAAAGGACCGATGATATCACAAGGCGATGTCTTGACTTGTGTGTGAATTGGATCTAAGTAAGACAGAATTGCACAAAGTCATCAGCTTCACTATCTCTTTCCAGAGTCACAGAAGCCCGGTGGTAAAACAAAAATCAAGGTGATGACCTTGGCATCTTCCATTTCTGTCAAAGCTCTAAGCGCTCCACAGCATCTGCTTCAGCCGCCTGCATGGCTGCTGGAACACATGATTCTCATCTGCCCATTTCACCACTGGAAATCTTCACATGCTTGGGGTAAACATGTCCCTAACTCACTGATGGCTTTGAGGCCTATCGGTTACCCTCGACCTGGTTTAGCCCATCAGCCAAGCATGCTACACCTTCTTGGAACCACACCTGAGAGTTGAATGCCAGGTAGACACCAAAGGTGGATAAGCAGACCTGAAAAGGTCTCAGTAAGCCTTCATACCAGAGGTGCTTATCCTCCCTGAACACCAGTGGCAATGATAGCTAACATTCACATTGTCCTGTAAGGTTTGCAAAGTGCTTTACATATATCATCTCATTTGATAGTAATAAAAAGAGTGCTAGACTTAAGAATATCTGGGTTTAAATCTTGCTTCTGACACTCATTTGATCATGGAAAAGTCATTTAATCAGTCAGATAATTGGTCAATAAAAATTTATTAAGCCCCTACTACGTGCTAGGCACTGTGCTAAGTTCTGGGGATACAAAAAAGAGGCAAAAGACAGTCCCTGCCCCTAAGGGGTTCACAGTCTAGTGGAGGAGCTCACAGTCTAATGAATTACAGTCAGATAACATATGTAAAGTGCTTTGCAAATGTTATACTACTGGTTGTATTATAATAATAATACATAACAATTATATAATAATAACTATTAGTGATGATTATTCTCCCTGAAGCCTGTGCCTCCTTCTGATTTCACTCTTTAAGTCTATGGTACCACTTGTCTACGTTTCCAGTGTTCAGATCTTTCCAGTGTTCAGCGACTCCTACGTCTCCCAAGACCTTGTGCTTGGAGTGGTGGTGGCAACTCATGTAGAAAACGTTGTTTATTTTGTTAACAGGAAACATCTTCAGGAAAAGAAGCCCTTTCAGTTTCATGACTCCACTGAGTGCTGGGCTAGCACTCTCTAGGTTGAACCAGCCATAATAACGACACTTAAATTCACACCAAACCATTAGTAGCATTACAATTCCCGACTTGCAGTCTACAACCTTTCTAAGCAGAAGTAGGGGCAGCTTGATGGTACAGTGAATAGAGAAATGGACCTGAAATCATAAAACTTGAATACAAATCTGGCTGTAGGCATTTATTGGCTAGAAGGCCACGTATAGATTTTTCATTTTACAAATGGAAACCTCATCTGTAAAATGAAGAATTCGCGTAATAATAGCATCAACCTCCCAGGGATGTTGTGAAAATAAAATGAGGTGACATCAGTAAAGTGTTTTTTTGTTTTTGTGTTTTTTGAGGGGGGGGAAGGCAAGGCATTTGAGGTTAAGAGACTTGCACAAGGTCACACAGCTAATAAGAATGTCAAGTGTCTGAGGCTGGACTTGAACTCAGGTCCTCCTGACTCCAGGACCAGTGCTCTACTCACTGCACCACTCAACTGAAAAGTGTTTTACAAACCTTAAATTACCACACAGATGTCAGCTATTATTATTAGTCCAAATCACACTAAAAACTCATCAACTCTTTTGGATACTCCCTAAAAGAGACCATTAGGGAGCATGACCAAAAACTAATGATGTCTTCCCATGAGGCCTTCCCAAAACTATTCATCTGTTTCCTCCTTAAAATATCTGCTACTAAAGACCATGGCAGGGACGAGGGCAAATGGCAGAGGAAAAAATGTGAGTGGCCCTAGATCAGACCTACAGGCTGCAAGGAAAAGGCTTTATTTAAATTTAGCATGTGTCGTTGTGGATAACCCTATCTCTGTTTCTGAGAAACAACTGTCTGATGTCCTAACCATTCAGAAACCTGGCAACTGGTTAAGCGACTGGCTGGCATATGCAAGCTCACAAAGCTATGCATAAGAATCTGGGCAGCTGGATCATTACAGACCCTGAAGCCTGAGCTTCTCAAACTCCCGTCCTATTGGATATTCATACCAAATATTTGTTAATGTGAAACACCTAGAATTGGGATATAAAGCAAGAGTTGTTCCATGTAGATGTTAAGACAATCTTGACTACAGAAAGAAGTCTGAATTTGCTTTAAAAAGACTCAATTTCATTGTTGTCTTTTATTCTTTCCTTTATTTTGCTACTACACTTTCTTTTCATTTACCTCCCTCCCACCCCTACTCTGTACCCCCACTGAAATTTAACAGAAAGTGAAGCTTCCATGGGGACAGTGCTAGGTTGATAAAAAGCGAGGTTGCCAAATACACTGTCTCCATTCTTCCTATAACAATCTGCCTGATATTGCATGAGGATTTGCAGTATTATTTCACTTTTGATACTAGTAGAGGAAAATCTCTTATTGTTATCAGTTACTCCTGAGTAATGTAAAGCCACACATGGAACCTTAGCCGGATTTGTTACTAACCCTTAGAAAATGGCCAGATTTATATTATTGTGTTTGATTTTATTGCTGTAAGCAAAGATCTTCTTGGCCTTCTCACACTGAAATCACATGCGTGACACATGATAGCAGATGCTAGAGGGAGGTCACAGAACAGTAGGGAGGAAGAAAACGGTAATGATATCTCAACAAGTGACATTACAGGCAAGCATGCATACCACGTGATACTCAAAGCTAAAAGGAGAAGCAATAGGGAATGGAAAGTGCTTGAGTAAGATAGTAACTCCAGATTGCTGCCAACTGGGGCTATATAAGTTGAATGGAACAGCCTTCAGGTCTAAGTACTATCTACTGTTATATTATTATGACACCATCATATCCAGAGAATAATGCCCAGCTTTGCTTCACTGGCTACTAGCAAGTATTCAATGTGCCAACCTGATTTGCAGTATAGTTGACTAGTTAGTAGAAAAGCTTCCAAATTTAATAAAGAATGATCATTTAACCTGTAGAGGTGTCTTTTAGGAACCGTTTACAACAGTTTACAACCATTTTGGGGAACTCTTTACAACAGGGCGTAGTGGATAGTTTCTATAGACAAATAAAAATCAGGAGAAGTATTGCCAACTTATTATACCCTAAATATGTTATCATGAATTTAAAGAGTGAGTTACATTTAGGAAAACTTGTTCAAATCCATTCTTTTTGTGGTATTCCCCTTTATATTTATATAAAACATATTGGAGAAAGGTATCATTATTTCTTGCTACCACAGTATTTTGTCCATTGTAGGCATTCCCAGAACCATAACCAGCAGTGTTAGTACATGGGGTAAACTTCACAAAATGTAACCAGGGCAATAACGTGAAAGGTACCCTTAAGTCAACTTTTTAACAAAAATTCAGTCGGCAAGGAGAGAAAGATTAGGATATAATACCTCATGGGTAGAGAGACCCCCAGATACTGGGAGGCCTTCATGCAGAGATATAGCAGGACCAGGCCAGGCCAAGAAGGATCTTACCAGGGAGAGAAAGCATGCTATCTAAAAGATTGTTATTTTAATACAATATTTTTTTGATCTGGACTCATTACAGGAAGAAAAAAATACTTAGCTTGCTCTTGTATAATTTTGTGTTTTACTTTGTAGATTGGGAGGTAAGTATTTTCTGCCGGCAGGGCTTGAGTAAATCCTTTGTGGTAGGGGAAGGTGAAGGATAATTGCTATTTAATGTTGAAACAAAGAACTGCTGACCTAATCCTCTCCTTCCCAATCTAGCGTTCAAAACAATTTTTTGTTTTCAAAATTTCAAAACAATATTTTCCTTATGAAGAATGAATTTTACATACACAAGAATAACAACAAAATCCATATTGGATTAAATATAAGTCATTCTTTCCTCCTATCTCTCCCCTCCCCCATCCTCACCCCTCTCCCTTAAAAAAAAACCATACCCTCTAGGACTCTAGCTCAAACAAAACTTGAGCTGCGATTTCAAATAACAATGACTATTCCCAAAGTACAAATCTGGCCCAATCACTCTCTATTCTCTCCAAAGAAAGGTATAAACATGATATTAGGCACCTTGTTTGGAGGACATTGACTACTTCTGATTAGTTTTCAATGACTAGGGTTGCTCCATGATCATTGGCTAACCGGAATTTGGGACAGATATTGAAGGAATCATTCCTTTCCAACATCCATAAAACTATCTCTGGCTTTTTGTGTTCCCTTTCCACCTTTTCATTTGTCCTAGTTTCAAGTATCTAGAGCGGGGATAAAGAGAATGGGGAGAAAGATATTTTCCTTTTCCTTCCCCCAGAAATTGATGACAATTTTTGGTAGTAGCATAGGATAAAGGTAGGCATATATTTGCATGTGTCAATCAGTCGTTAGTCACCTAATGAGTGCCAAGCATTGTGATAAGCTCTGGGTACACAAAAAGAGGCAAAAGACATCTCTGCTCTGCCCTCAAAGAAGTTTTAATCTAATAGAAGAGATAACAAGCAAATAAATATGTACAAACAAGTTATATAAAGGATAACAATAAATAATTCAAAGAAGGAAAGCACTAGAATTAAGAGGGATTAGGAAAAGCTTTCTGCAGAAGGTGGCATCTTAAAGGAAGTCAGGGAAGCCAGGGTACTAGCGTTCTTTCAACCAACTGGGTTCATGTTAACCTCAATTTCTCACTCCTCAGATCCAGTCATTTACTAACCTCATTATTTCTATCACTACAAGATCTCTTGAATTTATCCCCTCTCTCCTCACTTAGCCAACTTCTGTTGCTTGAATTATTGCACTGTCCTCCTAATTGGTCTCTCCATCTCAAGTCTTTTCATTCCATATATGCTTCCCAAATCTGTTAAAATGATTTTTTCTTTTTGTATATTACATATATATGTATCATTTTTGTTGTTCAGTCATTTCAGTCATGTCCAACTTTTCATGACCTCCATTTGTAGTTTTCTTGGCAACAATAATAGAGTGGTTTGCCTTTTCCTTCTCCAGCTCATTTTACAGGTGAGGAATTAAGGCAAACAGGGTAAAATGACTTGTCCAGGGTCACATAGCTAATAAGTATCTGAGGCCAGATTTAAACTCAGGGAAATGAGTTTTCCTAACTCCAGGCCCAACACTCTATCCATTGTGAACTTAGTGTCCTGTTTGTGTGTGTGTGTACACATACATACATGTATACAAATATGAGCACATGTTTGTATATAAAATCTCTTCCTCTCACTGCCTCCTCCATTAAACAACATAAAAAATAAAATAAAATTTAAAAATGCATAATCTAGCAAAACAAGTTCCCACAATGGCCACGCCCAAAAATGCATGTCTCTCTCTGTAGTTTATCTCCTCTCTGCCCCAAAGTGAGTACTGTGTTTGATCTTCATTCTTCTGGACTCATGGTTTATCATTGCATTGATCGGACATCTAAAGTCTTTGAACATTTTTTTCTATAATGTTACTATATAAGTTTTTCTTAGTTAAGGTCATTTTGCTCTTCATAAGTTCACAGTGGTCTTCCCAGTTTCTTCTGAAACTGTCCATTTTGTCATTTCTTATGGCACAAAATATTCCATTGCATTTATATACCATATGTTTAGCCTTTCCCCAATTGATGTGTACTTGCTTAGTTTCTGGTTCTTGGCCACTACAAAAAAGAGCAGCTATAAGTATTTTTGTACATATGGGTCCTCTTCCTCTTATTTTTATTTCTTTGGAGTATAGTGATAGTACAACTGGGTCAAAGTGACTTTTGGGGCAAAGTTCCAAACTGTTTTCCTGAATGGCTTCACCAATTCACAGGTCTAAGTGCATTGTCGTCTTTATTTTCAAACAGCCCTTCTAACATTTGTCCTCTTTTGTCATCTTTGCCAGTGTAGTGTTTATGAGGTGGAACTTCAAAGCTGCTTTAATGTGCATTTCTCTATTAGTAATTTAAAGCATTTTTTTCATATGGTTGTTGATAGCTTGTATTTCTCTATTGCAAGAAAAAAAGTGTTATTTATTTCCTACTTGCTTGTCTTCTAATTTTAACTTCATTAGATTTGCTTATGCAAAAACTTAAATTTTACATAATAAAAACTGTCTATTATATGTGATCCCCTTTATCATCTGTTTAGTTTTAAACTCTTCCTCTATAGATCTGAAAAGTAATTTTTTCTCTGTTTCTCTAATTTTTCTATGATGTGACCTTTTTCACTTATTTTTATTTTGAAATTTTTAAAATTCTGAACTTACACAAAAAAGCAATTCCATGCATAGATCAGAACACAGAAGAGGGGTCCAAATGAAACTATGAATTTCCATTTCAGACTATTTGCTTTTTTTAAAAGTGTGTGATAAATTTTACATGTTATTTTTAAATCTGTCTTGCTTGTCTTTGCTTCTTTCTGAACTTCCTTCTATTGTTTTCTGAGTATTTTATTTATTTGTTATTTTGTTAATTTTACTTTTTCTTTTCTAAATAAGTTTTATTAATATTTTCTGTTTCTTATATCACCATAGTATTCCATGTATTCCTCTTCCTTTCCCTCCTTCAGAGCTCTCCCATATGATACATAGTATTTTTTAGAGAGGAAAAAGATGTCAGCACAACTGATTGATAAACTAAGAAAGTCTAAAACCTTGCAATGTCTTCCATATGTCTCTTTCTTCGCCCCCCCCCGTATGATTTTTCCCCTTCTTATGTTCTAATCATAGCATTATGTTCCTTCAATTATTTTACTTTAATCTTTTTTTAAGGTTGTCCTATTTCCATTGGCTCTCTTCCCTTCCCTCCTTTCTCTTCTTCTTCATTGTTACCCGAAATTTTCCCTTAAAGGTTTTATTACTTCCTCTCTCCTATTTTTTAACCTAATTATCATTCCCCTCTTTTTTTCTTTTAGTTTATTGGATTCCCCCTTCCTCTCCTTCCCTTCAATTAGTCCTGTTTATTATTTTTTAAAATTTCATTCTTGAGCTCCTTTCCAAAAAAAGATTTCTCTCATTCTCTTCATCATCCATCTTCTCTTTCTGTATACGCCAATAGCTGAAAGTAGCGTTTTCTAGCCTAGGAGACAGCAGCAGTTAGGCATCAATAGCAATCCAAGAAGAAGTTCTTGAGAATAAATGTTCACGGTGTTATAGGAAGGACACTGCATTCAGTCTGAGGATCCCAGTCCTGCTACTTCCTACCTGGGACACTAACCCTCCTTCACTTCTTTGGGCTCATCTGTAAAATGAGGGAGTTAGAGAAGATATCCATGATACTTTCCAGCTCTATAGCTAGGATCATATGATGGTAGGTGATAGGGAAGAAATATTTTTCCACCTTCTTTCCGTTCCTTCCTCCCTCTCTTCCTTTCTCCCTTTCTTTCCGTTCCTTCCTCCCTTTCTTTCCTTCTCCCTCTCCTTTCATTCTTCCTTCTCTCTCTCCTTACATTCTTCCTTCTCTCCCTCCTTCCTGTCTTTTCTCCCTTCCTCTTTTCTTCCCTCCCTTTCTCTCTCCTTCTTTCCTTTCTTTCCTCCCTCTCTTCCTCCTTTCCTTCTTTTCCCTCTTCTCTATCTTTATCACAAAGTATTCTTTTTCTTGACCAAGCCTCATTTACTTTCTATACTAATATGTGCATATACACAAGCTTCTTTAGTGAATAACTTCCTCCAAGTGTGTTATAGCAAATTTAGAAATTTATGTGCTCAGAACAAGTACAAAAGATGACAAATTTGGCAAAGAATTATTTGAGATCAAAGTGATTTTCATCAGCTCAAATTCATTCAGTCAATAAGCTTTATGTTTATAGTCATTCTCCAAATTGGGAAATTCTATACTTTAATTAATATAGACCTTGTGGACTCTTTGGTTCCTGAAATTGAATAAAAAACCAAGGATGGGAGGGGAGGCAGTGAAGAGGAACTCAACTTAGAAAAAGTTTGTGTTACTTTATAATTTATTTCATATTTAAATATTAAATTCATGTACGTTTACTGCTTTTAACAAATCAGAAAAGCACTCTATTATGAGCAAAAAATGGAGCTATAAGTAACTAATCTATAGTTGAGTAAGAGGATATTCAAAGAACAGATGAAGAAACATGATATCAAAGTAGACGGTAGTTTTTGAAATGCTTGCTATGTTGGAAAAGGACATGCCTTCACTCAACTAAGAAATAAGAACTAAGGTTTTCTTTCAGTTCCCCTGTTTCTTTGTGGATTAGCCACAAAGAAGTAATCAGAATTGTTCTGAGTTCCTTTCTGGGCTCTACCCCTAAATACTGTAGGACCATATGAACTTGGGCAAGTTGTTTGTTTTTTCTGTTCCAGATACTTGCGACCTAGAGTAAAACTTAAATAAAAACAAAGCAAGGGATGAGAGGCAACATACAAAGCTCTCCTCTGATATCTCACTGTGGTATGCAGGTGAGAGCAGGTTCTGAAAGGCCATGCCAGAAAAGTATAAGTTCTAGCAGGTTCTACCATATTGGAAGGGCAGTTAGGTGGTGCAGTGAATAGAATGCTGGGCCTGGAGTCAGGAAGACTCAACTACCTGAGTTCAAATCTGGCCTCAGACACTTACTAGCTATGTAACCCTGGGCGAGTCACTTTATCCTGTTTGCCTCAGTTTCCTCATTTGTAAAATGAGCTAAAGAAAGAAATAGCAAACCACTTCAGTTATCTTTGCCAAGAGTCGAACCCAACTGAACAACAACAGCCATATGGGAAAAGTTTTGAATACAGTCCCAGAGACAGCCTGTACCTACTATCTTAGAACCAACCTACCTAGGTATGAAAAGGCTTACTGGATGCAGTAACCAAATGAAACAAAGAAAAACTTTAAATGCCCTTTAGTCTTGTACAGCCCGTTTCTATATCTTCAATAACATCAGTGGAGATATTAAAAATAGGACAACTATAACAATAATTCTGTATTTATTAATCAATTTATGATAGACTGGGCCAATCAATGTGATAGGCACTAGGCATACTAAGACAAGAATGAAATATACCCTGCCCCTTAATTCCCTTAAGGAATCTACATTCTTTGGGGGTGGGGAACAACAGGTACGTGCATATATAAATAAATACAAAATATATACAAAGAAAATACAAGGTAGTTTTGAGGGCAGAGGAACTAGCAGCTGGGGGATCAGGAAAGGCTTCATGTAGGAGTCAACACTTAAATTGAGCTTTGAAAAATTCTAGGGATAATAAGAGACAGAGGTGAGAAAGGAGTGCATTACAGAAGAACAAAAAGGAAATTTCAACTAACTGGAAGGAAGACACAAGTTCTTCTTTGAGAAGCAAGCATAATAGTTGGCAGAGCTGATTTCAATGTTCTCCCAAAGGCAATAAGAAATATACTCTTATGGGATATTTGCAATAGTCATGACAACAAGCAAAAGGAATACCTTGGAGATAATTGTAAATCACAGACCAACTGAAAGTAATAATGGCTGGTGGGGGGGCGGTGAACTTGAAGTAAGGAAGGCTTGGGTGCAAGTGCTGCCTATCATGCTTACTCTGTTGGCCTAGGCAAGTGTCTAAGAATATATGTGTTACAGGAGAGTTGCCTGGCACTCCATCCACTAAACCATACGGTGGGCAGGATACAGAGTCAGCCTTTGACATAAGGAAGACATACCAGCTGTACCCTTGGTAAATCAGTGCCTCAGGCAACTTTCTAGGATTATAAGTTGCAGAATAATTTTTTTCTCTTCATTTTAGAAATTTCCTTACTGAAGCTCCCTACAATGATAAAAACCACAGGTCCAGATCTTTTAAAATTTCATTGTCTCTCAAAGACTATAAGACACATAAATTCATCGGACAGTTAGTAATCTTTGCAATTATGCACAATGAGTATAAGAACAATTATAGTCATGAGGACTGAAAAACAGAATTACTAAGTGTCCTACTATTCTCTGTGTTGTAACAAAGAACTGGAACCTAGGAGGAGGGCATAACCTGGGGAAAGGCTGAACAAATTATCACATGAATGTAATATATTATTACACCATAAGAAATGGCAAAATGGATGATTTCAGACAAGCCTGGGAAGACATATGAGAGGGAAGTAAGCAGAACTAGGAGAATCATTTATACAATAACAACTACTTTGAAAGACTGAAGAACTCTGATCAATGAAATCATGTATCATGATTCCATTAAGTCTGAGGATGAAACATGCTACCCATGAGAAGTAATGGATTCAGGACACAGAATCAGATATACATTTTCAAAAACAACCCATGTGGGAAGCTATTTGCCTTCACTATGTATATTTGTTAACGAGGCTTTGTTTTCCTTTCATTTTCATTCTTTACTTTTTTTTTAATTTGGGGGTGGGGCAGGAGAGAAAGAGAGATTAGAGATAATATATAGTCAAAAAGAAAAAGATGGGTTTTGAAACATTTTTTTAAATGCTTAAAAGAGATAAGCAAAAATATTAGAAAGAATCACAGACAAGCAAGGCAGATTTGAAAGTTACATTTGGATTTCTCATATATTTATAAAGAAAAGCAAGTTGTATATAACAGAAATCTATAGTTTTATGTACAATCCTCTTGTTGTATGTAGAAATGACCATTTGGTGTTTTTTTAGGTTCAAAAATTTTTTAAAAAATTTAAAGAGAATAACGATGAATCACTCCTTTCATATCCTTCTTCCCACCAACAGGGAAGTTTTTTACCCTGACAAAATCATAGTTCCAGACTATTCCCACCCCACCAAATGACCAACATTCTAATTACCAACATTTTAGGAAACGGAGAGACAGAGAATTTCTGTGAACATGGGAAGTTCCTTCAAACTAATTGTTCTTAGATATTAGAAGACTAGAAAGTGAGTACAGGGGAAGATGGATAAAACAGTATTGGAAGATATGTTTCAATTTTAAGAAAAAAAAAAGGTCAAAGGCATGTGACTACTTAGAAGCCCCATATCTATATATCATAAATACTTTCCTCAAGAAAATAACTGGAAGGACATGATAAGCGTTCAAAAATTAAATTGGCTATGTCAACATATAAGAAATGACTACTGATGGAGGAATCATATGATATCTCCTATTAGTGGATAATCAGACCATCAACTAAACAGAGCAAAATTCACATCAAACTTGAGGAGAGGAAAATAATATAAAAAAGTTACCATATATAAGTGTAACAATTTAAACTTGACCAATTCAAGCCATCAATGAGAAAACAGAAAATGGGAAAAACAAATGTTTGTTTTTGTTTACCACCATTTCTTGCCTAAGTTTAACTGATGTAAAGCATTCACCATAAAAGAAGAAGGCAAAAGAACCCAGAACATTCATCGTGGGATCTTTAGGTCTTGGACTACTATGATTGTCAAAGATGTTTTTCTTTCTTTTACTAAACCTTCCTCTGATATATTGTGGCCATTGTACTTGAAAGAAGAAGATAATTCCTTTCAGATCCATGAATAGTGGAAGATTTCATTGTCAAATAAGGGATAGAGAGAAGCATAAAAGATAAAAGATAATTTTGATTACCTAAATTTTAAAAGTTTTTACACAAACAATGCCAATGTAGTTAAAGTTACAAGGCAAACAGTTAACTGGGAAAACTTTTTTGCAGTTTCTCTGATAAAGTTCCCACTCCCAAGATATGTAAGGAATTGATTAAAATTTATAAGAATAAAAGATAAAAGATAATTTTGATTACTTAAAATTTTAAGTTTTTACACAAACAATGCCAATGTAGTTAAAGTTACAAGGCAAACAGTTAACTGGGAAAACTTTTTTGCAGTTTCTCTGATAAAGTTCCCACTCCCAAGATACGTAAGGAATTGATTAAAATTTATAAGAATAAAAGCCAATCCCCAACTTACAAATAGTCAAAGAATATGAATAGGCAGCTTTCAAAGGAAGAAATCCAAGCTCTCGATAGTCATAGGAAAAAATGATCCAAATCACTAATAATTTGAGAAATGCAAACTAAAATAACTCCCAAGTTTAACCTCATACCCATCAGATTGGCAAAGATAATCAATATACTTGAAAAGAGATGTTGGTACCACTCTTCTGGACTTTCAAGTGGAAAGATTTATCATATTAAAAGTAATCCAACCCAACCTTTCATTTTATAGATAGGAAACGGACAGCTGAACATATAAAGTGACTTGCTTAATGTCACACAGGTAGTGTCGGGCATGAGTTTTGAACCCACAGTTTACAACTCTGAAATAAAAAGATAACTCAAATAAAAGATTCATAGCCACTTTAGGTATAAACTCTGCTCAGTTCCTCTTTCCTTCCTTTCTCCCCAAATCCATAGGTTCTTAGTTAAAAGATTACATATACAGTTATATAGCTCTGTTTTATCTCTCTAGCTAGATTTTGGCTCTCTTATGAATGACTGAATGAAATTAATTAAAAAACAAGTACTTATTAAGGGCTGAGCACTGAACTAAGGGTTGGAGATAAAAATACAAAAGCAAAGATAATTCCTGTGTCAAGTAATTTACCTTCTGTTTTATTTTTAAAAGTATTTTTATAAGCATTTATTATTTCTTCCTCTCACTTCCCTCCCACCAACTGAAAAATAAAAAAAGAAAACCCCTTAAAGCAAATATACAAAGTCCAACAAAACAGATTCCTCTATTGGCCATATTCAAAAGTGTATATCTCGTTTTGTATTTTTTCTATCACCTCTACTAGAGTGGAGGGTGTATAGTGAGCTTGTATTCTAACAAGCACAAATGGAGAATGGTGGTCTGTTTCATTTATCTTTGTCTCTTTCCACAGTGCCTAGCATAGTATTTTGCATGCAATAGCTGCTTTTTAAAATGGGTTTATTTGAATTGTTGAAAAGAGAGAAAGACTTGTTATTCTCAGAAAGACTCTGGGGGAAAGAATATGACCACAAAAGATAAGGAGGAGTTAACTCACACAAAGTGAAAAGGTCATCATCTATCGCCCAAGCATTTTGTCTTCTAGCACGTCGCAAGGGCTCAACAAGTATTAGTGACAATGATTATATTGTTGAAACTGTTCCTGCTTATGTCTTTTCTCTTGCTAAATTTTGGGTCGTGTGTGGATAATAAGCTAGCAAAGTTTTATGTTTCTCACAAAACAAAAAGGAGAGGGAGAAAAAAAAAGATGATGATAGAAAAAAATTTAAAAAATACTAGAGGGAAGTGAACTTGACTGATGTTCCCTTTTGGCTTCAGCTTTCCACTGTTACTCAATTAAGCGTTGCCATCGCTTTTCATTGGTAGCCAGAAGTTCCTAGAATCAAGGGACTCTATCTCTCCCCTACACACAGTGGTAAGGACTGACTTAAGCTAATTTTTTTCTAAATGACTTCTCTGTGCAGAGATTCCTTTTTTAAATTTTTTTTGACCTGGATTGCAGCTGAATCATGTAAGAGATGATGTTGTTCAGATGAATTACAGACTATTAAACCAAGAAGGGATCTCAGAGACCCCCTAGTACAATCCTCTCATTTTAGTAAATGGAGAAACTAAGACCCACAGAGGTAGAGCAATTTGTCCAAGGTCACACAGTTAAGTGTCAGAAGTAGGGCCAGCGCTGAAGTGTTCTTGCTAATAAGAACTACTTTAAAGTTTGTGTCCTCTGGAAAATGTAACATATAAATACACAGCAGGTACACTCCACCTTTGATAGAGCCAGCTCTGAGCCCAAGACTAGAGGAGCACACAGATATTGAAGCTGTTAGTTACATTCTTGTCTTATATAAAATGGGTCAAGATATACTCTTGTCATAGTATTTGTAAAAGACATAGTGATAGAAACTAGCTCCGGGTACCGAAGGAAGCCTGAGAGTTAGAGTCAATAAGTCTGTGTGGAGATCAGGAACGTAATGAATGGAAAGAAAGGATGATAGTTTGAAATTTATAAGGAAGTTCTTGTAGTTGTTAGTTATGTCCTGGGCTCATTTAATATCTATTCAGAGTTTGGGAGCCCCAGTAGGTTGTACACGGGGAGTCATTTAAGAGAACTGTCTATGCAGAGGATGGCAAGAGCAAAGAAGTATATGGAAACTTGGAGCCCAGTGGTCACATAGGAAGATCAGAGTATGTGAAGTCTGGAGCCAGTAGCTCCGGTGGACACATGATGACTCTGTGTGAGAGTGCTTGTATGTTGCTGGGGTTAGATGACAATTCTGTTCCTGGTGCTCCCCACACACTGATACAAATTTGGAAGAGCAAGGATGAAAGGCTATTGATTAGATTTGGTCTCATATCAGTTTTCTGAATCTGCATTTTCTGATATCTCTGTATTCTACAAAAGGGATAAAAGGGCATGGGGAGGGTGTAAGTGAATGCAGAATTCAAGGTATGAGTGCAAGTGGGTATGGGACACCCTTTTGCCTCTAGATCCCATACACCAAATAGCAAAAGCAAAATATCAATACATCAAAGCAATGATATAATACAAGAGAGAGAGCCAAGAAATGAAGAGAAGGTGCTGACCTGTTAGAGAAAAGGGAGTTTCTTCATCTGAGGAATTCCCTATGTACCAATGATATCACCAATCTAGTCCTTATATCCTAAAGATGGTTTTGGGTTTTTTGTTTTTTGGGGTTTTTTTTTTTTTGGTAAGCTGTCTGTATTTGATTGAAGATGGTGCTGATTAATGCAGTTTTCCTGTTTTTCATAAAAGCTTTCCTGCTTCCTTCTCATATTTTCATCAAAAATACCCTTGATACATCTGTAGGTCATTTTTCTAAAAATGTTATAAAGATTAAAAAGAAAGCATTAGAGTTAGTGGTTACTGATGTATTCTTCATTGCCTTTTGGGAGCAACAAAGCTGGCCACGACTTTTTTTAATCATTTGCTCTTTTCCCCTTTTTGATATTTCGTAAAAATCAGGCCTCCAATGGTTTAAAAATTGCAACACTCTCAACACAGATTTTTCCATGAGAACTTCACCTTGTTTAACTGCTTTGCTTCCTCACTGTAGCACATTAGACACTGGAAATATTAAAATGCAAACAGGGTGGTTGTCCTATCAATGATAATGAGCGTAGATCACTACAGAAATGTTGACAAAATTGTTCCATTTTCTATATCTGTTAGTCTGTCCAACTTCATCCATAAATAGTCTTGGGATGACCTGGCTTACTGGGGCTTATGTGAAGCTTTCTACTGAAGTTTTTCCCCCTCTATTACTTTTTGTTGTTTTATGAGGCATCATTGTTCATAACCTTCCACAATTCTTCTTTATAATTTTTCACCAATAAGTCTCACTTGACTATAACATCTCTCTTTGTCAAAGACATAGTCAAGGACTATGGTAATTTCTGGGCTCTTTTAACTTCTTTATTGTGGTGACAAATTTACATTGCATCCAGTACTCAGTACATAGTGCCAGACACATAGTAGGCAACTAATAAATTCTTACTGACAGGCATTTCTTTTTTTAAATAATATTTCGTTTTCCCAAATTACATGTTAAAATTATTTTTAATATTCATTGGGGTTTTTTTAAGTTTTGACTTCCAAATTCTATCCCTCCCTCCCTTTCCCCCTCTCTGAGATGGTAAGCAATCTGATATAGGTTATTCATATGCAAACATGTAAAACATTTCCATATTAGTCATTTTGGAGAAGAAAACTAGAACAAAACAAGAAAAAAAGAAAGAAAAAGTGAAAAATAGTATGCTTTGGTCTATATTCAGATGGCATCAGTTCTTTCTCTGGAGGCGGATAGCATTTTCATCATGAGTCCTTTGGGATTGTCCTGAATCATTGTCTTGCTGAGAATAGCTAAGTCATTCACAGTTCTTCATCATACAATATTGCTGTTACTGTGTACAATGTTCTCTTGGTTCTGCTCACTTCTCTCTGTATCAATTAATGTTAAGACAGACTGACATTTCAGGGTTAATGTAAGGGGCAAGAAAGTCAAGAGGATACTGGGGAGGAATAAAACTCGTGAGAGTTAAAGCAAAGTGAAGTTGAAATAGTAAATTGAAAACAGGAAAAGATAATATTTTGTCAGCCACTATTTTTCCACCTGGGCTTGGTGGGAAGCAAGCTACAAAAGAGCTGGGTCAATCATACACTTGTCCTACTTGTCTTCCTTTAATACTTCTCCCCGCTCCCCCATCCCAACACTAAACAATCCTTTGACAAAAGAGTGAATTTTTTACTCTAAGGCAGTTTTCTATTTGGCATCTTAAGTAGTAGAAAAGTGTGCTGAAGGGCCTGCTTTTGCATTTTGGCTTTGTTATTAACGTACTGTATGGTATTGGAGAAGTCTCATAAGTGCTCACCTATTATGTAGCTCAAAATGCTGATTGATTGAGAAATTGATTTAGGGGTTCAATAAAACATACATTCAAACATTCATAAGTAGATTTTTCCAACTTTTACAAAAATGAAATTCAGTTCATAATTTATGGAACCTCTTGGAACCATTTAAAGAATGGGGGTCACATTGACAGGGTCATCTGGCACAGTGGAAATTTACAATGACAAGTAACCCATTTTGACTACCAGTTTTGCAATTTCATAGTCAAAGGTCTTTAAATTTTTCAGATGGCAACATTCTAGGACCAGTGGCTTGTTTGCATCTGGTTTGTCAATTAAAACTGGAATGCCTTCCTCTCTAATCTCTGTTCTTCAAGGTCTAGTTCAAATGACACTCTGTTCATAAAACCTTTTCTAATATCTTCAGATAGAGGTGATCCCCTTGCCTAGAGCTGACATAGTACCTCACATCTCTCATATGTACTTTCATTCCACTTTGCATGTTAATTATGTATCTATCTTATCTTCTCTACTAAATTATGAACTCTTTGAGTGCAGAGATTGCTTGTCATTCTATATTTGCATCACTCAGCACTTGGCACAGTGCTTTGCTCATATTAGGCACCTAATAAGTATTATTGTTGATTATAACAACAGACAAATTTGCATAATGCATTTAAGGCTTGCAAAACATTCGCAAACATATTCTCATTTGATCCTTACATCAGCCTTGTAAGCCAGATAGTACAGGCATTATTAACCCCTTTTTTACAAATGAGGAAACTGAATCTTGGAGCAGTCGAATGACTCATCCACAGTCACACAGCTAGCAAGTAAGTTCAACACACTTTCTATCATATCACACAATTTCTGTAAACACATAGATGTTGACTGAATAAGCAGGCTGTGAAAATACAAACATTGCCTGAAGCAATCTCAATTATGAAGGATAAATATGGTCATTATTGTCACCATCTTTATTAGAAAAATAAGATCAACAAGAGGTATGATTCAACTGGAGAGACTTTTTTCTAAACGAATTTATCAACTAAGTACAAAGGTCTCAAGTAAGTTCAATAAAGAAACTACAAATGACAGAAGAATTTGTTTAGTTTCATTTCAAAGGATTTTGCTAATATCTAACTTGGCTCTCCACACATTTTGTCATTCAGTTATGTCAATAAAATCTCATAATTAAATTAAGGTATGACTTTTGGCAATCGCTCTGTACCTCAGTTTCCTCATCTATAACATAAAGGGATTAGATTAGAAAATATCTAAGTTCCCTTGTAGTTCTAAAGCCTTTGCTGATAGGGTGCTGTATTGCTTAAACTTCCTAAAAATAGACATAAAAAGTCAGTGACTTTACCTTTATCCATTTCCTGCTTTTCCAGGTCAAAGCTTGTTTGAATATATCAGGTTGGAATTATTTTAACTTCAGCTTCTTCTCACTGCCATTCTTTCACTAGGTTCTATGAGGGATAAAAGACAAGTATAAAGCAGTAGTCAAAAGTCTACAATGAATGAAAACCCATTTATTAAATGTTTACTATGTGCCAGACGCTGTGCAAAGCATTGGAGATAGGAAGACTAAAAAAGAGTGAGCCTTCCGTCCTAATAGGGAAGATAACACAAGTAGGGCAAAGATGTCCTAAGGTGGCCGAGGTGAACTGGTGGATGACTAGATGAGATGTAAAGCCAAAGCATGAGAAAAGAGCAACAAGTGGAACAATGAGAGAATAATGACAACATGAAAGCAGATAAGAACTGAAAGGTACCCCAGAGGCTATCCGGGCCAACTCTCTCACCTTCTAAAATCAGGAAACTGAGGCAGAAAGTCAAATCAACAAGACAACAAGTATTTACTAAAGTGCTTGCTTATTATATGTAAACAGTGTGCTAAGTGCTGGGGACAGGAAAAAAAAAAAGACTGCCCTCAAGGAATTCACATTTTAATCAGGAAAACAACATGCCAATAACTATGTACAAGCAAGATAGGTGCAGGATAAATTGGAGAAAAGCTCAGAGGGAAGGCACTAGTATTGAGAGGGATCAGGAAAGGCCTCTTGTAGTAGGTGGGATTTTAGCTGAGACTGGAAGAAAGCTAGGAGACAGATTTGAGGCAAGAAAGACTCCCAGGCAGGGGGAATAGCCAGTGAAAATTCACAGAATCAAGGGAAGGAATATCTTGTATTTATGGATCATCAAGAAGGCCAGTGTCACAGTATCGCAGAGTAAATGGAGGGGAGTAAAGTGGAAGAAGACTGAACAACAGGATGGGACCAGGTTTGAAAGCTCTAAAATCCAAGCAGAGTATTTTAATTTGATCTTCAGGGTAAATAGGGAGCCACTGGGGTTTACTGAATTGGGGGGGGATGGGGAGGTGATATGGTCAGACCTGTGCTTTAGGAAAATCAGTTCATCAGCTGAGAGGTAGATGAACTAGAACAAGGAGAAACACGAGGCAGGGAGACCAACTAACAGGCTAGCTCATTGGTCCAGGCACGATCATGGTAATGAAGGCCCACAACCAGGTGGTCACAGTGTCAGAGGAAAGAAGGGAGGGTACAAGAGAGATATTGCAAAGGTAGAAACAATGAAACTTGATAACTGACTGCATATAGGAGGTGAGAGAGAGTGAAGAATCAAGAATGACACGTAGATTTTGAATCTGAGTGACTAGAAGGACAGTGGTCCGCTTGGCAGTATACCTAGCACTTAGCACAGAACATGACACCTAGTGGGCACTTATTAAATGCTTGTTGACCTCTTGACTTGAAATACAAGCAACAAAGCAACAAACACTACATGCTCTCTCTTTCTACCTCCCCCCCACTCTCTCCCTCTCTTCTCCCCACCCGTCTCTCTCCCTCTCTTTCCCTCTCTCTCTCTTGTATAGACATATCCTCCCTGACAAAATCTGACAGTCAGCTGTTAGTCACTTATTGTTAGAAGGCAGACAACAAAAGGAAAATAGAATTATCTGTATCATTGGCAAGACTTGTTTCTTAATAGCTCATCTCACAGTACCAAAGCCAAGAATTCCTTCCTTAGCAATCGAAAGGCAAAAAGGGACAATCTTTAAAAAGTTATTTAAAAAAAGAGTAGCCCAACTAGAAGGGTAAGAAGTAAAGCATTATACATGAATAAGATATTCACCTGTGTGGAAATCCACCAACCAAACAAGAGTGCGGTGGTAAGTGTTTGGGTGAGAGTCAAAGAAGAGAAAAAACAGAGGTGATATCCTGGTGGGAGTATACAGGCCTCCAGGACATCTGGTGTTCCTGACGCAGATCACAAAACTGGTACAGGGACAAGATATAATTGTGATGAGGGACTTCAACTATCTGGACATCTGGCAGCAATCTCTCTCTCTGCTAAAAGCAGAGCAGCTGATGAATTCTTGACTTGCCTTACTGATAATTTCATCTTTCAGAAGGTGAAAGATGAGAGTAAAGAAATTATTAATTCAAAGCCTGATTTTGACCAATAAAAAGGAAGTGTTTGACTATAGAAAAAATCAGAACCTTGGAAGGCAGTAACCACACCCATTCAGAGTTCATAGTAGATGAGATTTCTGGCTATCATCTGACATGTACCCTAGACTTTAGGAAAATAGATTTCAGAGCTCAAAGAGGGAAGAAGTAGGATGCACGGCTGGAGATGCTAAAAGTAAAGGTGACTCAAGAGAGATGGGAACTCTCAAGAACAATGTGCCGTCAATCCAATCACTGCTCATTTTCATGAGGAAGAAAAGAGGAGATGTGTAAAGTAAGATTGATACGGCTCATGTGGGAGCCAATTAACAAACTCGGATTTTAAAAGGACCTACGTAAGAAATACCAATAAGGGTAGGTAACTGAAGACAACACAAAAGAGAGTCAAGATCCCATAACAGTGTCAACAAGGCTAAAACTAGGTATGAGTTTAGGCTTAGATTAGACAGGCAGCTAAAAGGGTTTTTAAAATCTCCCTTGGGGACAAGAAGAAGATAAAGGAAGGAAAGATACCACTCGGCGTGAATGGGAAGATGATACTTCACTTCTGTTTTGTTTCTGTTTTTTGTCAAGAAGGCTGATCTTCATGCTAAAGGACAGAATAGAAAACCCAGGAGACTGGTTTTAGACCCAGCTCTGCGGGCTCTTTGGCTTTATACTAATCAGCCTCTTTGAATTGCAGTTTTCATCTCTAAGAATGAGTGGATTGAGCAAAGTGTTCCATAGGATTTCTTCCAACTCTAAAGTTCATAATTCTATGAACCTGCATAAGTATCGAGCTAACTGTATGAAGTCTTATCTGGCCAGAAGATTAGCAAGTAAAATATCAAGAAATTCACAGAAGAAAAAAAATTTAAGAAAGGACCCAGTAGTAAAACACATGGCCTCAAAAGTCAATTCACAGATGACCCAAATTTAGGCAACAAATAAGAGGAACTAGAATATCTAATGCAAGAAGACAAAATTGACCCATAGATATCACTGCAACATGGTGGTATAGTCTACGTCTGTGGATGGGTATATTTTAATAAAAGAAACAGGCTAGTTAAAAGGAGTGAGGGTGGAGGGTGGAGGAGTGGTATTGTATGTTCACAAGGTAAATTCATGGGAGGCAATCCAGGAATTAGCCAAGGGAAATATGAGGGAGAGTATTTGGTGAAGGCCAAAATAAGGAGAAACAGAAATGATTTTGTAATTGGAGTATACTACAATCACCTGGACAGAAAGATAAAATAGCTAAGGAATGGTTTAGGGGAAAGATATAATAGTAAAGGAGACTTCCTTTATCCAGACATCTGCAGGTCTCTCTGTCTCTGCCTCTCTCTCTCTCTCTCTCTCTCTCTCACACACACACACACACACACACACACACAGAAGCTAATAACTTTCTTTGGAAAAACAAATTAACTTTTACAGATGATCAATCCCTTCCATTTATTTATTATCAATCCCCTCTACTCCCTGTCCCCAAACGAATACTAATATTAGAACCAGAATCCTCACACTAAATATGCACAGTGTTTCATCTTCAGTCTTTTGGACTTGTGGTTTATCATTTCACTGACCAAAACTTTAAAGTTTTTCAGAGTTGTTTTTCTGTATAAGTTTTATTCACTTTACTAAACATCAATTCATAAGGTCTTCCCAGTTTCCATTTGTATCAGTAATTAAGGTGGGATTTTCTTTTACTGTTTTCTCTTTTAGCACTTATTTGATCAAGTGCCCTCTAAGAGTCTGGCCTTTGTTTCTTTGATTAGATCAGGAGTCATTGACTCATATATGGTGGTAGTAGGGATTAACTTTCCCACACTCTAAATAGGATTTTTTGCTGTTCTTTGTTTGAGTGCTTCTGAGCTCTGAGGTAATCAAGTGCCCCAGGGCCCTGAGATGGGTATATAAGATCCAAGGTGGGCGTTTGACTTTTGGGGCTCTCACTCATTGGAAGAGAGTCTGTGTGGAGACTCTGGGGAGCCGTTAAGGAGCCCCCTCCCAGCTTTGAAGAAACCCAGATGTTTTGTTTAGGGGCTCTCACTTCCTAGAAGAGTGGTATGTGACTCTGGGTAGGCATTGTCAAGAGCCCACTGGCTTTGAAGAAACCAAGATGTTTTGTTTTGGGGGCTCTCACTCACTGGAAGACGGTTGGTGTGGAGACTCTGGGTAGCTGTTGTTAAGAGCCCTCTGGCTTTGAAGAAAACCAGATATTTTGTTTGGGGGCTCTCAGTCACTGGAAGAGTGGCATGGGACTCTGGGCAAGCTGTTGTAACTGCCCCCTTCCCCCGCCCCAGCTTTGCTAACCCAGACCCATTGGTTCTTCTCTGGTAACTATGTATTGTGATTTGAATCAGACAAGGTCTGTCCATTGATATTTATAATTTCTATTTGTATTTGTTCTGAAGTTCAGGTTGCTGGCTTTTCTTCCTGAACTAAGTGAGTATATATCTGTTTGATTAAATAGTAAGACTGTTAACCCCTTAAAGTTACTTTGCTTAGTAAAGCAGATCAAAAGAACCTGTGCTGGGGGGTGGGGTGGAGCCAAGATGGCAGCTGGAAAGCATGGACTTGCCTAGGGCTCTCCCCCAGAACCATCCAAGCACCTATAAAAATGGCTCTGAACAAATTCTAGAGCTGCAGAACCCACAAAATAGCACAGGGAAGCAGGGCTCCAGCCTAGGACAGCCTGGATGGTCGCTGGGAAAGGTCTATCACACGGAGCTGGGAGTGGAAGAGAGCAGAGCCCAGGATGGGCTGTGGACCAACAAGATGGGAGCCAGGGGGAACAGGCTGTAGGCCCCGAATCATTGAGCTGTGGCAGTTACCAGACTTCTCAACCCACAAACGCCAAAGACAAAAGAGCAGGTTAGTGGGAAAAACTTCTGCGACAGAATGAAAGGAGTTTGAGGTTGGCCCTAGCCCTGGGGGAGCGGAGGTGATGCAGCTCTGAGGCTGCCTCCAGAGCTACAGCTGCAGTTGCCTCAGGCCCCAGGCCCACCTGGTAGGAGGAATTAAGCAGCTGATTGGAGTGCAAAGCCTGCTTTGCCCTGCCTGAATCT
Source organism: Phalanger gymnotis (assembly GCA_028646595.1). Taxonomy (NCBI): domain Eukaryota; kingdom Metazoa; phylum Chordata; class Mammalia; order Diprotodontia; family Phalangeridae; genus Phalanger; species Phalanger gymnotis. The sequence goes on along the minus strand of CM053626.1, from coordinate 222,302,601 downwards.
AGGCCACAATCCTGGTTGGAGGTTCTTAGAGGGAGGAGCGCTGCTGTGGCAGAGCTTGCTGTGTAGAAAAAGCTCTGAAAACAGCAGCACAGCCCCTAAAGGTTGGGATGAAGTACTCTATACTCCACAAGCAGTCATACCCTGACAAAAAGCTCAAGGGTCAAGTATTTGGCTGGGAACATGACAAAGCAGCAAAAACGCACTCAGATTCAGGCTCAGACTTTGGAAACTTTTTTCTGGTGACAAAGAAGACCAAAACATACAGCCAGAAGAAGTCAACAAAGTCAAAAAACCTACAACAAAAGCCTCCAAGAAAAATATGAATTGGAAATATGGAAGAGCTCAAAAAGGATTTGGAAAAGAAAGTAAGAGAAGTAGAGGAAAAATTGAGAAGAGAAATGAAAGTAATGTGAGAAAACCATGAAAAACAAATCAATGACTTACTAAAGGAGACCCAAAAAATACTGAAGAAAACAACACCTTAAAACATAGACAAACTCAAATGGCAAAAGAGCTCCAAAAAGTCAATGAGGAGAAGAATGCCTTGAAAGGCAGAATTAGACAAATGGAAAAGGAGGTCCAAAAGACCACTGAAGAAAATACTACCTTCAAAATTAGATTGGAGCAAGTGGAAGTTAGTGACTTGATGAGAAATCAAGATGTTATTGAACAGAATGAAAGGGATGAAAAAATGGAAGACAATGTGAAATATCTCATTGGAAAAACCACTGACCTGGAAAATAGATTCAGGAGAGATAATTTAAAAATTATTGAACTACCTGAAAGCCATGATCAAAAAAAGAGCCTAGACATCATCTTTCAAGAAATTATCAAGGAGAACTGCCCTGATATTCTAGAGCCAGAAGGTAAGATAGAAAGTGAAAGAAATCCACTGATCTCCTCTTGAAAAAGATCCCCAAAAGAAAACTCCTAGGAACATTGTTGCCAAATTCTAGAGCTCCCAGATCAAGGAGAAAATACTGCAAGCAGCCAGAAAGAAACAATTTGAGTATTGTGGAAACACAATCAGGATAACACAAGATCTAGTAGCTTCTACATTAAGGGATCGAAGGGTTTGGAATATGATATTCTGGAGGTCAATGGAGTTAGGATTAAAACCAAGAATCACCTACCCAGCAAAACTGAGTAAAATGTTCCAAAGCAAAATAAGGATTTTCAATAAAACAGAGGACTTTCAAGCTTTCTCAGTGAAAAGACCAGAGCTGAACAGAAAATTTGACTTTCAAACACAAGAGTCAAGAGAAGCATGAAAAGGTAAACAAGAAAGAGAAATCATAAGGGACTTACTAAAGTTGAACTGTTTTGTTTACATTCCTACATGGAAAGATGATGTATATAATTCATGACACCTCAGTATTAGGGTAGCTGAAGGGAATACACATATACATATATATATAAACACACACAGAGGACACAGGGTGAATTGAATATGAAGGGATGATATCTAAAAAAAATTAAATCAAATTAAGGGATGAGAGAGGAATATATTGAGAGGGAGAAGAATTTGGAACTCAAAGTTTTAAATGCAGATGTTCAAAAAAAAGTTTTTGCATGTAACTAGGAAATAAGATATACAGGCAATGGGACATAGAAATCTATCCTGCCCTACAAGAAAGTACGGGAAAAGGGGATAGGGGGGGTGGGATGACAGAAAGGAGGGCTGACTGGGGAATGGGGCAATCAGAATATATGTCATCGTGGAGTGGGGGGGAGGGTAGAAATAGGGAGAAAATTTGTAATTCAAAATCTTGTGGAAATCAATGCTGGAAACTAAAAATATTAAAAAAAAAAAAAGAATCTGTGCTGGCAGCCCTCTTGCTGTTGGTGATGTGTTGGTCTTTTACCCCCACAACAATTGCTAGACAAATTGTCACTATACCATTTCATTATTTCTTATGCATAATAATATTCCATTACATTCATATACCATAATTTGCTTAGCTATTCCTTAATAGGTGATCACTCCTTTAATTTCTAATTTGGGGCTACTATGGAAAGAGCTGTTTATATATATCTTAAATTTGAGAACTTTATCAGAGAAACTTGCTGCAAAGATTTTTTCCCAATTACCTATTTCTCTTCTAATTTTAATTATCTTAGATTTATATACAAACCTTTCGATTTTAATAAAAACTATCCATTCTATGATATGTGATTCTCTCTATCCTTTCTTTGTTCATGAACTCTTTTCTTATTCATAGATTTGAAAGGTAATGCCATCCTTTATCCAACACTATGCTAATGTGTTTGTTTCTATATGTGGTATACTTAATCTGTTCCACCAATTGACTTCTCTATATCTTTTTTAATTCATTTTTTAACTTTCAATTTCAAATTCTCTCCCTCCCATATCCCTTTCCCTACCCATCGAGAAAGCAAGAAAAACAAAACCTTTCACAAATATATGGTTAAGCAAAACAAGTTTCCACATTAGCCATCTCTCCTTCTCTGTCTCCATCCCTCTCCCTCACTCTCCCACATACACACACATGTATTGCATAGTTTGAATGTTGCTGCCTTCCTTAAACCTATAGAAAGACAGTATGTCACTCTATTAATTATCCAGCAAAGGAGTTTAATTAGCTGTTTGTAATATCAAAATTCCTTATGTGCACACTACTTGAGCCACCAGTCAAGGGCTTGTAAGTTGTTTTCTCTTCCTGACACAATTATTTTTTAAAGGGATGCAGTGCCAACTATTCCCCCATTGCCAAGCAGTGGTAGTGCTAAACCCTGACTTCAAGTCCAAATTTAATCTAGGGAACTGAACAGAATGTTGCTCAAAATATTAAAATATTAAATCTGTTGTGTACATTAAGCTTACAGCCCCTACTCTATTGTATATTCCGTTTTCTGAGGTAATTTCCAAGGATGTGTCAATAGATTCAGAATCATGGACTAAAAAAAGAAGCCATGCTCTAATTTTCCAGATGAATAATATTCACAAAAGCTAGCAGTTTCTGCAACTCTTGATCTTTTTTAACTTCTGTCACTGACTCTGCCCCAAGCTTGGAAACTTTCTTCTTGGTATTATTTCTTCTGGTTGACCCTGGTCATTGTATCTGCACCTCTCCATCTGGCCTTCAGTCACACCAAATGCTCACTTCTCTCCGTTGTCCCAAAAATAGAAATTATAAGGTCAGAAGAAGGATATGGAGCGTATGAAAAGAGGGTGTCCTGACATACATACTAGAGGCAAGGCAGCTTCCATCATCCTCTCTCCATCACAAAGACAGTTAGAGTGGTCTCATTTCTAGTAGTGTGTCTCATAAATTCTGTTCCAACTGTGGAAGATTTCCACAAGGTCTAGGATCTCCCCAGAGATGAAAAAGGCAATAGAAAAATACTTGCCACAATTATATAATTGTAATTATTGAAGAAAATAAACTGAGGAGAAGTCTGTTGAGGCCATCCTGAATTCCTTTTGTATCTCCTGAGTAATATGTTGATTCTTTGACAAGCTCTTTGATAAGAAATGCACTTGCCTGACCCTGGCCACTCCCCTACATTTGTGTGTGTGTGTGTGTGTGTGTGTGAGTGCTTGTGGCAGGGAAACAGGGAGTACTTACACAGGCTGAGGCTGAAAAATGTTGAATTTGGAATAAAGGAATCTTGGATTTCTAATCCTATATCAGATACTTATTAGTCATGAGATTTTTGGCAAGTCACTTACCTACTCTAGGCCTCAGTTAACCAATTTGTAAAATGAAGCAGGAGGTTGGACTAAATAGTCCCTTCACACTCCAAATCTATGACCTTATGACATTGAGAATGATTTATTAATTCATGGCCGGTTCATACCTCTCAGCTACCTTACTGTAGAAACAGCTAGATGGAGACAGAAAGAACCAAAGCTGAGACAAAGAAAACTTCGTTGGACATATGCATGACTCCCATTCCCCATCCTGGGAGCCATATGGTTTCAGAACAGCATGGTCCCAGAAATGGCCATAGATAGAAGCAGTAGTGGAGCACTGAGGAACTGCTGGGCCAGGCTGGGAGCTATAGAAAAGAAAGTCAGTAGTGGAAAGTAGCAGGGACAGAGTAAATAGGACTTCCTGGACTAAATGGAACCAAAACCGAGGTATAAGAGGAGGAGCTATAATGTTGTAGAGAAAACCTGGACCAAGACCTTCATGGATACTCTGAGTTATATGAGCTTGACATCTGGGAAAAGAGGTGAATTTTTGATTTGCTCTTTTCTCTTATGGGAAGAGGACCTCAACTCCAGGATAGTACTAAAAGTTTGGAGCAGAAGTGTCAAAAACAAGGCCTGTAACACCACCACCCACAAGTGCAACCTGAACCAGATTAAAAAATAAATAGGAAATATTTAACAAAATAAATAAAATACAGTAAAACATAAGTAATATTACATTTTAAAACTAAGTCAGCATGTAGCTATCTTATTTACAGATTAGTGGCCTCAGTTCTATTTGAATTTGTCACCACTGGTGACATACTCTTAATGTTCTTCAAGGAATTTAATAGTTACAGAAACTAATAAGACTATGTTAGACATGTCTGGGATTTAGAAAGCTGTAGTCTACTGTTGGAAAGTTGTTGCCCTAGAATATAAACCTTAAGAGTATATGTCTCTAGGGAAAGTGAGACTCACTGAAGAAATATTTTGCTTGACTTTTCAGCAATCACAAGTATTTTTTCCTATTTGGGAGAGGGATACTCAGTGAGAGAATAAGATAGGAAGGAGGAGCAAACCTATTTCATTAGTATAAGGAACTCCCAGATGAGGAAATTCCCTCTACCAATGCAGGACAGTACCTTCTCTGGGACTTACAATTGCATAAAGCAGTGAAAGGTAAAGTAACTTTCCAAGAATCACAAACCCTAATTATCAGAAGTGAGATTTAAACCCAAGTCTTCCTAGATCTAAGGCCATTTCTCTGTCCCTACTCCTTGTTTCCTCATAATAAGTCTGAAGAGCTGTTATAGGTTCCTGGGGAGACCAGAGAGTGGAAGAGCATTGTTTTGACTGTATTTTGACCTTGGTTGTGAGTCTTTCCCTTTTTGATCAATCTTAATAAAGCCTGCTATACAGTCAGCTTGAGTGCTTGCATGGAAGCTGAGGTCCCTTTTCCTTTTCTTGACAGACCTATACATGAGCCAAATACTGATATTCCTGAGGGGAAATGGTTGAGGGCATTAGTGGGAAAAGAAAAAAAAAAGATCGTAGTGTTAAGTGACATCATCATTATAATAAATAGCTTTAGGAATGGAAGGAATTTCAGAGATCATTAAGTTGACCTCCTCAATTTATAGATAAGGAAACTGAGATCTATAGAGGTGAAAGAACTTAACTGAGTCACATAGAAGTGAGATTTGAACCCAGAAATTCCTACTTCAAATTCAGGACTCTTTCCATTATACCATGAAATAAAATCTATAGAAAATATATATTGGAAAACAACCTAAGAATTTTTCTCTTGGCCTTGTGATTTCACTAGCTTGGGTATTCCCTCTGCCCAAGCAGATTACAAACCCTTTACATCTTAACCAGTTAGATGACTTTGTCCAAAAACCAATCACAAATGAAACTTTAACTAACTATATATTGAACAAAGTTGTGTTTACTACAAAGAAAAGCTCAGTTATAAACAAAAATATAACATTTTTTATATTCTAGGGCAACAACTTTCTAACAGTAGACTAGAGATTTCTAAATCTCAGACATATCTACCATAGTCTTATTAGTTTCTGTAACTATTAAATTCCTTGAAGAACATTAATTTTTTAGTTGTCTTAGAGAAGATGCCTTTAAAAACTTTCTGTTGGGTTAACAGATAAAATAAAATGACAGCCAAATTGTTCAGGAAAGCAAGTAATATCCATGAATCCTTTCCTTGCCAACAACTTTTAAGCTGTGCCGCCGATTCTAATTTTACTCCATGTCTCATAGGCTGTGAGTCTCACTTATGATAAAATTACTGGGAAGCCTAAATCACTCACTACTATGAAAAGGAAGCCAGAACCGGTGGTCAAAGAAGAGTTCTTCTGCCATCTGGTGGTTATTAGCTCTAGGTCAATAAACTCACTTTCACACCAGGATGAGGCAGGCACTGAAGGATCCTACTGAATTACTGGCAGAATAGGTAAAAACTTTCCTGGTGATTTCCAAAGTGCTTTTTTTTTTTTAACCAAAATCATGTGCCAAAACATGTCAAGGAAACAACTAATGTTAACATATATACAGGCAAATACATATACACATAAATAAAGTACTTTGTATGCCTTAAAATGCTATAAAATATCAGTTATTATTATTGCAACTTCCCCAAGGTCACATAAGGTCATATGAGGCTGAGTTGGAATTTGAACCCAGGTTTTCTGACTCCAGATTGAATGCACTTTCTACCACATAATGGGGCTAAAGGAAGGCAACAAATGATGCAAAATAGAACTGATCTGCCAGGTTTTTTTTTTTGTAGTGATCTTTATTCACTGGCAAAGATAATGGAAACACCACATTTGTATGTTTCTACCCCAGAACCAGATGCACTACATGGGCGACAGTAATACAAAAAAAAAAATGAAGTAAACAGAGTGTCAGGACCCGAATAACACACCCAGAAGTCAATGCTGGAGATAGTACACCTAAAGGTACTGGGCATCAATTCTCAGGATATCTCAAAGAGGGATGGGGAAGACAAGATAGGGAATATAGCACCTACTCTACGCCAGGCACTGTGCTAAGCACTTTACAAGTATTATCTCATTTGATCCTCATAACAATCCTGCAAGGTAAGTGCTATTATTGTCCCCATTTTACAGGTGAGGAAACTGAGGCCAACAGAAGTTAAGTGACTTGCCTGGCATCATACAGCCAATATGTGTCTGAAGCCACAGTTGAACCGAGGTCCTCCCATCTCCAGGGCCAGCATGTTATCCACTGCGTCATCTAGTGGTCAAAGAAGGGAAGTTTCCAAAAGAATAGAAAAGAATTATATTTTTATACCCACCCACCCGCCCACAAAAAAGAAGGGAGAATGGCAACTATGAAGGCATCAACAACTCTAAAGCCATAATGCCTAATTTTTCATCTGTACACACTTTGGCTAGGAGGTGATATTGGGCTGTCAAAGTCAACGAAAGAGAAAGGCAAATTCTGGCAGGTCCTAGAAATGAGAAAGGCTATGAGCTAGGCCTGGAAATGGATGTATGTCCGCTATGTGACAACCAGCCTAGCAAAATTTGAAGGGACTCAGTCTGGCTAAGTTTGGAGAGGGCCATCCTGGCTAAATTTGGAGTGGGTTGGCTTAGCTAAATTTGGAGAGGGCCAGCTTGGTTAAAGTTTGGAGAGGGCCAATGTGGCTGTGTGAGGTAGTGAGAGAATAAAGTGTGAAGGCTTCACAGGGAATATGAATATATATGTATTTATATCTAAAATGTTTGAGAATCAATATTTAGAGAAAAGGAAAATGGGATAAATTTGAGTGTGTAGGAATCTGATTATTTAACCTTTAGGAATGTCTTTGTCCCCCTCCTTCTTTAGATTTATAGATGTCACCTCAGCTGTGAATGGAATACAAGATTGTGAAAGCTTCCTTATGAATAACTCAGACAAGGCAATATTCAATTAGAGATAGTACAAATTTAGTTAGGATGTGAACCTTATCAGGCCTAAGTTTCATTTTCCTGCAAACCATATGATTTCAGGGAAACCAGATGATATTCCCCTCTCCCCCTCCCCTAGCCTACTTACAAACTGCCATCTTAGCATTAAAATTTCCCTATAAGGTAATTCTCTAGTTTCTGTGCTTGTATTGGGTAAAAACTTATTCCTGGTTAGATTGTGAGGCCACTCGTCTCCGCAAATGGGGATGGAGGTCCAGCCTCTGGGGTGGGATTTCTTTGAATTATTTGTACAAGGGTATCTATCTCCCTGCTTGTCTTCTCCCCATCGCCTCTCTTCACTGCTATCTCCACCCTGGTAGTGAGAGATGTCCAGTTCTCGGGAGACTGATCAAATAAAGCTTCTGGGTTTTTTTCTGCCTTGAGAAACCAAGACACCTTGTTCTTTTACTTGAGTCAGTGGTTTTTTGACCCACATGTGGCTAAATTTGGATAGATTAATTTCAGAGAGATACACTTTTTGACCATCGCAACTCATGGATCCCATCTACTAAGCTATAGAGGTGCTCCTCCCTTGGAGGAGGGAGGATTCATATTAATATAATTATATATCCTTGACATCTTACAACATAACATCTTTATGAAAAGGGCCATTAGCTCTGATGATGGGATACTACAACATTTTTCAGTCAATTTTTTTACAGCAGGTCAAATGTGTCTTCATAGTTGCACAACTTACTGAGAGGTATACCTAGTATAAATTTCTACAATGTCCTTTGCTTATCGGTGATTAAAAGTAATTGATTCTTTCTAGCAAAATGCAGCTTTGAGATTGTCTCCAAACAAGTGTCTCTCACACATTCATTGAAACTATACAAAATTTTATGACAGATATGATTATGAAGATAACTTTATTTTTAAACCTGATGAGTATTAAGGTCAAGAGTAAGAGACATGAAACAGGAAAATGATTGCTTACACTTAAGGTATTTGCCTGTGTCACAAACAATATCCTGTGCAGAATCCAAAAGTAAGAATGATTCCCTATCTTTGGTACGTTTCTGTGAGTACAGCTATTCACAGATGATAATGGTATGAATTGCATTGAGCCCTGGAACACTACCAAGCCATCTCAGTAAGATCCATAATAATTTGAAAAAGATGAATTTGACCATCTGCACTGGAAAAAATAAAGTGACTGAAAAACACATATTACCCAGATTATGATATGTTGTGAGGCCTATTAAATTATGAATGCCTTGATTCATTTTTACAGCATCTGGCTCGTGTTTTCTATGACCCTTTCTTACGATGTATATGAGGATATGTATGCTTCTTAGAATTTTGTAGCTACGAATGCCATCCTTCCCCCTTGGGGAATAGGAATTAATTGGTATTGCTTACTAGAATAAGTATAAGAAAGTGCATATTTCTACAAAATAGTATTTACCATTCTTTTGCTAGGATCTCTGTAATTGTGAGTTTATTCCACCCACCCCAATGCCATCCTTCTGGTACTAGCAAAGTAATTTTAAAATTGCCTGCTATCTTATTTATCTATGTAGTTTTAACTGTTAATTGCTTTCTTTTGCTTTCATCCATAAAACCAGCAGAGAAAGTCTCCTTTTTCACCAATTATAACATGATAGATAAACCTTTGTCTGGTCCCAAATGGCCCATAACACCTGGAATCACAGACCAGGTCCTCCACATGTCTCCTTTGTTAGCAACCTTGAGTAAATGCAACATTCCAGTTCCATATTTACATATCCCTCAACCACTTACTAGGGCATCCAGGTGGCACACTGGATAGAGTGCGAGGCCTGGAGTCAGGAAGACTCATCTTTCTGAAATCAAATCTGACCTCAGATACTTTCTAGCTGGGTGACTCTGGGCAAGTCACTTAACCTTGTTTGCCTCACTTCTGCATCTGTAAAATGAGCTGGAGGAAAGACATGGAAAACCATTCCAATATCTTTGCCAAGAAAACCCCAAATGGGGTCACACAACTGAAACGAAACAACGACGACCAATTACTACACTCAAAAATTCTGAAAACAGAGGTAATAGCCAACACCTTGCTCTCCGCCAATCACTTTCTTGGAAACTCCCCCAAAGAGGGAGGCGTATGTCAGAGACAAAACTTCCTGTACAAAAGAAGGAAAGCTCAGAAGTCCTCTTTGGAAAACACTGCCACACCATTGCGTCGATCTGGTACTTGATTTGGGAGATTGTATCATTCTTTTCCTATCTCTAGCTGGCTTCTAATAATTCTCATTTGGACTATTAAGTCTTTTGTGGGGGTATTCTTTTCCCCTCACAGTATGGAGGGTGAGTTACCACGTAATCATCTATCTAGAAAGGCATTTGATGGCCAGTGTTGAAAGTGAAATGGATATAAGAAATTAATCATTTCTTCCTAATTAAAATTTCTCCGTCTTACACAGAAACCTCTGGTTTCAATTTTACTCTATCACATTGCTGCTTGCTGCAGCAAAAATCTGTATCTTTGAAACCAATGTGCTTCCAGGGATGCTATATAACTGTAAATCATGTAACCAAAATTGTAAGTGACTCAAAAGACAACAGAAACATGCATAAAGTCAATGATTTCTCCAAAGAGATTGGGATCAGAATTTGTAATGGAAAAACTGAATAGATAAAAAATAACTATGGTCCAGACTATGACATGCACCTGGAAGGATAGTCTATCAGTCTAATAAATCAGTACGTTTGTAGGGAGAGGATTGAGCAAGGTTATTTCCCTCTAATATGATGAGCTTTTAGGTTGGTAAAGTATTTTTCATCCATCAGATCTTGTCTGAGACCATTTTGTTGGCACTTTCCTGTAGAGGTCATATAACAGTAGCCTTGTATCCCAGATCTGAATTTACCTATCCTAGGTCCAACCTTGAGGGCTATCCCTAAAATCACTCTGCCTTTGGCTCATTATGCCTTCATTACACCCGGAGTTTACCCTGAGAAAATCTTTGAAAGTAGTTCATGTCGAGGTCTCCACATGTGGGGAACAGTTCCCCAGATCCCACAGCTCACGTTTATTTAGCTCTTTACTGTTTACAAAATGTTCCCATGTTATTTCATTTTTAACTTCATGACAATCTTGTTAAGTAGATGCTGTTATCCATCCCATCTTACAGATGAGGAAACAGAGATTAAGTAGCTGCCTAGAGTGACCACATTGAGGATGTATGTAAGTTAAGATGTGAACGCAAATCCTTCAGACTCTGAGGCCAGCACTCTGTCTATTACATCTCTCAAGGTGATAATGCATATATCAGGTACAGGAAATCTCTATTTCGTCTAAAAAAAAAACCCATGAAAATGCGTGATTGATTCACAGGATTCCTAGCCTTAATCCTCCTTTTTTGGGTCCCCCTCAATACTAGTGTCTTTCCCCTGAGAATACCTCCAATTTACCTTGCACATTTTTTCCTACGCCTATGGTTTTCCTGGTTTTGTTTTTGTTGTTGGTTCAGTCCTTTCGGTTGTGTCTGACTCTTCATTCACCGCCCCATTTGGGGTTTTCTTGGCGGAGATACTGGAGTGATTTGCCATTTCCGGCTCATTTTACAAGTGAGGAAACTGAGGCACACAGGGTTTAGTGACTTGCGCGCAGTCACACAGCTAGTGTTTTCATTACCATTAAATTTCAACTACCATTAAATGTTAGCCCCTTCAGATAGAACCGAGGAGCTAGTCTAGACTGACTAATTCAGTTCCAGAGGTAGTACAACAAGCCCATGCGGCTTCAAACTCCGGAGGTGGAGGAAAGGGTGGGAACAATGGGTCACGTGGACCTCTAGCCCCGCCTTCGGAGGACTGAGGGGGTGGGGCGACTTAGCCAGGAACGAGTTTCGCCCCTCCGGGTCGGTTCTCTCGCGAGAGCGAACCTAGCCGTGCCCCTGCGCACCACCTTTTGCTTCCGGGTCAGAGTTCCGGCTCGCTGTTCCCATGTGGGGGAACTTTGCTGAAGAGTAGTTACCTCCCTCGTAGCGACTCACGAAGGCGGTGAGGGAGCTGCGCGCGGTAAGGTGGAAAGCGGTTGCGCATAGTCTGGGACACGCTGGTGCAGGCTCCACTTCACGGCGGAAGGGGAGCGGGGAGCTGGGGTTTCCTGAATTTGAGGGGCTTGGACGCAGCCGCAACCCCAGCCAGTGTGTGGCAGAGACCACAGCCCGAGGTGGGGAGGGGGGATCTGCTCGTTCAGACACCTTAAGCCCCGGCTCGGCCCGGCCACCTCCGTGCTGGTGAGCCCCAGGAAGGGTGTGTCTTTTCCTAAGTGTCTGTTACGGACAGGGGGGCTCCGAGCGCCTCTCCCAAACACGGGCAAAACAGGCCATTCGCCAGCACTTTCCTCCTCTTCGGCACATCTCCAATCCCCGGGATATCATCCTCATTTTTTCCTCTTTCTCTCCACCCTCTAGTCCAGAGGCTGCTCTTCTCATCAAGGCCATTCCGATCCTGGATACCTTTCCCCCCATACTCTTGGGCAGAGTGTTCCCATAGCGCACCCCCCTCCCCAAATCTTTAATCTTGGTCTCTACTGCTTAATCTACAATCGGCTCTGGGCTCCTTCTCTTCCGTAAAATCAAAATGCCCTGCCTTAGTCCTCTTTCTTCTTTTCAAGCTGTCGTCCCACATCTCCTCTTTCACAAATTCCTGCGGATAAAGCCGTTTAAGGTCTTTATGCTTTCACTTTTCGGCTTTTAGCAGTCTGACCTCTGGAACTGTGAGTTAACCAGGTAAGTTCATGCTTTCCATTGTTTTTGCTCAAAATTCAGACTGTCTTGATCTCTTCTGGAGGTCACCTGTCTGAGTTTTCCTGATGCTGCTCTTTTGTGTTCTCTTACCTGTCTGACCTTTTTTTTTTTTTTCCAGTTTCCTTTGCTGGATTATAATCCCCATTCCATCCATCGACCTATTCCCTGACTGGGTGTACACCAAGGCTCTGTTCTGGACCTTTCTGTCTCTCCACTTTATTGAGGTCGAACTGTCCACACTTATTTGGCGTCTCTATGCCCCTAACTCCCAGGTATAAATACCCCCTCTCATTCTTTCTGTCCTTTTTTATATATCTTATCTCCAGCCCTTGTCTTCTGCAGCCCATGGGACATTTCCAAACGAATGTCCCACGAGCATCTTAAATTCATCAAGTTCAGAACATAACTCATGTTTCTGCCCGAATCTGCTTTTCCTAACTTCCTTCTTTTTGTAGGAGGTACCACCATCCATTCAGTCACTCATTGAAACCTGAGCCATCTGTCACTCTTCCTCACCCCAGGTAATCCAGTTATTCGTCAGGTCTTTCTATGCCCCTAAGTCAGGCCCTCATTACTTCTTACCTGTAGTGTTTTAATAGTCTCCTAACTTGTCTTATTTGCTCCAGCCTCTCTCCTTGTCAGCCCATCCTCCTCCCAGATGACAAGTTGAGTTCCTAAAGTTCAGGTCTGACCGGGTTACTTCCCTACGAGATATGATCCAGTGGCTCCTATAATAAAATAAAAAGTCTAGACTCTAGAATAAAATAAAAACTCATTCTATTTGCCATTTAAATCCTTTCACAATCTGGCCTTTACCTACTTTTCCAGGCTCGTTACATATTGTCACCCTTCACACCCTTCTCAGTCCAGCCAAACTAACTTCTTGGTACTCAAACCTGACGCTCCTTCCCATCTGTTGTGTTGCACAAGTATACCTATACCTATGCCTCTTCTCATCTCTTTCCTTTAGAATTATGGTCTCTACATGAGACATTTTCTGAGTTCCCCAGCTTCTAGTGCCTCCTCCCTCCAGATTACTTTGTATTCATTTTGTGTGTATTTGCATGTACATACATACACATGTCATCTCACCTATTAGAATGTGAACTCAAAGGTTAGATTTTTGTCTCCAGCACTTACCACAGTGTCCAGCAGAAAGCAGGCCCTTAATAAATACTTGTTGATTGATTGGTTGAATGGCCTGATGTTTCATGCAGTATACTTACGCAGGAGTGGTACTTGCCTATGGTCTTCACATCTACTGTATAAGTTCCCAGGATTGCTCATTATCATTGTTGTATTTTTTTTTAAGGTGATAAAAGATGACATCTTTATCGCAGCAACTACAGCGTCTTGCTCTACCTCAGAATGATCCTAGTCTCTTGAGTAGGCATGAGGTTGCATCCTTGCTGTTTGATTGTAAAGAAGCAGCCAGCATTGACAGAGATACCATCTTTGCTATAGGTAAGCAAATCACATTTTTAAAAAAAAGATTTTCAGTGTTTATTTTCTGCATCAGCACATAGTTCAAAAGCCTTTTTCCCCTCTCTGGTATACTTAACATTTTCTTCTATGTTATATGCAGCTTTGAGGAGTTGTCTTATGTGGCACCTGAATGAGTGGATTGAGAACCAAAATTTGTTGCATCAAATGAGCTCTTTGCCACAGGCTTTGTGGGATTTTAAAAAATCAACTAATATTTATTAGGCATCTACTGTGACCCTGATTGTGTCAAATATAACAGTGGCATCACACAAATAGAAACAAATCCCTTTGGACCACATATTAACTTAGAAAACTACAAATCAACATTAATCAACATTGTATTGTATTTCTAATTTATTTCATTAAGTATTTCCCATTAACATTTTTTCTCTGGTTTTAATTTGGCCACATTCTAGGAAGGCCATGAGTTCAATACCTTTGCTTTACAATATGATGCTTACAAAAATAGGTGTTAGTGTGGCATATAAAGAGCCTCTGACTTTAGAATTGGAATGCTTGGATTTGAATTCCCACCTCTGCTTCTTAATAACTTCAGTGGCCTTAGGCAAGTCATCTGTTCTCTTTGGACCTCAATTTCCTTCTTTGTAAAATGAGGGAATTAGACTTGGATGGCCTATAAAATCCCCTCTAGGTCTAACTCTTTAAAGTAGGAGTTTTAGGCTTTCCCTGAAAAGAGGAGTTTCTTTGATAAAAGAAAAGGCTCGGGCATAAAAGGCAGTGTATAATCCATCATGGGTAGACTACAAGTCCTATAGAAATCCAGACTTTGTAGTACCACAAATTAGGAAGGGCATTGACCACAAACCAGAGTGTACTTAGAGGAGATCAACTGAGCTAGTGAGGAAATGGGATTATATTAGAGCATATTTTGGGGGGAAAAAAAGAGGGTATTTTGGAGGAAGAGTATGGCTGTCTTCACATACTTGAAGGGCAATTGTGCGGAAGAGGTTTAGATTTGGTTTGTTTGACACCAGAGAACAGAACTAATAGCAATGGATGGATGCTCAGCTTAGGCAGGTTTGATTCCATATAAGCTAAAGCTTCCTAATAATTAGAGTGTTCAAAAGCAGGACTGCCTGCTTCAGAAGGTAGTGGATTCTCTGTCATGGGATTTGGCCGGGGAAAGGAGGTTCCTTTATTAGGGGACAGAAACCACTTAATGGTGATGTTGAAGAGATTTCTGTTCAGGAATAGGTTGGACCTCTGACATTCCTTCTATCTATAAGATTTATTTCAATATTATTTTGAACTAAGAAAGGTTTTCATGGAATACGAGTGAGAATGGCATATAGTAATAAGATTAGCTAAACCTGATTGGACCGGAAGGGAGTAATGAGATAAAAGGTTGAATCAGAAATGTATCTGTTTTTTAATGTTTTAGGTAGAAATAAATTCTATGTAAATTAGTTTGTAGCCCTTAATATTTAACTTTGACAAGAACCCACAGAGTAAATACTACAGTTTACATGAATAATTTTGTAGTATTTAGAGCTAGAAGAGAGCTTAGACATCATCTAATCTTACCCAGTCATTTTACAGAAAAGGAAATTGAGATACAAAGAGGTAATGCTACTTGCCTTTGAATTCAGATCCTCTCACTTGAAAGTCAGTGCTCTTTATTTGTGTAGTGACCTATTTTAAGGATTTTCAAATGCTTGTTACACCTTAATGGTTGATAAATATTTTCTTCATTTGAAAGCTTAGCCAAATGCTTTTTAAATCATGTAGCAAATTGCTGGTAGTATCAGAATTGGGAAAGAGTTTTTAAATGTAGCATTGCCCAAACCTCTAGACATTACTGTGTCACTGGGTGTTTTAAATAGTAAATGCATAGGTCTTAAAATTTTATTATATATTAGTGGTGGCATTTCATTATAATATTTCTGGGTCTTCACAGTAAGATTTATTGTCTTAATTTTTATACAAAAACCACTTTCCACTTTTTTTCTTAGGATGTACTGGCCTTGAAGAGCTTATTGGGATTGATCCTTCATTTCAGAAGTTTGAGTCTACTTTGTTCAGCCAGTTGGCAAAAAGCTTGGAGAGGAGCGTTCAGACTAAGGCAGTGAACAAACAGCTGGATGAAAATATTTCATTATTTCTTATACACTTGTCTCCTTATTTCATGCTTAAGCCAGCACAGAAGTGCCTGGAGTGGTTGATTCACAGGTAGTCAGTTAAACTGTATTCATACTAATAGACTTAAAATCCTAAGCATTTGTAAAAATCACTAAAATAGTTCAAAGTACTCATTTGTGTAGTTAATTTTAAGGTTAAAATAACTGTGTGTTAGTAGATTTTTTTCTCTTACACTGCAGTGTCTATATACTGGGCAAGCATCCTATTCCAACATTAAAATGACTTTTTTTTTTTTGTATTTACAAAAATAGGTACTAGGAACCTGTAATAAATGGCTTAAAATGTCTTTATTTAAATGAGGTCACTCTACCTTACTTTTGAGAATGGACCTGTAACACCTGGGAAAATATATATTTAAACATCCTTTTCTCCATAGAACTGCTGCAGTTTCTTGAATTGTTAGGGTAGAGTCAAGGGCATGTACTTCCAACCTCATGCACTATTCCTTTCCCCTTTTTTGTCTACTGATCTCAAGTACTACAAGTAGGTGAGTGATAAATGTCAGTCTAGTAGGATTATTTGGATCACTAGTTTATGTCATTGGTGCATTTTCATAAATCCTCTCAGTGTACCTGATACGTAGGTAGAAGGTCTTCATATAAATCAGAGACAGTTTGGTGTAGTAAACGGAGTGTTAACTGCCCTTTTTTGTGTAACTTTGGACAAATCACTTCCCTTTGGCCCTCTGTGGCCTCATCTGTAAAGTGAAGATCTTAAATGTTTTTTATGTCATAGCCATTTGGCACTCCAGCAAAATTTGTGGTCTCCTCCGAATAATGCTTTTAAATACTTAAAATACATGAGATTAAAAAGGAAATTAATTCTGTTGAAATACAATTATCAAAGTATTTTTAAAAATACGATGTTAATGGATCCCAGATTAAGAACCTCTAGTCTAGACAATTTTTAAGGTTCTTTCTAGCTCAAAAACTCTTTGATGTTACAGTACTGAAAGAAAAAAAAAATCAAGTGATTTCCATCTTTCCAAAACAAATCAGTTTTTATGTGAGTCTTAAAGATTGGTTCTCTTAACTTCTCAAGTTTTCCTCCATATGTGGTTATAAAGTTATAGGACTTAGAAGTAAACTTCTAATACTACCCCTCTCCTTGTAAAGGAAATCAAATCTACCCTTCTCTTAAAGAGTGAATAGACTAGTTTTACTAATGAGAATCTTCCTAATTATGTTTCAGACAACATTTACTTTTTTAATTCATTGTCATTCCTTAACAGTATTTAATTGATCTGATGTAATGGATAGAGCCTAACAATTTAATGTTAGAATTTTATATATATACATATATACATACACATACACACACACAAGCAGACTCTGAATAACTGCCTTAACCAAGGTCTTTCACGTTAATATCAATACATTAGATATAATCCAATTCTACTGTAAGGTCTGAAAACTTCATTCTAACATTTTTTGACTATTTCTTGATGACATCGTTCCAATGGAACTGATTCCATAATTATTAATTATGTAATCTCATTTGACCATTTTCCCCCCAATAGAATGATGACATTAGCTGGGGATTGCCTATATCCACTATATCTGCAAATACTATATATTTATAAATGTCTGCCATGGACATGGAAATTACTTCCATTAAAGCATAGAATTTTAGAAATACAGGAAATTTTTTTGTTGTGGAATGAATATTGATGAGTTCATATTCATTTAGCAAGTTATAGCTATAAAGAGCTTTCACGTCCATTTCAGTCATACTAGACTGCCCTTTCCCACCTCTGCTCATTTTTAGCAAGCCACTCTTCAAGGCTAGCATACTCCACCATTCAGCTAAAGTTTTTATTCCTTTTTTTAAAAAAATTATTATTTATTTTAAACATTCTTTTTAAATCTTGAATTGCAAATTCTCCACCTCCTTTCCACTCCCTCTCCTCCCTTCCCCACTGAGAAGGTAAGCAATATGATATCAGTTATACGTGTGAAATCATGCAAAACATATTTCCATATTAGCCATATTGTTAAAAAAAAAAGTGAGAATATTATACTTCAATTTGTACTCAGAGTTCATCAGTTCTCTCTCTGGAGATGAATTGCATTTTTTTATCATGTGTCCTTTGGAATTGTCTTGAATCATTGGAGATAAAGGAAACTTTAAAGATAATTCAGTTCAGTAGCTTTAGTTTACAGAAGATAAATTTGGAAGTCCAGAGAGGTTAACTGACTTACTTAAGGTCCCCCAGCAGAACCAAATTGAACAGGCACTATAATATCCAACTATTGTATTTCAAAATAAAGTGATGTTAAGGACTGTGAAGGGGTGTCCCTTGAACTTGTCTTTCCGAGTTGATTTATTTTCCAGAAACAGTGGACACAGAGCACAAAGGAGGCCTTAAATGTGTCAAGGATGAAGGCCTTCCACCCCACAAACATAATTTGTTGTTTGCACCCTAAGCTGGATTTTCTGTGTGTCGTTGGGAGGCAGGACAGGCACCAGCCAGTCTGTACTGGGCTGTGAAAATGTTTGTGCCTTTGGAGTCTTTTGAAGATAAGTGGACCCCTATCTTCATAGTTTAGCCATTCCTAAGGGAAAAGAATAGGGCTTTTGCCATAGCCTTGCCCTTCCCCTTTGGGAGGGATTTTGTCCTTACCCCACATTTACTGCACCTTTCTCCTCCCTTGCCACACCCCTTCCTGTTTTCTCCTTTTGTTGTACTGTCATAAATATGCAAATTTCTGTAAGGACTAGGAATTCTAGGGGTTTCAGGTACATGTTCATTTCTCTTGTAATAAACCTGATTTTCATGTAAGTTTCATCACATTGTGATTGCCTGTTGACAAAACTTAAATATGAATTGATATGCCTTATAACTTACTCTATATTTGTGTATTATACATTTTTCTAGAATTGAGAACACTTAAGTTTAGAAAATGTGGCATTTTAAATTATCTATTGGGGGAAAATATATTGTTAATGTATTTCATAAGTTTAACTGTTTACCTTCTTCCTAGATTTCATATCCATCTTTACAATCAAGATAGCCTCATTGGTTGTGTTCTTCCATATCATGAGACAAAAATATTTGTTCGTGTTATACAACTTCTAAAAATTAGTAGTCCAACACATAAGTGGAACTGGTTGGAACCTGTTAAGGTATGATTATTAAATGACACTTGTCAGGGTATGTGCATCTACCATGATGCCATGATTAAAAATCTTGATAAAGGGAAAATTCATTTTAAAAATATTATTTAGTTCTTTTGACTTGTTTTTAAAAATCTGTGTACTCCATTATTTATCATAAGTACCAATGGAAGGAAAATAATCCAGTTGGGAAAATTTTTAAATTAAGTTCATTCCATATAAAAATAATTTTGGGGGAGGAATAAAAATTCACAAAGTGTTAGGAAATTTGCTTATTACCTCAATTTTTAGCTTAAAAACTTACACAAAAATTAGAAAGTTAGGCAGTTTAATGGTGAGGTTCCTATTACATAGCCTTCAAAGGGCAAGCTGTATGCATGTAAATGTTTTATAGTTCTTAGTTTGCAGTGATTTTGGCAGGCCAAAATTAGAAAAACTGGTTGCACGTCTTTTTAGAGCACTAAATTATCAAAGTAGATGTAGATAAAAACAGACGGGAAAAATCAAGATTAAAAATAGTTAAAAAAAAAAAAAGTGGAAAAAATCAGAGACCGTCTGTAACTTACACATGCCTCTTTATGGCTTCTTTGCCTTCACTGGTTTGGAGTGGGCTTTGTGGTCAGGCTCAGAGCGATAGGACAGGGGCGTGGAAATAACATTTGAGGAAAGAAAAGAGGACAAATCTCCGGCCTATTTCTTCTCCCAAAGTTGGTGCTACTCAAACTGCAGAGTTGGTTTGGCTGCATTCCCTATCACCTTTCTTTCCGCATCTCCTTACCCTTTTGTAATACATTCATTGTCTCCCTATTTCATGGTACATCAAATCTAAACTCTCCCTCCCACCATCTTCTATGTCCAGCCTTATTTCCACTACTTCACAATATGCATACCCCATCATAGCAAAGTTTCCTCATTGTACATTCTCACCTTCGTGTTTTCCTTTGTTTCCTATATTCAGAATTCTCTGCCTATCCAAATCCTACCCTTCCTTTAAGTCCTTCCTCTTCCCTAAGCCTTTACTGATTTCTCTAACTCTAAATAAACTCAAAATTCCTATAGCCTGTAATGCTTACCTTTGCGTTTAGTTTTATATTTTTTGTTTATTGTTTCATGTGTTATTCTTCCTAATTAGATTTAGAAACTCTGAAAGCAAAAATTCTATCTTAGTATTTTTTTTGATAGTATCTAATCTAGTGCAGAGCGCTGTATGGACACTCAATTAATATTTGTTAAGTTGATTAAATTTGTTTATGATAGATTTGTCTTGTCTTTTAAATTTATTTTGACTGTTTCTTCCAACAGATGTCTGGGGTTCATTTAGCCAAAGGAACTTTGGTTACCCATTGCTACAAAGACCTTGGTTTCATGGATTTTATATGCAGTCTAGTAACCAAATCCATAAAGGTTAGTATATATTGTTTTATTCTGTATATATAATGTCCATTAAAGTCCTATTCTGGTGCTCCATCAAGGCATAAAGATGGCCCTCTTTTTTTCAAAATTTTGCCAGTAGAATGTAAACTCTGACAGGAAAGGCTTTAATTCAAGTAGGGGCCTGATAATGTACTTTCTGTTTGGAAGAGCTCATCATCAGGCTGGTGGTGACAGGATGAGGGACTTCTTGGCCATATCAACTCTTGAAGACTGGCCATTAAGAGGGAGTATCCACCCAGATGTAGTGGGAATACCTTTCTTTATGTCATTACATAAAACAATTTTATTTTGCTATGAAATCTGCATCAGTAAATGAGCAGTTTGATTAATATATATACATGATATGAAAATACTTTTCTTTGAAAGTGAATTGTTAGAGATTATTTTAGTACAGGTTGAATTACTGTTACCAAAAAAGCAGTTTTAGAAATATTTATTTGTATATATGTATATGTGTGTGTCAGAGATGGTTGAGTGCTCCAGTTTCTCGTATTCATTAGAAAGAGAGCTTATTCCCCTTAGTCATGAGTGCTATTATGTTATATGAAAACTGTATTTACTCCCCTAGTTGTGAGTGTAGCCCATGTATGTCCCTCTGAATTTCCAGAGCCTTCCAATTTTCTAGATGCTCATGTGGCCCTGTTTTAATACCATAAGACCTGCATTTGGAAATGGCAGTCTGCAAAAGACATAACTACCACCACACCTCCCCAAAACTGGTGTTGTCTTTGCTGACCCTGTCACTTACTGTTTTCTAACTGAAATGGCAAAAAACGTTTGTTATATTGAGGGGATGTTATAACCTGTATTGTTATCTCAAGACTCAAGACAAAATATTGTCCTCTGAAACAATTGTGTAGAGGAAAAGCTTGATAATAAAACAAAACATGATTAGTTTAGAGGGTAGCTAGATACATCATACTAAGCATTGGCTTTAAAATAGGTAACTATATTGGTACAATGACAGACTATTGCTGGTACTGGGTTTCTGTTATACCGGTTAGGTCATTACCACAGTCTCTCAATTTAGCAGACACCCAATGAGATGTATAATTTAGAATCAGTTATGTTGCATTAAAATAAAATGATGCAAAAAAAAGTATTTAAAAATTCTGAAGAAAATAATTTGATTCTTGTATTTATGTCTAGTTATTGTCTTCCTAGTCTAATTCTTTATGATTTTTCCTTTATAGGTTTTTTCAGAGTATCCTGGAAGTTCAGCTCAATTGAGAGTCCTACTGACTTTTTATGCTTCCACAATTGTGTCAGCTCTAGTGTCTGTTAATGTCATATCAGACGCTTTAGTTGCTAAGCTTTTCCCCTATATTCAAAAGGTGTGTTCTCTTTATATGTAAAATGGATTGTTATTAGCTCCTATCTACTCAGTAATTTTTAAGAATTCTTTTAGAAGAATATTGATATTTGGTACACATTTATAGAAAAGTTATTTAAATCATGTAAAAAAATACGATAATTGTTGAGGTGATAATTTCTAGACAAAGTATTTTCCATCTCTCTCCAAAGCTACCATCTTGGCAACTTACTGGAAAATCTCCAAGGTCAAATTATCTGGCTACTATTCTCATCATTTGAAACATTTGACCAGAAAAAAGCAGATTAGTACAATCCAATTTGATTTTTCTTTCTTCTTCACCTTCCCATGTTAATGCCAATGTGTCTTCTACCTACTTCCATGGATCTTAGCATCCTTATGTTTTCCTCTGTCAATAGTCAAATTGGTGGCATTCATCTCTTGTCTCAAAATTTCTCCCTAATTAAAGCTCTCAGTCTCTCAGTGGTCTTAGCTAAATATTAGGAGGAAAGAAACTTGACAAAAATAAGTTAATTATGTTTGGACTGAGTGGGGTAGAGATCATAGGTGGATTGTATTTTATTTATTTTTTGTGAGGCAATAAGAGTTAAGTGACTTGCCCAGGGTCAGACAGCTATTGTCAAGTGTCTGAGGCCACATTTGAACTCAGGTCTTCTGACTCTGCCCCACCTAGCTGCTCTCTCCACAACCCCCCCCCCCCCTTTTTTTATTTTGGTGGGTTGTATTTTAAGAGGAATTTGTAAACTCTTTTGAATGTGTATTTTAAGTATGTCTTCAACAAGCATTTATTCATTAAGGGCCTGTTCTGTGCCAAATACTGTGCTTGGCATCAGGGATACAAAGAAAAGTCTTGCCCTCAAGGAACTTATATTGTGTTGGCATGTGCCTTGTGTTGTTCCTTGATTCCTGGCATTCCCTTCCTTATACTTGCCCAAGGTCAGCAAGTACCCACCCCACTTCTGAAGGATAGCAGACATGTACTTTACATCGTGCACTGAGGTTCTGTTATACAGTGTTCTAAAAGTTGTAGTGCGTTTTCAAGCTAAAAGTAGCTTTAAGCTGCACTAAAACTTTTTTTTTCTTTTTTTCTTTTCTTTTTTTTTCTCTTTTTTTTATTCATTTTTTAAATTTTAATTTATTTTTAACATGTTTGGTTTTCAGCATTGATTTTCACAGGCATTTGAATTACAAATTTTCTCCCCATTTCCTCCCCCCCCACTCCAAGATGGCGTACACTCTGGTTGCCCTGTTCCCCAGTCTGCCCTCCCCTCCATCACCCCATTCCCCTCCCATCCCCCTTTCCCTTCCTTTCTTGTAGGGCAAGATAAATCTCTATGCCCCATTGCCTGTGCATCTTAATTTCTAGTTGCATTAAAAAAAAAACTTTTTTACTTTTGAACATCTATTTTTTTAAAACCTTGAGTTCCAAATTCTCTCCCCTCTTCCCTACCCATCCACACTCTCCAAGAAGTCAAGCAATTCAACATGGGCCATGCACTAAGACTTTTGCAACATGTATAAATAGAAAACTAAAATTATGTTTATTTGTCCCAGGATAATATAAGATGAAACATAATTTATATTTTTCTCCAATCTTTTGAAAAAATTTTAGGGACTAAAGTCATCTTTACCTGATTATAGAGCTGCAACCTACATGATAATCTGTCAAGTCTCAGTGAAAGTGACGATGGAAGATACTTTTGTTCATTCCTTGGCATCACAGATTGGCAAAACCTTGACCAAAATCCCCTCTTTGATCAAGGATGGATTAGGTTGCTTGATTGTACTCTTGCAGAGACAGAAAGTAGAGGGCCTTGGGAAAAAGTAAGTATAGGATGATGAAACAACAAATTCTTTGTTCCTGGAACAGCTGAATAAATTTGTTTTGAGTTAAATGATACATGCTTTTAATTTATAATTGCCCTATGTTGACTACCAGAGGCAAATAATATGGACTTGATTCTTTATAGGCTGTTTGCTCACCTATGTAATGTTCCTGACCTTGTTTCCTTACTACATGAAATTTCTGTGGCGTATGATATCAGTCCTCTTTTGCGTTACATGCTTCCCCATCTCATTGTCACCATCATTCATCATGTTACAGGTATGTGATTTTATATTATGCCAAGTGATTGTGTCTTAAACTGATTTATTCTTTGCTATTAGTGAGAAACCTTAGTTTTTCAAATGTCCCTTAACATTTGGATGTTCTTATGCATTAAATATTGCAATTTCTGACTAATCTTAATTGAGAGAATGCTTCTTAAGGCGTGTTAATTGAAGCTTTATAAAATTTTTAAAATGATGTGTGATTATTTAGCATGTACTTTTTTTTAACTCATTAAATACTTGAGAGAGAGCCTCTAAGAAGAAACACTTAAACTAAAGTTGCTACCACTAACAAGCAATCAGAAGTTATTTTAGAACATCACAGATATTATCAGTCAATGGGAAAAGAAGATTTTCTATACTAAAGTTTGATTTCCAAGCAACTTTTCAGAAATAAGACTGTTCGATGAATGAGGATCACTGTATTTGGAATCCAGTGACTGGTACCATTAGGCCTAATGCTGATGATGTATCTAGTAAGGACTATGAAAAACTCCTGGTTGAAAGAGGGAATTATGGAAGCATATTTTTAGCCCTTTACTAGATTTAGGTTTTTTAAGTTTTTAAGAGATTTTTTTAGAATTCCTTGTGCTACTGGATTGGGTTTGGAGTTAAGAGCCCTAAATTCTTGTCACAGGCAGTGTTTCCAGACAAGTTGTTGATTTCTCTGTGTCTTTTCCCATCTGTAAAATGAAGATAATACTGACTGCATGGTATTTTAATTTGTAAGCAAATCTAAGGTTTTTCATATATGAAAGTGCTTTGAAAATATAAATCACTATGCAATCTTAATGTATTTAAAATATTATCCCTTTGGATAACAGTGAAAGAGAGAGTAAAGTATGTCTTTTGAAACCATCTCGATTTTAAAACTTGTCTATTATTAGTGAATTGAATAGAATTAGTATTTCTGAATGCTTTTGTTTTTCTACTGATGTAGATTGAAACCCTTCCATGCCTTAGTGGATAGATGGTATTCTTTGGTTGCTGTGGCCAAAAGAGATTTATCCTCCAGTGACCCGGGTTTCTGTCTTCTCTGTTTAGCTTGGATGGTTCCTGGATGATAGATACAAGGGTTGTTGTTAGATCAGTACTTGTATCTTTTTTATCTTGATTGGATTTAATAGAACTTTTTCTGTGCTGAAAGAGCTGTTGAGAAGCCAGGTTCTCTTTCATGATGAGATGTTGAAGTGTAAGACTTTTTTTTAAAAATAATTGAGATTTCCCCCTATAATCCTTGTTTCTATGTTGTTGCTTACTAAGAAGAAGAAGAAGAAACTGAGGAGCTGGACAGTCACATATATGCTAGACTCTTAGAAGATGTACTTAAAGATATATCATTGGAGAACAACTTAGACCATTTGTTGGCTAGGTAAGATGCCACTTTTAAATTATGTATGTGGTCTGGTTGATTCATGGATGGGTTTTCACCCTTCCCATGCTCCCTTGCTTTTCTACACCTTGTTTTGATGTAAACCATTTTATTATTCACAGATACTGTATTTCTGCAAGACTGGCCAGTGAAAACATATTGATTATTTTGTTTTATTAGATTCCATTTGTTTTCTGTAATACTGTTTCATTGTATTGGTGGCTCTGGAGTAAGACGTTTTCAGGATAGATTAATATGAAACAAAAATTGAGCACACTTTGATATCACTCAGTAACTGTTAATAGGAAAGCCTTAATTATAGGGAAGAAATGGTATTTCTTCTTCCTGGTTAAAGGTACTTGCATATCTAATAAGGAGACATATTGACCCATATTTTATTAATTGTTTTGTTTCTTAGCACTCTTCTTGAAGAATATATTTCATACAGTTCACAGAAAGAAACAGATTCTAAGGCGATATCACTACTTAATGAACAACTTCTTCCTCTCGTTAGACTTTTGGAAAGCAAGTAAGTTACTTTTTCCTTATATGTACTTTTTTATGAATTACATAGGGCTTTCCAGTTCTAGTTAATTCTGTAAATTAAAAATCATATTTCACACAAAAATCTTATGTTGAATTGTTTGCAGTATGCAGTGGGCTGTCAGTAGGAGGAGAAAATATTGGAGATACTTGTTTTACAGAGATTTTGTTAGAGAAACATTCATTTTAACACAATTTGATCTCTTCCTTTTGGTTTTGAAGATGTCCATTTAATCCTTAGTCAGTAAGCATTAAGTGTTTACTATGTGTCAGGAACTATATGTACTAAGGGAATACGAAAAAAGGCAGAAGACGGTCTTCCCTTAAGGAGCTCACAGTCCAGATTTTGGGGCTCTTAATATATCTGAACCCTAATTAATACATGCGTATAATGAAAGGGAGAATTGTGCTTTCTAAAAAAAATTATAATGGTTGTATTGATTGATTTTATTCATGACTAATTTAGTTTTCTTTAGACTTGAGTCCTTCAAAAAATTTATAAAAGAGTTGTGTGGGCTCTGAGTCAGTGATGGAGAAGGAATGCTGTAACAGTGTATCCCAGAGTTGGGCTCTTTAGTCTATGTTCATTTTTCCTCATCCTCCTTTGCGCTCTTTTTCCTTGAATGAGGGAAAGGGGAGAGGGAGTGGAAGGCATTACAGACAGTAGAATTTACAACAATTCTCGGGAGGTTGCTAAATGAAAAAATTTAAAAACTGCATTAGAAGAAGTCTTTAAAGATATTTCTTTGCCTTTAACTTTTTTGTTAGGCAAACGACATATTTTATAACAGTCAAACATATGTTTGACCAGTTTCCTTAAATTAAAGTGCAGAATACCCTCTCTGTTTGGTAGGGGGAGGTTCTAAGGATACCTAGGAAAAAGTCCCCACAAAGTACTTAGGACAGCTCCCCAGTTTTTCTGCAAAATGTCTGCATTTCTAGTGCCCATTCCAGCTTTATTAGGTGCTGATAGATTTTATTTTTTAATATTAATTACATTTTTTGATCTGTAAAAATCTGATTTTCTCCTTCTTCTGCCCACCCCCAATTGAGAATGAAAGAAAAAATAATACCCTTATTACAAACATGTTTAGTTAAACAAAACAAATTTCCTCATTGGCCATGTCCAAAAAATTATTCTCATTCTGTATTCCGAGTCTTTCACCTCTCTATCAGAAAGTAGATAGTATGTATCTCCATCAGTTCTCTGGAATCACGATTGGTCATTGTACTTTCTAGAGTTCCTTATTTTCCAGAGTTGTTTTTCTTTACAGTATTATTGCTATTGTATAATTGTTCTCCTCATTCTGTTTACTTCACTGCATCAGTTCATACGAGTCTCCCCAGGTTTCTCTGAAACTACCTCCATCAATTTTTACAGCACAATAATATTACATTTGTATACCATAACTTGTTCCACCATTCTCCAAATTTGTGGGCCCTCACTGAGATTCACATTCTTTTGTTTTTGTCATTGTTCATTTTTCAGTTGTGTCCAAATCTTCGTGATCCCATTTGGTGGGTTTTCCTGGCAAAAATGCTGGAATGGTTTGCCATTTCCTTCTCCAGCTCATTTTACAGAGGAGGAACTGAGGCAAACAGGGTTAAGTGACTTGCCCAGGGTCACAAAGCTAGTAAGAGTCTGAGGCTAGATTTGAACTCAAGAAGAAGAGTCTTTCCTGATTCCTGGCCCAGAAGTGCCATGTGGCACTGTACCACCTAGCCGAACTATTCTTTGCCACTTTAAAAAGAGCAATAAATATTTTTGTACATCCTTAAGATTGATTTTATTTTGAACTAATCCTTCTAATTCCTCCTCTTGGGTACAATGCATTTCTCTTAACTCCTGTGTTTGAACTTAAAAGTTTCTATACAGCTCTAGTCTTCAGGATTTTTTCTGCTTCACTAAAGGTCCATTTTTTCCACTGTACTCAGGTTTGCTGGGTAAGTTATTCTTGGCTACAAGCCTATATATCCTTTGCTTTCTGGAATATGGAATTCAGAGCTCTCCTCCCCATCATAATGGTGCTTACTATATTGTGCGTGACCTTAACTATGGCTCCTCAGTACTTAAATTCTTTATTTCTGGCTCCTTGTAGTATTTTTTTTTTCCCTTAACCCTGTAAGCTTTGGATTTTATCTTTAATATTCCTGGGAGTTTTCATTTTGGCTTTTCTTTGAGGAAGTGGCCAGTGGATTCTTTCTATTTCCATTTTATCCCTCTACTTCCAAGAGATATGGATAGTTTCCTTTTAATTTTCTAGAAATACTGTATTTAGTCTTTATTTTTTCATCATGGCATTCAGGTAGTCCAGTGATCATTAATTTTTTTTCTCCTCAATCTCTTTTCTAGGTCATTTGTTTTTTTCTGTGAGCTACCTTCCATATTCTTTTTAAATCTTTTGACTTTGTTTTGATATTTCTCATTGTCTCATGGAGTCATTGTCTTTTTGTTGTTGTTCAGTCATTTTCAGTCATGTGTGGCTCTTTATGGCTTTATTTGGGGTTTTCTTTGGCAAAGATACAGGTGTGGTTTGCCATTTCCTTCTCCAGTTCATTTTACAGGTGAGGAAACTTGAGGCAAACAGGGTTAAGTGACTTGTCCAGGGTCACACAGCCAGTAAGTCTCTGAGGCCAGATTTGAACTCAGGTCTTCTTGACTCCAGACCTGGTGCTCCAGCCACTGTGCCACTTAGATTCCCTTGTCTTCTTTTGGGTTCATTCTCGTTTTCAGAGAGTTTACTGCTTGTACAAGGTTTTGTTCCTCTTGTGCCAAAGTTATTAGTTCCCTTTCCAAATAGCTCTTATTTCTTTTCCTTTTTTTTTTTTTGCCTCTAGCATTCTCATTTCATTTGTAAAAACATTTTAAATATATATATATACATATATATATATTTTAACTCTAAATTTCCTCTAGGAATTCTAGTTGAATTTGTGCCCAAGCTGTGTTTTTCTTGGACACTTTTCTTGTCTATATTTTGGGGTCATTCTCTTCTTTGAGATTTGTGTTTTGGCCATCTGTAATAGTTTTTGAGGATGGGGTTCTTTTTTGTTTGTTCATTCTTCCAGTTTACTTCCTGACTTTAGACTTGAAGTTATGGCAGTGCTCTGCACTCTTCTGGAGGGAAGGCTGGGCTAATCCTGTTGCTGGGTGTTGAATGTTGTGTTATTCCAGGGTCTCAGGGACACCTTTACACTAGAGACTTTTGCAAGCTCAGTGCTCCCAAAATGGTCTGATCCAGGGCAAAGTCTGATTGCTGCCCTCCTCCTCTGAGCTCTGCAAGTTCCTGACCTCTGTCTGAGTTTAAGCAACAGTAGTTCTGCTGAACGCAGCTGGTTCTGAGGGATAGACCTATAGCGCCTATGCGTCTGGAATTTCTGCCCATTTTAGACCTCTGCTGGCTTTAGATAGGCCTGGAAGCTGGAACTTAGACCCTGCTGTGCTTTTGTTCTGAGCCGTACTGCTACGCTAAATGCTTCTCACTTAAGTCCCCACGACTGCTTCTCCCCCTACAATGCCACCTATGGATTCAGAGGCTTTCCTCACTCCATCCTCGATCTGTAACCTGGACCCCGGTAGTGAGCACTAAAGACGCTTAGCATCTATTCCTGTTGCGGTGGGGTGGGGTGAGTGGGGAGGGGACCCAAAGTGGTCTGGGGCTTCCTCTTGCCCAGGTGCACAGCCTCATGCACCTGGCCAGATCCTATCCTTGATATCCCAAAGACTCTTTGTGTCTGTCTACTGACTTAGACTGGACCATGACTTCTTCTTGAATTTCCAGATAAGGATTCAGTCTGGTATGTTTTCTAGATGTGTTTGGAAGAGTTTGGGGGCAGGGGGCTGAGCTCACTGCACTTCTTCCTGCTATTCAACCACCTCTGCTGATAATGTTTTTAACATCTGCTAATCTTTATTTTTAATAAAAAGGAGTTTTTTTGACTCAGTATCAAAAACCAGAAAAATAGGTGGACTAGAATGTGAATAGTATTGTGGGGAGCCAAAAAGTCCATGTCAAACATCTTAAGCTTCAAATATTAACTCCTAGCATAGAGAGTTACTTTTATGTTTTCTCCTGAATAACATTCTTTTTGATCATATTTCCTTTTTTCCCCTCCTTTCTAACTAATTTAATTGTTTATGGATAGGGATTAATTTTAGCTTTTTGTTTATTTTTTTAATATATTTTTTACTTATTGAGTTAAATATTTACATGTAAAAAATTTTAACGTCCACTTTAAAAAATTTTGAGTTCCGAATTCCCTCTCCCTCCTGTCCCTCCCCCACCCCATGAGAAAGAAATATATCCATTATAAATGTGAAGTCATGTAAAACAAAAACAGCCATATTGTAAAAGAAAATACACACAGAAAAAAGAAAAACAAAGAAAGTGAAAAAAAGTATGCTTCAATCTGCTCTCAGCATTTACCAATTCTCACTCTGGAGGTGGATAGCATTTTTCATTATAGGTTCTTTGGAATTATCTTGATCAGAGGAGCAAAGTCTTTCATAGTTGATTGTCTTTAAAATATTATTGTTACTATATGACTATATATGCATATGTATATATACAGTTATATATATGTGTGTATATATGCACACACACACACTATTACTGTTACTGTCGTCATTTCTTAGAGCAGTAGTATTCTATCATAATAATATAACACAATTTGTTCATCCATTCTTCTGGGTATCCTTTGATTTTTCAATTCTTTGCCACCACAAAAAGAGCCTCTTTATTTTTGCACAAATAGGTCCTTACTCCTTTTCTTTGATGTCTTTGAGATACAGACCTAGCATTGCTGGGTAAGAGGGTATGCACAATTTGATTGCCCTTTGAGCTTGGTTCCAAATTCTTTTCCAGAAAGGTCGGACCAGTTCACAACTTCACCAACAGTTTATTAGTGTCCCTATTTTTCCACATCCCCACCAGCATTTGTCATTTTCCTTTTCTATCATGTTAGCCAATCTGATATGTGTGTGGTGGTATCTCAGAGTTGTTTAAACTTGTTTTTCTCTAATCAGTAGTGATTTAGAGCGTTTTTTTCATGTGACTATTGATAGCTTTGATTTCTTCATGTGA
>CM053626.1:222252612-222271072 GCA_028646595.1 Phalanger gymnotis | reverse complement strand
TCCCTATTTTTCCACATCCCCACCAGCATTTGTCATTTTCCTTTTCTATCATGTTAGCCAATCTGATATGTGTGTGGTGGTATCTCAGAGTTGTTTAAACTTGTTTTTCTCTAATCAGTAGTGATTTAGAGCGTTTTTTTCATGTGACTATTGATAGCTTTGATTTCTTCATGTGAACACTGTTCATATCCTTTGACCATTTGTCAGTTGGGGGATGGCTCTTATTTTCACAAATTTGGCTCAATTCCCTGTGTATTTTAGAAAGAAGAGAAATTCTTTTTCTCAGAGAAATTTGCTATAAAAATTTTCTGCCAGTTTCCAGTTTTCCTTCTAATTTTGTTTGCTTTAGTTTTGTTTGTGCAAAAACCTTCTTCATGTGATCAGCATTATCCATTTTATTTCCCATGATCCTCTCTATCTCTTGTTTGGTCATAAACTCTCCTCTTATCTCCAGATCTGACAGATAAAATTTTTCATGTTCTTCAACCCTCTCTGTATAAATTGTTTGTCCGTTTTTACCTTATTTTGGTATATGGTGTGAGGTGTTGGTCTCTGCATAATTTCTGCCAAACTGCTTTCCATTTTTCCTAGAAGTTTTTGTCAGATAGTGAGTTACTGCCCCAAAAGCTTGGATCTTTGGATTTATCAAATTCTAAATTACTGTGGTCATTTATCACTGTGTATTATGTGCCTAAACAATTCCACTAATCTGCCATTCTGTTTTTTAGCCAGTACAGATTGTTTTGATGATTACCACTTTGTAATATAGTTTGAAATCTGGCACTACTAAGGCTGCCTTCCTTCACATTTTTAAAAAATTGATTTCCTTTGACATTCTTGACCTTTTGTTTTTCCAGATGGATTTTATTATTTTTTTGTAGTTCTGTGACATAATTCTTTGGTAGTTTGATTGGTGACTTTTTATTTCTTACAGATACCCTAAGACATTAGATTTAGTATTGGAGGACCATCTGAAGGACGTTACAGATCCCCAAAAGCAAGAATTTTTTCATCAATTTATTTTTCTCTCCACAAGTGGAGGAAAGTTTCAGGTAGGCTCTGGTTACTACAGAGGATCAAGGAAGGGAGCAGTTATAAAAATTGCATGATTAGCTAGGAGGGGCAAAGGAAACTTGTTCTCTTTCTCCCGTTAGCTTAGAAAAGTCTTGAAGAAAATCAGGAAATGCTGAGTAAAGAAGGGAGGCTTTGAGTCTGCTGCGGAGCATGTTTTGGTTTGGGGGTACAGCATGAGGAAAGGCTTTGGCTAGTGTAGCATGGTTTGACGAAAATATGCTAGCATGATTAAAATGTGTTTGAATGTGTTTGATTTGTGGAAGCTTCTGGCAGGAACGTTTTTCTGCCTGGTCTCCATTAATGTTCTCTGAAATATAATGCAATGCAAGTTTCTAGTGAACCATGCTTTTGTTTCATCCTTTCCTGTCTCTGTCTTTCTACCCACCCTTCTTTTCTTCAGTTAAGGGGTAAAGAAAGATGAAATAACCTTAATAATAACAATGTTGACTTGTACATTTGTCCCTCAAGTCTTTGGTATTTACATTTTCATAGACATGTTGGATTTTCAAAAGTTTCCTGAGAATCCATGACTAATCAACATTTTTCTTGTGCTAGTGGATCACTGGCAAAAGACCTAGTCTTGGGAATAGTTATATAAATTAGATAATAACTGATTAGTTTGAGAGTTACTCCCTGCTATAAACATTAGCCTTATGCCCTTAGTGATAACGTGTATGAATTCTAAATCAGTACAATTAACTTGCATATCTCCCTAATTTGTTCAGGGATAAATTTTTAATGCCATTAAATAAGTTGTTTACTAATTAACTAAGTTAATTAATGTACTAATGTAACTAAGTAACTAATTAATTAATTAACTAAGTAATTAATGTAACTAAGTTCTTTACTAATCTTTGTTGTCAGTTCATTCAAACGAGTTTAATTTTCACTCAGGGACCACTCATAGCCATGGGTTTTTTATTTGTTTGTAATTAGATGACAAATTGTTCATTTCTTAGCATTGCAGCTTTTATTTGGAGTAAAAAAATTACAAATATAAGATTAGCTTATCTTAGTATATGTCAGTATAGATTCTTGGTCTATTATGAGCCAATCCATGGAGAGCTTCTCTCTAAGGAAGACAGAAAGTATGTTCTGACTTTGGTGTTTAAAATTAAGTTCTGGCAGTTACTGCCTATGTTGGACAGTTAGGTGGGCCATTACGTTAAAAATGATCTTACGCAACTTTTTTTGTGAATCATATAATGGTGATCTTTCCTGTGGACTCATTCAGTGATTGTGACGTGTCCTGTAGTTCTTGTCAGATTCTGATACTTGCCTCACGCTTAGCTTGAACCATCCACTGGCTCCAGTGAGACTTTTGGCAGTTAACCATCTGAAGAATATTATGGAAACATCAAAGGTGAATGACAAATGATTCTTGTGTGTTTGTATGTAATTCTTCTACAGGATGCCATAATGTTATGCTAGAATAACAAATTGGAGTAGTATCATGTACACTTGATGGTGTGTAATTGTAGCAGTCCTGCTACTTTGGATGTAGAGATACGTTTCTATATGTTGTTCTTCCAAGAGCTAGAGATTCTAACAGCCATTATTTTTCTTCCCCTCTTAATTATAAACTGAATTTTTACTTTGGTTTAAAAAAATCGTGCAATACATTGATAAACAGACGAGGCCCAAAGATGTTTGGTGTGTTGTGCAAGGCCATAGCTAATTAGTAGAAGAGTAGGACCAGTGAGCTCAGCTGAGTAGGGAGAGAAGGAAATTAGTCTGGAGGTGGCTTCATCCCTGCTGACTCTTCCTGGGTGCCTTGCTCAGCCGGTTTTTACGCACAGGAGCATAAAGTGCAGTCATAGCCTACCCACTGTCTAAGTATAGTCTAGCTTTTCTGCATTCTTTTCCACTTTCCTTTGACATGTAGTTTTCCCCCTGAAATCTATATAAATTGATTGATGGTTAAATTATACTTACGTTATAAATACTTAATTGCATATTCAATGAAAATTTAGAAAAGACTGAATTTTTGACATAGAAGGAAACATGCAGTCTACTCCTTTTTGTTGTACAGATGAGGTCCAGAGATGTTTAGTGAGTTGTGCAAGGTCATAACTAATTAGTAGTAAAGTAGGACCAGAACCTGGGCCACCTGATTGAAATGTTCTCTCACTTCCCTGATGCTTTGTGTTTTCAGTAAAGGCTGATGAGATCTTTTAATAACTGGAAAATTAATTTTTTTAAATTTCTTTTTTTATTCTGTTATCCAGGAGAGCATTGACGATTCTTTCATAAAAGATGCTATCATAATGCGTATTGGTGATGATAATTTAGATGTTGTTCTGTCAGCCGTGAATGCTTTTGAGGTAAGTATGTTCTTGTTATTAAAATGCAAATATTGTAAACTAATGTTCCCTTGTCTTCTCTCCTCACATCTCATGTTCCCAAAATTTCTTCTGTCAGAAATGTATCTGGCAGTTAATTTCTTCATGTAAATCATTCTCATAGGATCATGGATTTTGAGCAGGTAGAAACCTTAAGCATCAGACCTACTCCTTTTCCCCTCATGGAAAGATAGGGAAACTGAGGCCCAGAAAGTTTAAGTGACTTCAGAGGGTTTTAGAGATCAAAGATGCTTCAGCCACTCTAGTCTAACCCATTCTGAGAAGGAATCTCCATTATCACATTACCAAGTGTAGGGAATACCTAGGTTAGAAAACCCCCTCTGCTTGAGAAGCTTCAAAAAAGGGGATCTCAGCACTTTGAGACAAGCCATTCCACTTTTGGACACCTCTGAAGGTTAGGAAATTTTTCCTGACCTCAAGCCTGAATTGGCCTCCTTGCAATTTCCACCCATTGCTCTGCACAGAACAAGTGTAATCCTTTCCCCCACATGAGATCCTTGAAGATACTGTCATGTTCCCCATGAGTCCTCTCTTCTGCCAGACAGACAAACCCAGTTCCTTCAGCTCGTGCTTATCAGGCATGGACCCAAGCTCTTTTACTATCCTGATCTCCCTCCCTTGTCCTCTTTCCAGGTTAGCAATCTCCTTTTTAATCTCAGTGCGGGGTCTGATGAGGGCAGGGGTAGTAGACTTCAGAAATTGTGCTTCTCAGATAAGCCTTTTGGCTGCCATGTACTGCTCACCATATTGAACTTGGAGGCCACTAAAACCCTGCTTTTTAAAATGCTACTCTGTAACTATGCCTATCACATCTGTATTTGTGCAGTTCATTTTCTTTTTCTACACAAGTACAAGACTTTATTTTTATCTTAATTTATTCAGCCCAGGGCTTTTGCCTGCAAGATCCTTGAGTATGTTGACTATCATCTCTTTGTGTCATTCGCACATTTGATGAGCAAACACCCCCCCCCCCCCACTTCCCCCAGCGCCTTAATCCAAGTCATTGGTGAAAATTTTAAATAGCACAAGACCAAACTCGGAACCCTGGAGGGGTTCCACAGTGGGGCTTCTGCCTTGTTGACCCTAAACCATTAACAACTGCTTTTTGAGTGCAGCTCTCCAGCCAGTTCTGAATCCATTTAATTGAGTTCTATTCTAGTCCCTATCTTGCCATCGTCTCCACAGAAATAGTCAGAGCTCCTTTATAAAAGCTTTACTAAAATCTAAGCAGACTATAGCCACAGCATTTTCCTCATCTGCTAGTTTTGTAATTCTGTCCAAAAAAAAAAAATTGGTTCTTGATCTCTTATGGCTTGTTCTCGATGGAGCCATGCAGACTCTTTGTAATTACTGTTTTTCCTTTCTACATGACTACCAATCTTTTTTTTAAATAATTCATTTTAGAATTTTCCTAGGAATTGAAGTCACTGTCCTTTAGTTTTCAAACTGTGTTCTTTTCCCTTTTTTGAACATCAGGATAATATTTGCCCTTCTCCACTTTGGTGATAACCTCTAAAGTATAGTTGCCATTTTTCTCATGCACAATGTAAAGCAACAGCATGTTTAGAGGATTCATCTGGTAGTTTACATTATTTAGCTGTCACAGGGATACTTGCAACATCAAATGAGATAATGGATTTGAAAGCACTTTGAAAAGTATAAAGCATTCTGTAATTCAAGGCACAAATACTATTGATGTCATCAATGGTATTTGGAAAAATCATACCTTTTTAAAATGGCCTATTGTAATTCCTTTTCAGATAAAAATGTAAGTTGTTTCAAGGTTCTTGGGGGTGGATAATGGGTAAATATTTTCTCTTTCAAATTCAGTTTAAAGGGGCAAGAAACATTTGAAATGGTGATTTCTTGTTTATCTGTAGGTTTTCAAAAAAGAGTTTAGCCCAGAAGAAACAGTTTCAAGTCTTTTGAGTCTTTTTCAAAGAGCAGGACTTTCACAGGATGGGACATGGTATATGTTTACTTTTCTTTATACTCTCTGTGATTGCTTTGTAGCAGTGTCATGCTAATCTGACATTGGAGATCTGATGTTTTCATTCTGTATACCAGGGGTTCTTAATTTTATGTGTGTGTCATATATCTTTTGGCAGTCTGGTGGGTCCCATGTTCCCCTTCTCAGAATAATGTATGCAAGTATATAAAGCAAAATACATAGGCTTACAAGGAAAATCAGTTATATTGAAATAAAGTTATCAAAATATTTTAAGAACAAGGTCATGGACTCCAGGTTAAGAACCCCTGACTGTTGCAGAGTGTTCTTTTAATGTTGAAAATTTTAATCTTTATGTGAGAACTTGTTTGGAATGCTGTACATTTTCAGTAATATAGATGCTGCGCTAATTATCTCATTCATCTCTTTCAGAGATCAGAGTCAGATTTTAATTAGGAAATAAAGTAAATTGTTATCATTTGTGTTGGGGCCCTAACAGGAAAAATATGTCCCTTTCTGGGAGGAATGAATGATGACTTTTGTCTCAGTCCATAATTAGTAACTGTTTGTAGGTCTCTACCATATTCCTTAACTAGTTCTTTAAAAATAGGTACAAGATACTTGAATTAGCAGCGGACATTCTAATTAAAGAAGAGATTCTGAATGGAAATGATCAATTACTAAATCAAGTGGTGATACATTTGCTGCCATTTATGGTTGTTACCAGTGACAATTCAAAATCCCAAGAGATGAAAATGGCTGTCTATCTGTCAAAATCAGGAATTTGCTCATTGCACCCTATTCTAAAAGGTTGGAAAGAAGGTAAGATACTCAGTTTTGTCCTCTTAAATTAAAAGAAAAAAGATAAGCAGTGTGAATTCCAAAAGAAAATGATAAGAGACAAAAATCCTATGCTTTAAAAAGGAATTGTCATGTTCATGACTGGTGACAATCTTTTTTTTTGCTAAGACAAGTAATACATAATAAAAGGAGAGTAAACATTGTGAAGGAAGATGAAGTTAATAAAAATCTAATATACTTAGAATTGGATTTAAGTACTAGAAGTTTTCATGTAGTTTTCTTCAGTGATTCACTGTTTTTCACAGCTCTTGAAAAAGTGATTAAAACCACAAAGCCAGCTGAATTGATTGGTGTAGCAAATCAGAAAATGGTTCAATTGTTGGCTGACAATGTAAATTCAGGGAATCCTTCTTCAATGTTAAAGATGGTAAGTGTCTTTTCAAAATTCCCATTTAAAAATACTTCTTACTGAACCTTGATTTTGACTCTTAGATTTTGCTTTGTCAGAGTTCTTTGTAAATGTTTATGCTTTTAAAAGTAAACAGTGCTATATAAAATAATTTTACAGAATAAAAAGTGGCACTTAACTAAAATTTACAGAGAGAATATTGACTAGATTCTAAATCTACCTTATAAGTGTATCCTCTTCCTCTTTTCCAGAGAGCCTAGAACTGTCTCACTTCCCTTTTTTTCCTTGGGTCTAGTAGTAGATACTGTAACATCTTTTAACTAGAAAAATAGAGTCCAGTGGCAGAGTAAATGAATTACGACATTAAGGTAAAAGTCTTCCCAAAGAAAAGGTACAAGAGGACAATCCTGCCCTCTTTTGCAGAGGAAGGCTGTCCATGGGTGTAAAAGAGCTTATAATGTCTTTTTTTTAATGTATTAATAAACTTTGGTGATTTTCTCTTCTAATGTTATTTAAAATTTTTTGTTATAAGAAATGATTCTCTGAGTGGGGGGAGAAAGAGGAGCATGGGAAAATCTAGGTGATATATAAAAACAAAAGATATCAGTAAAAATCTATTTTTAAAAATATGACCTTAAACATTCAGTTTAATTAGTAACTCCAGTATTTGAATATACCTTTTGTCA
Source organism: Phalanger gymnotis (assembly GCA_028646595.1). Lineage (NCBI taxonomy): Eukaryota > Metazoa > Chordata > Mammalia > Diprotodontia > Phalangeridae > Phalanger > Phalanger gymnotis. Next base: position 222,263,791 of record CM053626.1, on the reverse strand, counting down.
TATTATTTTGGTCCATTATTATTAGAACTTGTAATTTCTTTCTTTGTTGTTTTTTTTTTTTTGTATTTGCATTATAGGCTCTTCATTTTAAACATTTAGTTGTATTTTACAACCAAAATAAATTTTAGAATTCCATATGATGTATAGAGTTGTAAGCATTGACCCTCAGCAGATTTATCTTATGGAGTACAAAATAGGCAATGATGGTTTTGTCTGTTTTTGAAGGTGGAAGATTTGATAGCTGTTGGTGAAAAGGAAAGCTACACATTGAAACAGAAAGTGACTGCCCAGGTCATCATTTCGGTTCTTGTCTCTTGCTGCTCTTCATTAAAGGAAACTCACTTTCCATTTGCATTAAGAGTCTTCAATTTGCTGGAAAGAAAAATAAGAGAAAGTGAAGTTATTACTTCTTTGGTAAGGACAACAAAGCCTCTGAAAGTTGATGATTGATTAAATGGCAGTCTGATGCTCTTTAAGACCTACAGTAGCAATGGGGGTGGGGAACAAGGGTGAGAAATGTTTTATTTAGGTATATATGGGTCAGATATGAGGTGGAATTCTTAAGCAACCTTGCCCCTTTCTCAGAGTGGTAGGTTAGGGCGATTGTGCCAGTCCTTTAGAAGTAGCTCATATTTATATAGCATTTTAAGGTTTGAAAACTCTACCTCACAACAATCCTATGAGGTAGGCAGTACAGGTAACATGTCTGTGTTACAGATCTTAGAGAAATTACATGACCTACGCAAGGTCACGCTAATTGGGGTTGAATCTAGACCCAAACCTAGGTCTTGAGAGGCCAAATCCAACACTGTTGCCACAATGCCTTTCTTTAGTTCCATTAACGATTGAACATGACATGTTCTTTCTCTTCTTATATTTACAAGAAATAGGGATAGCTTCTCTTAAGTAAAATGTTAAACTAGAACATAAGAATTTCTATTCTGGGCCAGATTCAAGGTCCATTCAGCTTAATTCAGAGAGAAATTATTGCTTGTTCTGGTGAGGGGCTATTGTTCATTTGACATTGGGAGAGAAATAAAGGTTTAAATAAGCCAGACCCTACTTTGCCTTCATAGAACCTGTAGTCCAGGAATAGAGTATGATACATTTGTGTTTCAGTTGTGTCTCACTCTTCATGACCCCATTTGGGGTTTTCTTGGCAAAAGAGTGGTTTGCCATTTCCTTCTCCAGCTCATTTTACAGATGAGGAACTAAGGCAAACAGGGTTAAGTGACTTGTCCAGGGTCACACAGCTAGTAACCGTCTGAGGCCATATTTGAACTCAGGAAGAAGAGTCTTCCTGACTCCAGGACCGGCACTCTGTCTTCTATAATGAAAAATAGTGTATGCTAACTATATTGGAGAAATAGAAAGGAGTGCTTTGTGAGTTCTGAATAGGACCATTAGGGAAGGCTTCATGGAGGGAGGTGGCCCTTGAGTTAAGTAGGTTAAGCTAGATTGATTTTGTTATTTTTCTCCCCCATCAATGTTTAGGAAAAGTATTCTGTAGTCTGGAAAAGTAGAACATCAGGACACAAAGGATCCAGGAGTAGTAGCTAGTGAAACATTAAAGTATCTGACCATTTGGATAAACCTCACTAAAGAGGAAACTGGGTTAATGTAGGTAGATCATTGGATTGGAGGGCATGATAAAGGTGAAAATCAGGCTTAGATTGGAATTTAGAATGGAATTTCAGATGAAAAGATAGAGTCTAATGTTTGTTCATGTTATGAAGCTGAAATGGGGTAGAGAAAATCCTTACAATTTAAGAGATGAGGGATTGACAAGTAAATTTATGAGAGATTCATCAACCTGAGTAGGAAGTGGCTGAGCTAATGAATTGAGTGGGAGGATATGGAGAGAGAGCTCTAAGACAGGGGCTCATATCCTGGAAAAAGTTGGGAGAACCACCTCAAAGTCTGTAGATGAAGACAATAAGGATGAGGAGAAGGTGATGTAGACTGACTGTATGGTCCTTAAAAATATTTGTCAGAAAAGGAAATATCATTGAGTGATGATCATAGACAAATAATTCTGGAGATGGCAATAAGTAGTACAGGATATGCTTGGCCATCCAGTGGGTGTACCATAAGAGGGACATCTTTAAATGCATTACCCATCATGAATCTATAACCTAAGACTTTTCCTCAACCACTTTAAAAAAAACTTATTTCTATCCTTTACCTCCTTCTAGAGTAACAAAGTCTGTGGCTTACCCCTCTTTGTATAAATTTGCATGTTCTTTTATTTGTCCTGGTGCCCTTTCATTCACATATTCCAGAATTTGGTGATTGTCCATACTCTTCTTGTCCTCACAGCCTCTCAGCAATTCTCTTTGTAGTCTGTCTACAATATATCTGCCTTCTCTCATGCTTTTGTTTACTTAAGATGCTCTTTTCTAGACTTCTTTTACCTTTTATTTCTCTTGAAGTGTGGTGACACTACCACATAGTATTTCAGATATGGAAACTCCCCAAGTTTTTCTAGTATCCTTTCTGATTTTTTTTTGTCTTATCTGTCTACCCCCTTCTTCCCTCCATACCATAGTTCACATTAGGCCAATATTTTTAGGGAATAATCTATCCTTTTCCAAGGTCATAATAAGGAGTTTTGAGCTCTGAGTTCTGAGCATTTTATTAAGAGTAGTTCGGATTTTTTTTCCTTCACACATGCCTAGATTGATTCTTATGTCATTTTCTTTCCTTCATTTTCTGGAGGTGACATCACCTTCTAGCTACTGTTTCATTGACCCAAAAGTGCTAGTATTATATGCAAAAAGAGATTTGATTGTACATTCCTTCTTCCATGTAAATTTTTTAAAATGTTGAATGAGTCTGCATCCTCTCAAGGATCTTTGGGGAACCCTGTTATTTTTACTTCATGTAGAGGAGGTTTTGTTCCTGTTTTCATTTTCCAGTCACTTCTTTTCCTTATTTATGTAAATTGGTGAACTCTAAGTAGAAGAAAAATTTTCTTTTCCTGTTATCATTTTTAGGAAAATAAGGAAACTCTGGCTTTGCTACTTTCTGTGTCTCAACATATAAATAGTAAATAACTGTAGGATACAAAAACAAAAAGTGTTTTTTGTTTTTTGATTTATATTTAAGATGATACTGAACAATATTTCCTTTTATTTTACCAATTCAGGAAATTTCTTTCGAATGTCATTCTGAACTGTCAGACAAAGGAATACCAGTGGAGCTATGGATTCAGTATGTAGAAAAGCTCAATGGAGGTCAGATGATTGCTGTAGAAGATGCAGTTATGTTTGCCTTTTCGTTGAAAAACTTTATTCAAGTCTTGAAGCCTCCTGAATCTTTTCTTAAAGGTAAATCATTGTGAATATTTTTAGATATGATTGTCTTAGAAACCAGTTAAGAAAAATTAGATGTGCTAATTATTTTGTCTTATAATTAGAAAATTGTTTTTTTTCTTGGGTGAAAAATTTCTCGTTTTTAGCCACTGCAGGCTCATCATATTCTTGTATTTGTGGACTATTTCATATCTCACATGTTTTCGTGTCCATTAGATGATAAGTGGTGGAATCCTGAACTTATGAAAGAAGATAGCCGAGATTATCTGCACTTACTGATCCAGATATTTGAAGTTATTATTGCTGGTGCTGATGCCCTTCACTTCAGAGTTCTGATGAGACTTTTATTAGAGGTACTTCGTTGTTATTCTGAAATTTGTTTCAGCTAAAGTAATTTTATATCCTATGGAAAACAAAAAGTAGTGGAATTAAATTGTCTTCTACAATTTTAGAAATTTCTCATTTCAAAATCTATTTTCCAGGAAAAGAATTTTAGCTAAGCCTGTTTTTATATTTTGAATTGTACTTGTACCATAATTCAGAAATTACAGCTCTGCTCAAGTACAGGAATTTTTTTAATATATATTTTTTGCTACCGTATATTTCCCAATATACACGGTGCTGCAGTGAAAATGATATTTGGCAATATATTAGCTAGTAATTTGAAGAAAACTAATCTTAACTTCTTTTTATTTTGATTAGGTACATTTAGAAGATATTTTCAAATTATTTAAGTTCTTTTCACTTTTGTGGACCTATAACTATAGCCTTTCAAATCCACTTAACTATACTGTGAAAACAATACTACAGACTCAAGCTCTTTACATAGGACATGCAATGCTGTCAGGCCAGGCTATACAGAAGAAAAAACAGCTGGCATCAACATCTCCAGGTATTAAAATTGTCATTTTTCGTAACCGTGTTTATTTATTTTTCCCTTCCCTAGTTGGTGTAAGTTGTAGTACCTGTTGGAGTTCATAAAGTTTCAAACTTATACAAGTATACTTATAATATCCTTGCATACTTGATGCTGCTGTAATAGGGTTTTATGTTTTCAACAGTCCCCTCCCACCCCCAGCCCCTTCCTTGGACAAAAGGGAAAGTATCTTGGTTCCACTAGAGTGGCGGGGGCAGGGAATCATTTCAAAACTTTGAAAAATAATCTTCATGTATAATGCTATTATTTTATAGCAACAAGATATGTTAGCGGCTTCCTTTAAGAAGGATAACAGTTTTATAAATGGAAAGAAATCAGCTAAGAATAAATTGCCAGTTAAGTATGGCCTTGTTTGTGTTGGGAACTAACTTATTTGAAGGGAGCTAATAACCTTAGAAGTTTCTGTTCAGAGTAAGTGGAGTTCTTTTTCTTGCTTTTTTGAGTCAGTCTGATGTAGAAGGGCTTGGATGTTGGCTTGTTATACAAGGTATAGAGACATCTGGCTAGAGTCTTAGCTATGACTAAACATATTCATTGGGCTTTGGAGGATGAGAAAAACACCTTAGCTTCCTTATTGGATGCATTACTTTAGCCCCATTCATGACGCCTTTCTTAATCTTTCCCTTCCTGTTTAACTTGTTCTGTACCCATTGTGTACATGTCTTCTCTTCTCCCCTCCCTCCCTGATTTTATAAATCCTTTGAGAGCAAGGACTCTGTATACTCTGTGTGTGACTCAAATTTTTTTATTTCTCTAATTCCTGGTACAGTGCCATGCCGTAGTAGATAGTAGTCAGTCAGTGAACATTTGCTGAATTGAACATGTTGAATTAAGGAAAATAAAAATCTCTGAAAATGCCACAATTGACACAGATTTAGCTTCTCTTAAGTTATAGAATATTTGATTACTTTAAAAAGTGTTTCAAATTTTCCTATTCTGTGGTTGGTGTTTACATATATGAACTTTATTCTAATACATGCCTAACATTATTCTTCTTCCTCAGTGGTGATATGTTTACTCATAAACTTGGGAAGTCCTGTAAGAGAAGTAAGAAGGGCTGCCCTTCTCTGCCTCCAGGCCTTCCGTGAAGTAGAGTCGCCATTTCATCCAGTAATACAACATCTAGTCCAAAAAGAAGAAGAGATTATTTCCGATGCTACCTATGTAGCACAGGTAAATCTTCCCATTAGCAATGTATAAATAGATAGATAGCAAGAGAGAGAGAGAAAGAAAGAGATTTCATATAGATATATGAAGTCAAGTCTATTCCTCTGACCTGCCAGTTAACAGCTATATAAATAAGATTTTCATCTTATTTCATGAGAAATTTGATCAATTGCTTCATAGAAATTTATATAATAGATAATACAATTTGGGGGGGGGGAATCTTTTCTTAACATGAATAAATGGGGAGATATAATTGGAAATTTAAAGAAGTATCAAAAGACATTAAGAAGCCATTTAAAAATATTTAAGAGCTAGACTATCAAATCTCTGGAAAAGCTCAATTTTTGAAATATTATTGAGATTATTGAATGTTATTGAAACATTTTTATAGTAATGAGGTACATTTCCCCCTGAATAAAATAATTGGGAATAATTGACCTTTGCTCTTAGATAAAATATGCTTGTAGTGTCCTGTGTTTGCCAGTAGTATCATCTGTGAGTGAACTACATACACAAAATGGCAAATTATTAGTGAAATAATGTTAACTTGTCATTTGGTTGATCGTTTTTAGAAATTTGCACTTCTGCCATTTGAAGACCCTCCATAAACTATTTTTGTGTTTTACCTTTTAATGTTCTAGGATTTGAATACTTTATTTGAGGATCTACAAACAGGAAAAAAGCCAAAATCTCACCAGAAGTTGACTGAAGCCTTAAAACATCTGCTTTATTGTGTACATAGTTGTCCATCTTATATTGGAAAAAACTTGATGAAAATTCTTCAGGAAGTCAGTAGTGAGGTGTGTATATTTTAATGAGAAATATAATGTATTCTCTTGTTACCAAAATATTGTAATAACTGATGTGTACAGGGGAAATTTTATTTTAATTAGCTTGAGAAGTAACAGGAAGGGGATATTAAATGCAGAGCGAGAAAAGCTTGAATGTTGTTTTGGAGGAGGGTAGGAGGGATTGTTTTAAGCAAGCATATTACTCCTGCATATTAGAAATATATATGTATATATATATACGCCTATATATAAATCTGTGTGTGTATATTTGCACATGTGTGTATATTCATGTTTTAAAATCACAATGGACTGTGACTCTTGGTAGAACTTTAATTTGAGCTTTTATAACTATTTTTTCCTATGAAAATCCAGCTCTGTATGTCTTCTGACTTAGTTTTGTAAGATATAAATGGCAAATTTACCTGAAAGTGATGATAATAATTATGGATACTGACAGATTTGGAGTCTTGACACCTTAATTTGAATCCTACCTTATACATTTACTACTGTATGACTCTGGGCAATTAACTTTAATTTCCGGTCTCAGTTTGGTGATTATACTTGGACTTTCAATGTCATGATGTTAGGAGGAAGATGCTTTGTAAACCTTAAAGTATTTATAAATATACATTATTATTACTGCTATTATTACTATTACAGCATCAGTTTTCATAATTCTACATTTTAAAAACTTTTTCCATGACCTTCACTAATAGTTTTAACAGGAAATACAGAGACAGGAAAGAACTACATACTGGTATATTAGGTTAAAACTCTCTTTTACTACCTGTTATTTTAATCTTACAAGTTTGAGCAGATACATGAAGTATAAATCAAATTAAATATGTTCCGTCCAGAAAGAGTAATCTAATTATAGTGATTTAATATGTTCTGTATGTCTTTTTTAATATTTGCACACTTTAGAGAAAGGTAACAAAAGTTTCTTTAAAAGAAAAACTCATTATTCTAGTTAAAAATACATATGGTCGGGGCATTTAGGTGACACAGTGAGTAGAGCACTGGCCCTGGAGTCAGGAGGACCTGAGTTCAAATTCGGACTCAGACACTTGATACACTTGCTATCTGTGTGTGCAAGTCACTTAACCTCAATCTTAACCTCAATTGCCCTGCCTTCCCCCCTGCAAAAAAAAAAAAAGATACATATGGTCACAGATTTCCTAAAATGCAAGGATTCTTTATCTTGAACTTAATGAGCAACTTTCTCTACTTTTAGTTTGTAGGTAAAATAGAAGTTTTTGAATTATAGATAAATCTTGAAAGAGATTTGGATAATGGATAACAAGAGGTCTTCAAAAATTTAGTGTCACTTGTTCAGCTAACTGAAAAAATACTACTGGAATTTTTAGCTAGAAAGAACATGCTAACAGTGCTTCCGAAGGGAAAGGTTTGGCTCAGTGCTTAATGTTTGTGATTATTTAAAAGTATTTTTAGCATCTTTAAACCAAAGTGTTCAGTGTAGTTTGAACAGATGCTCTGACGCCCTCTTCTTAACGCCAACCTGAGGAATAAAATATCCTAATTCTTCAGGATTATTAGGATCATCATCGCTGTGGGGATTGCTCACCTGAAGATAGCCTTTTAAGACCAGTGCTTCCAGCGGAATTTGTTCTCAAGTTCTCTCCAAACATTCCTGATGCTCTTTAACTCTTTCTGTTTTTTGAAGATTGTATCGCTTCCCTGAGATCTTCTCCTGGTCTACTTCCCATATCGATTTTCCTGATGATTGATAATGTTCTTATGTAACAAGTAGAGGTGTATGTTAGTTGAAGTTAATAGCTTTTCTCAATTTTTAGATGGTGCTTTCTCAGCTGTTGCCCACAATTGATCAGTTGCTGGAGAAAATCCTAAAGGAACCCACCACAATACTAAAGGATGAAGCTGTCATTTTGCACCTTGCCCTTGGGAAGTACAATGAGCATTCAGCTTCTCTCTTACACAAGGACCCACAGAGTTTGGAAGTATTCATAAAAGCTGTGCACACAGCAAAGGAAGTCTTCAAAGGGATGCCAACGTTCCAGATCCTTGCACTTGGGCAGGTTGGTGTTTTGTAATTAGAATCTAGATTTTTAAGTTTACTTTTCCCTTTATCACTCCTAGTACTGGAGCACAATGAATTTGGACCTTTCAGGAATTGGATAATATATGGCATATATTGAATGGCTGAAAGAACAAAAGAAGTTCTTGAATAGTGTTAAGTGTTTTAAAGTATGGAGTGGATTTTATTTAGTGATCACTATGACAGACAGGTTCTAATTTGAAAAATTTTATAATCTTCCATTAAAATCCTTCTCTAATGCTTCATCCTAACATGGAGATTACTCCATTCTTACAGTGTAGCAAAAAAAAGAGAAGTAAAAGCTCTGGCAGCAAGCTCATCCCAGTGGAAGAGGCTTCAGGTGTAGCCCCAGCGATGGACAGTGCATTTGCTTTTCTAGTATCAGCCTCACTCAGTTTAGTGAAGCTTCTCATCAGGTTGATTCTCAACTTGCTGTTAAGTTGTATAGAAGTTACATGACATGGAATGGACATGCTTTTTTAAAAAATATGACAAAGCTATATAAGAAAGCTTCTTAGGAATTTGTTTTCATGTGATTCTTTTTGTTATTTTTAGATTACAAAACCATTCTTTGCTGCTATATCAGATGAAAAAGTTCAACAGAAACTTTTGGGAATGCTGTTTGATTTACTTTTGAATTGCAAAAATACACTCTGTGCACAGACTGTTAGCAGTGTTTTTAAAACAGTAAGTTATGGCCTTTTTAGTAATTGTTATGGTTTAGAGTATTTTTGAGTACACTTCATTTTCACTTCTGTGATTGGACCTCTTTTCCTTATCTCAGTCTTCCTTGTATTGTGGTTAGTAATTAATTAATTGATTGATTTGGGGGCAACAAAAGGACTTAATGAAGTCCTCTTATAGGAGATAGAGAAATATATTGGTATCTATGGAAACATAAAATGTAGGCCTTTCCAATTAGTTTCTGATACTCATTTTTTCATTTATAGTTTAACTGTTTGTTAGTATTTAATCTGGATCAGACTTCTGTTGAGTAGTACATAATAAATTGTAGAATCATATGCCAAAAATTGTGATTGGTAGTTTGCAGTTGATCTGGGGAATCATTATGATACTAAAAGGACCAGGATTGTGAAATATATGATGGAGTGAATAATGGAATTGAGAACATGTTAATTGGTACTGTAGATGAGCGCTGAATGACATTTGTTTGGTATACTATAGAATTCTCTTATGTGACCTGACACTAACTATACAGATACAAACATGGTTTAAAAAAATTTCTGATTCATAAAATCAAGTTGACTACAAGTCAGCAAATGTAATTTTAGTTTGTTTTATCTTTTTAAACATTTTCTACACCTGCCAAGTAGATTGACACCAGGGAATATCTTTGATTTGTTTATTGAATCAAACTCAAACCTATGAGTGGTAATTCTACCTATGCAATTTTGAAAACTCTTATTCTTACCTATATTTCGTAAGTCCCCCATAAATGAGTTAATCAGCACACGGTTTGAAACTCCTGTGATAAAGAACTCAGTACTTGCCATTCTGCTTTTTGGACAGCTTTAATCCCTTTAAATAAGAGAATAATTTTTTCTTTAAGCATGACAGGTCAATTAGTCTTATTTAAATTCAAAATAACTTGATAGAATTAGCTTTCCATATTTTGAAATTAATGATTGTATGAAGGTGATTAAAGGCAGCTAGTTATTTGCGGCTTTTAAAATATGTATATTCATTGTGCTTGTTTATCCTAGAAATGGAAATTATTGGTAATTCTTACTTTAACATAATTTCAGATTTCTGTTGATGCTGAACAAATCCGCTTAGAACTAGAACCACCAGAGAAAGTCAAGTCCCTGGGTACAGTTCAGCAAACAAGAAGGCAAAAAATGCAACAGAAGTAAGAATTATGAACTCATTGAGAAAAGTCCTTTTGTTCTAGTTTTTTGTACGTTACCTAACTTTTTCATCTGTTTATGTAATTAGAGTTTTATTGGTGCCTTTTGTTTTTACATTTGTTTTTTTTTTTCCCCCAATGTACCTTTCCTCCACTGTTGAACCCACTCTGGTAACAAAAAAAAACACTTAAAACAAGCCAGCCAGCAAAACACGATAACTGTGTCTGGCAGCATATAACCACATTCAATGCCAGTGGTCTTCCCTCTTACTCCTCTTTTTTAATGAGGAAAAAGTTAGCTTAGTCATTATAATTAATCAAAGTTTAGTTGCCTTTTATATTGTTTCTGTTTATTTTATTGTAGTCATGGCATATGTTCTGATTCTGCTTACTTCTCTCTGCGTAAGTTCTTAAAACTCTGTGATATATCTGCAAATTCTTCATATAGTTGATTGTTATTGTGTGATAATACTCCATTCCATTATATGCCACAAATTGTTTGCCATTCCCCAGTCTATGGCACTAATATTTACTTTTTTTTTTTTTCACAAATGCTTACTACTATTAACATTTTTGTATGTATGTGGCTTTCCTGACTTTGGCCTCTTTGGCAATATCCTGGGTCAGAGTATATGAAATTTAAGTTCATAGTCTCATTTACTTCCAAATTTCTTTCCGGAACGGTTGGCATTTCTAACAGCATTGTATTAATGTGTTCATCTTTACACAGCTCCTCTAGTATATACTGGAACTACCTTTTATTGTCAATTTCTCAGAATTGTTTTAATTTCTTTTTCTCTTGTCATTTGAAACAGTTTTTCACATAGGTGATATCTTATTTTTGATTCTTATTGTCAGTTCCACATATAAGAATATTTGTAATCAATCAATGATTGATGCAGCCATTTTCCCTCACTAAAACTTTTCTCTCATTCTAGCTATGTGGGATTTTTCTTTTTTTTTAGTATATGTAAAGCTTTTTGAAATTCTTTTTTTTTTTTTACTTTTATTAATTTTTTTTTCTTT